>RCWM02000691.1:0-190000 GCA_003667255.2 Euschistus heros | reverse complement strand
ATTTGTGATTTATACTATAACTGACTACACGTGGACAAAATTTTAGAATGGGACGGAAATGGGTTGTTGAGGGTGGTTAGAAAGTAAACATACTAAAAGTCAGAGAGTATTAGGGCCTGGGAACAGAAAGGGGTGGTTTTGCATTCATATCTCGAAAACAGTGCGTCGTATGCAAAATATGACTATTTACTAAATTAAAACTTATTAAATTTTCTGCAACTTTTATTGAATACTTATTTTTCATATTCTGCACCGTTTCCGAAATTTACGCTTGCCAAATGTGAACATTTAAAAAAAAAAAAAAAAATTCCACCTCACGTTTTCTGTTACACTTCCTTCTATATCTTCTATAACGATCATCCTACGACAAAAGTCTTTATAAATAATATTGTATAACATTACATTTCTTCCAAAATACACATATTTATGCCAATTTATCTTCAACCTGTCAAAAGTTAAATACATTTTAAATTTTCTTGGTATAACAAACATATCAAGTCCATCACATTTGCAAAGCGTATATTTCGGATATGGTACAAAATATGAAAAATGTGTAAGTAATAAAAGTTGTAGGGAATTTAAATAGCTTTAATTTAGTAAATAGTCGTGTTTTGTATACGACGCACCGTTTTCAAGATATAAGTGCTAAACCAAAAAAGGGACCTTTCTCAACCCCCCTTCCTGTTTCAGGCCCGAAAACTCCAGGAATTTTAGTATATTTAATTTCTAACTATCCTAAACAAGTTTCCGAAGAAAGACCTTATTGAAAACGAACTCTATAATACTTTATTGACTAGACTAACTCACCATTAAAAAAAAAATGCAAATTATTTTTTTTTATCAAAAGCCCATTTTCGTCCCATTCTAAAATTTTGCCCACAGGTAGTCAGTTATAGTATAAATCACATATATTTTTTTCGAAAAAATCGAAGAGTACATATTTTGGGAATTACGAAAACCGTTTTTAGACAAAATGGACGAAAAATATATCAAGTGATATATCAAATCAAAGGGCATTTCAAATGGAAAAGAATGCCACAAATTTGAGCTCTCTAGCAGCAATAGTTTTTTATTGGCATAATTTTGAATATACTGAGTGAAGGACCAAAAACGGTATTTTTTGAATTTTTAGAAGCTTATAACTCAAAAACCGAAAATCAGAAAAATGTAATATTTTACGTTTTTACTAGTCTTGGTATGTATAACTTCTATACAAAAAATCATAGAAATCGGAGAGGTCAAGGTCCTAACCATTGGTTGATGTGACATGGAATGACCCATAACCTTATACTTGCAAAATTTGAAGCAAATGCTTCGACTTGTATTAAAAAAAAAAAATTGAGCAAAACCTTTTACTTCGAGCACAAGGTTATGCTCATACTCGATTGATTCATTACTTCAAATTAAAGTAAACGATTATTCATAATCTTTACCTTTTTACTTCAAGTATAAAGCATATTCTTCAAAAATTCTGAGCTTGGTCAGTTGCAGACACATTTGTAGCTAAAGGTTTTTTCCGCGATTTTCAGCCTGATGGCAGATGTTGTGGATGTGAAATATTATAAACCCCGCTTACTTACACTTGTTCGAAATTTTAAAGTGGTATACCGTCCTTTATATACTGTATTTTGTGCACTGACTCGTGCGCGACTCTAGAATATGGAAAAATTCACAAGTAGCATTACAAATGAGAAATAAAGCCAATGCTGTGCTACTTGGTAATGACGGGTATGGGGTAGACCCCCGATGACTCCATTTGGAAATCCTTCTCCAGGTGCAGAGGTAAATTATAATAAACTTATTAAAAAAGAAAGAATAATAATTGAACGATGTTTTGGCCAACTGAAACGCCGGTTTCCTATTTTACAACACGTTTATCGCGTGAAATTGGATAATGTACCAAAAATAATCGTTACCTGTATTATGTTCGATAACATAGCAAAAACGTGGTGACGACAAACATACTGTTCTCCGTCAATGAAAAGAAATTAAAAGAAACCTGAGTATTATAATAAAAAAATTTAATAATACTTAAGTTTAAATTTTTTGAAAATAATGATGTGAAAAATGTCTTGTTACATTAATTGCACACTTAAATAAATAATTTATATGTTTACTCAAATAACACATTTTTTTATTTCAATTTTTCTGAAATCCAAATTGACAGGTTTTGTTGAATCTAATATAATTTATAGTACGTTGAATTTCCATATAAAAACAGTTTCGGATCCCAATATTTGCTGACAGTTTCCCAATCGGAAATTTAATGGAAAATATTTTTTGTGATATAACATTTATCGCTAAGAGCTATCTATATGAAGCTATATTTGTTCAATAAAATAAGTCACCTTTGAAACCCCCTATTTTTTCTCAACTTTGGTTATTTCGAATTATCATTATTTGTGAATTTAATTTAAAATCATACAGGTAACGAAAACGAAAAGGTTTAAGGTGGTGATTGTGAATTTGGAAAAAAGGAAATGCTTATACTTCAACCTTTTACTTGCAAGCATAACCTTATACATCAAGTAAAAGGTTATTTTTTTTTTTTTAAGCATAACCTTATACTTCAAGTAAAAGTGATATAACATTTTTAAGGTTTTGCTCTTTTAATGAATACGGCCCATTTTTATAACACCTTTTTCGCTACAGTACTTATAAGATAATAATAACTGGAATTATGTTCAGTTAATTTCATTTTTCTTTTATTTCACTCCCATGAATAATTTTTATATTTACAAGTGTGCTAAATTCGAATTAATATCACAAAGCAATTCATCAAGCACCATTTTTTAGAGATTGGAGGTTATTCAAAAAATAAAAATAAATCTGATACAGCATTTTTTTTCATATATTTTTATAACACCTTTTTCGGTGAAAAACAGTAATACATAAAAAAATAATATTTAATACTGAACATAATTAATGTGTATATATTTTCCTTTAGTACTCTTCATCATGTGTCTCCCGTTGAAAGGTCCAGCAGTAGTCGGCAAGCATCTTCTCATTGCAATTACAACTATACATATTTCAATTTGGGCTACCTCTTGATGAACTCGTTCTCCGTGTTCATCTAAAACTCCTCCCAAATTGGCTGAGAAGAAATTGAAATGGGAATGCAAGAAATGAATTTTTTCAAGAAATTGCTTGCAGAATAGGTTTTTAATTTGTTCTTAAAAATCATTCAATGACAAAAATTGATTGAAATGTCGAAAAAACCTCATTTTGAGACCGAAAAAAAAATTTCTGATAAAAATGGTGCCTGGTCGAGATTTCGGATACGTGTTCAGGACACTTCATAACATGTGAAAAAAACATTTTTGTCGAAGGGAGTATATTTATGGCGAACTGTTTATTAAGGTCACTCCCTAATCCAGCCAGACATTAACCTGTGTCGACTAGATTTAAACTTACTTCGAACTTTATCAGGACTTGCCCGCAAGGATAGTAATAAGTTTATGTGAGTGATAGTTCATTTATGACCCCACCTAAGGCAGGGTGCTAACAAAAAATTGTTTATAGACTCATCAAAAGTCCCCCTCCACGGAAATCTTTAGTAAAAGGCGAAAGATTTATTCGCTCTGAAGGGAGACCAGAGTTAACAATACATTTAGTTGAGAAGGGTACTTACGAAGAACCGACGATGGACCACTACAAGAGTCGATCACTAAGTGTCTACATTATCATCGGAAAGAATATGCTTTGGGAGGTTCTGTCTTCAATTCATTTGTAAATTTTTATTTTATTTTTAATTATTCTCAGCGAGGAATCTAAGAGTTCTTAATTATAAGTTAGTTTATGGAAGTTTCATTTATAAGTCGATGGATTTCTGCCTACTCTAGCGCCATCTAGTAACATCATCAGTACTCACATCAGACTCAAAGAGTATGTGCCACGTGTGGTGCTCATGAGTTCCATCATTAATTTATTTTATTATTAGCATTATTATTTATTCCTTTTAAATATTTTTAATTTTAAATAGTTATATTTTAATTGATTTTTATAATATTAAGAGCTTTAAGTTTTTATATTGGAAATATTGTAACGGTATTTTGAATTGGATATTGCTTTTGCTTTTTGCTGGTAGTCTATTAGTCCAGTAAAATAAGGGTTTGGCGAGAAAAAAAAGGGGCCAAAAATGCGGTTATTTTTGGTTTTAATTATTTTAAAATTTACTTTCGATTTTAATTAATCTAATTTGTCAAAAAAAGTTGAATTTCTCAAAGGTACGGTATTTTTAGAGTTATAGCTTGTGAAATTTAAAGGACTTGATTAAAACTGAATATGTGAATTCTAATAGTAATTTTGACCAGTTTTAGATGAAAAAAAAAATTTGAATCGAACGAATAGTGAATAGTCTCTTTGGACTATCCGCTACAGACCTTTAGTTTTATAAATTTTAATATTTAACAGTTCACTGATCAACTCAGACTCATCAATATCTTTTCATAGTTTTATTTAACAAGAATCACAATATCAGAGAGCACAAAACAAAAAAAAAAAAAACTATATAAGATTTTTACTAGAATTAGAATTAGGAAAAGGAAATCATCTGTATATATATCACTCAGTGTTGCCAGGTTCATCAGTAAAACAAAATTTAACACTTTTTACAAATAATAATAATAACAGAAAATAATAATTAAAAATAGCAAGCGGCGCGACAAATAGGATTCATATAGAAAAATGATCCAAAACCTTGGATTTCACAATAGTACAGGGTTTTTAGCGTACTGACATGTGTATTTTAAGGGACTTCTAATTTCTGTACTTGAATAAAAACTTCATATATAATAGTCTTATAGTAAATTTATCCAGCTTTAAGATGAAAAAGTTTTTTTGGATCGGACTAATAGTTTTAGAGTTATAACCAAAAGAGTGGTACATAAACGTGTTTTATCGTAGTAGTGGGACTGACCGCAAGTTGGCCAATTTCTAAAAATTTTCCCAAAAATAAAAAAAATGGTGCGATTTCGGTTTTATTTTTTTCATATCGTAGCTACTGGTTCCAGCTACAGTACTGATAAGATAATAACCGAAATAACCGGTATATGTGCAGTTTTTGCAATTTTAGGTATGAAACCGATGCCTGCCTTGGTAGCAAACTTTCGATTCGGATTTAGAATCCCCAAAAACATTAAGACCAGTCGAGAATAAAAGTTGGGCTGTTTTCACTTCGCCAAACCCTTATTTTACTGGACTAATAGACCAAAGAAAAAAGAAATATCCACGTCAAAATACCGTTACAATTTTTCCAATAAAAAGACTTCTAGTTCTTAACAATAAAAAAACCCATTGGAATATAACTAGTTCAATAGAATTAGAGTAGAATATTAAAGAAGGAATAAAATAAATAAATAATAGTAATAAATGCTTGGTAAAATATGAACAAAGAAATTCTCGATGAATGAATGAAGATAGATTCCCCGAAAGCATAATCCCTCCCCCTTGGTAATATACACACAGACTTCGCCTTTTACTAAAGATTTCCGTGGAGGGGGACTTCTGATAAGTCTATAAATAAATTTTTGTTAGCACCCTGTCTTAGGTGGGGTCACTAATTTCCTATCAGTCACATGTCGACCATTTGAAGATAATTTCTTGAAAGTATCGTTAACAAATGTCACTACTACGTTTAGCTGTAATCGATGTAATAAGTAGTATCGATATCTTTCTAAAACTTAAAGTTCGAAGTAATGTATCTGTACTGTTCAACAATAGACGCCTGTTTAAGTTAAATAGCACTCATTTAACTCATTAGTTAAATTAACAAAAATATTTTTCATACTTATTCTAAGAAGGATTATTAAGGTACTTCTTTGAAACTTGAATTAAAACCTCGATATTTTTCATACGATACGATACATTAAGAATTTCTATTATCATCATATTATTTGTTAAATATCCGTATAATCGATTATATGGATAATTAATTATATCGTTAGGTCTTCCGAAGTGGTTTATGGAAGTTGGAATATGTTGTTACTTAGTTAATTATGAATATGAAATCAACTTTACGTGTTTGGAAACATCGATTATTCTTATCAATTTTATCCTAATGAGGAATATAGGGTTAACTTGAAAACTTGTCTGAAAATATCGATATTTAAAACATTTTAATTTGATCAATTTTTTTTTAACTAGGCGAAACAAGCCTTTGTCGTTGAACTCTAAAGAAATATTACTTTAAATTTTAAGTTTTAGAATGATATTTACTACTTATATTATTGATTTCAACAACACTTAATAACAAATGTCAAATATAGAAATTTAGGATACAATAAATTGAGGATACAATAAATAACTTAAATAATAACAAAGCAGCTAGATGGAATATCACCAATAATATTTAAAAATGTCTGCAATATTTTTTCAAACTTTATTTACACGCTATATAAGAATTGCTTCATTAGAGGTTTATTTCCCGAACCATGGAAGATTTAAAAAATAATCCCTATCCCGAAAGGACATGATAATAAAAAATTCAGACCAACATCTTTGATTCCAATTGCTGGGAAAATTATGGAAAAACTAATTTCCTCCCGCTTATTGCTGTATTTGGCAAGAAATGTTCCTTTTAATGAAAATTTGTTCGGATTTATTCCACAAAAAAATACTGTTGGTGCATTGCACAAAGTAGTTACTTTTGTTGAAACTGCATTTCAACAGAAATCACATTTTTGGCAGTGTCATTAGACATTAAAGGAGCATTTGATAACGCCTGGTGGCCATCGATTTTGAAATCATTGCCTGATAGATCATGCCTCCAAAACATTTATCTAATAATTAAAAATTATTTAACAAACCGTAAAAGTCAAATCCAATTAGGAGATGCAGTTTCTACTAAATGGCAAAGTAAAGGAACGCCTCAGGGTTCTTGCTGCTCCCCTCTCTTTTGGAATATAATAATGGACGATATATTCAAGATTGTTACATTGGAAGAAACTGAAGTCATTGTATATGCAGATGACATATTGCTGTTACTTAAATCAAAGTTATTTTATCAGCACCAACTACAATGTAACGAGATCTTGGATAAACTAAGCACATGGGCTGGAAAAAATAAATTGAATTTTCAACCTGAAAAAACTAAATTCATAATATTCTCTCGGAAACATAGTATCCCTAATCTTAACATTATATCAAATAACCGAAAAATATCTCAAGTTAATGAAATAAAGTACCTAGGCTTAACATTAGAAAGAAAGTTAAATTGGGTCAAACATATTACTAATTTAAAAAATAAACTTCTAAAAATTACCCATGGACTGTCTAAAACTGCATCATTGAGTTGGGGGTTAAACTCGGACATTCTCTCAACTATATACAAGACTGCCATTCTACCAGCGATGACCTATGCAATAGAAGTTTGGCACAAAGGACTGAAATATAAGAAAAATCTAAAAAAAAAAATAGAATCTATTCAAAGAATCATTGGTATAAAAATTATAAAAGGATACCGAACAATACCTTATGTACACTTGCCAACATAATACCAATTAGTTTACTACAAATAGAAATTTTAAACAAATACAGATATGTGACCCTTAGAGAAAATATGGTTAATCTAGAACACATTGAAATTGATGAAATACCAAACTATAAAACATGGATACATCCAAAAGAACTTATAACACCCAATGTGACTCCAAATATCAGGGGAATATCAACAATTAATATTTTCACAGATGACAGTAAGGAGCGAGAAAGAGTGGGTGCTGCTTTTGTTGCATTTGAGAAAGAGGAACTGTTGTATACCGGAAGATTCAGGCTAGGACCTTACTGCTCCAACAACCAAGCCGAACTGTTTGCTATCCTTAAAGCCGTATAATTTATTAAAGGCCGTGGCACCAATAATGACTACTGTATACACACGGATAGCCAAATTAGCCTTTTTAAAATCAAAAATATAAATATCCATGAATTCCTCGTAGAAGAAATCAGGCGAGAATTGATCACTTGCTACAGTCAAGGAATACAAATTTCCTTCAAATGGATAAAAGCCCATGCCGGCTTACTTGGAAATGAGCAGGCAGATACAGAAGCTAAAAGCGCGGCAAAGGATACAACTCTTCAAATTGTATTCAATAAAGCACCAATTAGTGCAGTTAAGCACATTTTGAAAACAACGACTCGTCAAACTTGGAACGAAAGATGGACAAATTCAACAAAAGGAAGACATACTTATGAATTCATTAAAACCTTAGACGACAGAAAAAACATTAAAAAACTTGAATTACAAACTTACCCAATTTTTGACAGGACACGGCGGAGCTAAAAGTTACTTACACAGATTTCAACTTATTGACAACAGCATTTGTAATTGCAATAGAAACAGTGAGCAAACTTACGATCATCTCATTTATGACTGCAGAAATTTGGAAAGACACAGATACAAGTTGATATCCGCAGCCCTACAGAACGGAGACAAATGGCCGCCTTCAAAGAGGGATCTCATAGATAAATATTTTGATGATTTTGATGCATTTGTGGATCATGTTGATTATATGGAACTCAACAATTTAACAATCAATCTATAATATCTATAATAAATAGATAATCTAATATCTATAATATCTATATACTTATATGTATATATGGTAATTGTTCGGATCGGCGACACCAACCCCTACACGCGCTCAGAATACCTTTTATCGATTCTAACCTTGTTCCGATTTATTTCGATGTTCTAGTCGCTGCTTTTAGAGGGGAAAGGTTATTCTCCTACATTTACTGAGAAACTCAAAATCCCTGTTCAAAGTAATGGTAACTTCTGTTTACCTTCTAATATTAAAATGAGAAATAAGTAAATAATAAAGTGAAAATAAGAAAATATTGAAATATAAGACTCTAAATCAATTTTGAATGAATATTAATTTAATCGGCAATTAATATACTACTGAACCACCAGTAAAGTTAATTCCTGATGAACTTTCTGTTAGAGAAGTGAAAATAACAAATTATAAATATAAAAAACACAAAATCCCCAAGTATTTATTCGGCATAACTCCTGTTTATTTAACATTTGTAGCTACACGTTTGGGAGACAATGTTCCATCATCAGGCTCCTAATTTTTTTTAAAAAAAACATTAATCTATAACATTATACCAATAGTTCTACAATTATATAGTAATGTGTCATTTACCTCTTAATCTGTGATTATATTCACATTGTCAATTCTCCATGTTATAAGCCATTATATAATATAAGACAGAATCCTAGTTGAAACTGATGATGTTAATTTCTGCTATATTTTCTCAAGGGAAGTGGAAATAAGAAAACATGAAACCTGTAATATACTTTCTCACATTTATTTATAAACTGATATGTTTTATTGAATTAATTATACAATTTGTCTCACTTTAGGACAAAAAGTAATATGGATAACAAAGAATCCATTCACAAAATATGTATACTGAAATTTTATCCCTGAAATTGAAACAGCAAATAAAAATATATAAAACACCAAATCCATGTACAAATAAATCTTGTTAAGTTTTGTAACACTTTTACAAGTTTTAAATTTTATCACTTAAATTGATAGAACAAATATAAATATGTAAAACACCATATCCATGTACAAATTAATCTTCTTAAGTTTTATAACACTTTTACACATAAAACACTTAATCCTCGTGTTAACTTCTGTTTCAACTTCTTACATTTAAGAATACTAAATATCAATATAACAAACTAAACAACAAAATCCAAGTTAAAACTGTAGAAGTGATTGTTTACATGTGAGGTTATAGGAATGAACTATCGATAAATGTAAACTAGAAGTGAAGCGTAATCATCGAACTGGTCGGTGTAGTGCGAGTCAAGCCAGTTTGGTGGTGTCAGCCATCCGAACCTTTACCTTTATACTTATACCTTTATTAAGAGGTATAGAATTCTATGTCCTAAACAAATTAGTTGTAAGGTAAGTTACATAAACATATTTTTAAATTTTATTTTTTTTTTTTTTTGGGCGGGGGGCATAACGTCCTTATGTATTCCAATTAGGGCAGGAAGGGTTACCAACCTAACCACAATCCAAGTTGAAATTGTAGAAGTGATTGTTTACATGTGAGGTTATAGGAATGAACTATCGAAAAATGTAAACATGAAATGAGGCGTAAGGATCGAACTGGTCGGTGTAGCGCAGGTCAAGCCAGTTTGGTGGTGTCGCCGATCCGAACAATTACCAATTTTTTATATTATAAATACCGGAAATATTGTTGCATATTGTAGGTTAAAATAATTGAGGCGTAGAATTCCAAACCCAGTAGTCCGTTTTGGAAATTTTTTCGCAGCTGGTTTATAAAGGTAACAAGGTCTGGAAGAGGCGTTCTATTCAGTAACGCCGTTTGCAATGTGATTTCACTACTTTTGGAATAAAACCTTCCATCCAAAGATAATCCAGTAGAAAAACTATTAAAAAAACGAAACAAAAAAAATTAGGTAATTAAAAGTTTACCAGAATTAGAATTTTAGTAGCAATAAATTATTCTGATTTTTTCCCTATATAATAAGCATTAAAAAATAATTGAACTTTTGTAGAAGTTGGCATTATCGACTATTAATAACGTATATCTCGAACACCGTTGAGAGTTGGACAAACATGTAGAGATACAATTTTATAGAAAATTTAATTAGCTTTAATTTCGATATGTTGATTATTTTTCTAGAGTCCACTGTTTTCGAGATATAATAAAAAAGCCTAAACATTGGACCTCAACAGGGACGTAGAGTGCATGAATTATGCAACTATTTTTGACTTCACAGCTTCGTTAGGAGTAGTTAGAAGGTAAATATACTAAAATTGCCGGTCCCTGGAGGTTAGGGAATCCCCAGTTTATGGTGAGGTAAGGGGAGAAGGTTTAGGTTTTTCGATTATATCTCGAAAACATTGGACTCTAGAAAAATAATCTACAGATCGAAATTAAATCTAATTAAATTTCCTATAAAATTGTTTCTATACATATTTGTCCAACTCTCAACGGTGTTCGAGATATACGTTATTAAAAATCGATAATTATAGAGAAAAAATATTTTTACTTCACTTTTTGTCAAACCAGATACGTATATATGAAATTAAAGTAAATTTAATGCTCTACAACTTTGTTTCTGACAATATTTCTGGGAAACAATTGTCGAAGGCACTAGAAGCAAATTTATGTCCGAACCGGTGCTCGCTTCTCCTCGGTGCGCGCTATATCTCAAAAACGGTTGATTCTAAAAAAAAAAAAAAAATTAATAGAATCAAGATTAAAGAGAATATTATTATCTACGAGTTTTGTAACCTTCTTGATTGACGGTCGATGGATAGAAATCGAGATATTTGAAAAAAACTGATTTTTGTGACCTTTGACCATGAATATCTAACTATGCTAGCGTGCTGAGATCGGTGACTTTTTACCGCTTATTATGAAGACCAAAACAAAGGTTTATGGTAAAATTCAGCTTCATTGGTTCATTCTTACTCTACACCCCTTATTATGGAATCCCCAGTTTTTATGGTAAGGGATGGGGACAAGGTCCCATGTTTAGGTTTTTCGATTATATCTCGAAAACCGTAGACTCTAGAAAAATAATCTACAGATCGAAATTAAAGCTAATTAAATTTCCTATAAAATTGTTTCAATACATATTTGTCCAACTCTCAACCTTGTTCGAGATATATGTTATTAAAAATCTATAAGTATAGAGAGAGAAAAAATATTTTTACCTCACTTTGTATGAAACATTTGATTCAAGTGCCAGAGACGTATATATGAACTTAAAGTAAATTTAATGCTATACAACATTGTTTCTGACAATATTTCTGAGAAGCAATTGTTGAAGGCACTTAAAGCAAATGTATGTTCGAACCGGATGTATGCTCACTTCCCCTTCTCCGCGCTAATGTAAAGTTAAATATTAAAGAAATAGAAGTTATATACATTTATTTTTGCTTTATTTACCACATCAGTGAAACATGTTAAATTTATGAAGGTTAGAAATTAGGATTGCGAAATGAAGCAGAAGAGGATTAAACCCTTTATTTATTTATTATTTATACCGCGCTTCCTAGCAACAGAGGGTTTTTAATTACAAAAGCCCTTGTCTCCCGGATTACTGGCTCGCCTCCCATAAATGTTTGAGTACTTGGATGTGCTGCTTCTCTTCTGGCTTCAGCTCTGGTTTCCTTAAATCTCTTTAATTGCTCAAATTAATTATACAAATAAATTTCTCCCAGATGTAGGAAACAAGACGACTTATCGGCTGGTAAAAAGGCCGATTAGTGTACAGAGACTTATGTGTCGAGGCGCTTCGTTTATAGCCTTATAGCCGTCAGTACAAGTAGGCTACAGATATTTTTGAAGTCCTATACTGGCCTGGGTGGGAAGGTCGAGATTCATTTCGTGGGTTCGCCACGAAATAAATTTTAACCCGCCCAGGTGGGATTCAAACCCACGACCTTCTGGTTAGACCCACACTCGGCTATCGAGTATCCCGATTACTTTATCTTATATTCTTTCTTTTGTAAACGGGCCGGTGTGTAACGGAGTGTTTTTTTTTTTTAGTAAAATGCAATAGTCAGTAATTTAATTTACTTATCTCACAAGGGGACGTTTGGAGTTGTAACTCACAGATTTGAATGCCGATTTGTGTGTGGGTAGTAGGGACCTATAATAGTGCAAAACTGGACTTATAGCCGCCAATGGGCATTAGGAGCCAAGAAAAAAAAAAAAATGAAAATCACGTTTTATTTTTTTTCTCAGCTCAAAATAGAGAAATGATTCTTTCACGTTTAATTGCCGTTTTGTATGCTATTTGATATAAAAATACATTTTATGTCAGCATACATACAGCAGCATACATTCTGCTTATATACATGATTAAAAAGCAGAATGTATGCTGATTTTAGTGATGCTATTACTATTGTAATCGGATGAACACAGCAGTTGCCGTTAGAAATCGTTGTTGAAATTTAAACTAAATTTTGATAAGTATGGTTGACTGGTATGATGAATGGATTTTAAATTTTAACCTCCTTGAAATGGGTAAAAAATCAATATTTTTCGATTTTGATAAAGTTTCACATATAAGAGTTTTATGGCGCGTTAAATCGATATTTCAGGTCAGTTCTTCATGAAATAAAATTTCAACCGATTTACAGCGTATTTCCTTGCAATTTTGTAATAGTTTTTGAGCACCCTAAAGCCAGGTTGTGTCTTGAGCATAACGGAAGTATTTTTGTATCAAATATCATACACAACTGCAATTAAACGTATAGAATCATTTCTCTATCTAGACGGAGAGCTGAGAAAAAAATAAAACGTGATTTTCATATATATTTTTTTTCTCGGTTCCTAATGCCCATTGGCGGCTATAACTCTAGTTTTGCACTATCATAGGTCCCTACTACCCACACACAAATCGGCATTCAAATCTGTGATGTCAGATAGTTAATTGTAAAATTTAGAATTCAGTCATGCTGCAAAATATATCGTGTTTATACTACTTCTATACTTCTGTAGCTCTACTGTCCCGGGAGGACCTTGGCTTTTCCAACAATACTACACCAGTCCTCTCTACACAATGCCCTCAATTTCCAGTTCCTTACACCAAGGGTCCGGAGGTCTCCTTCAACATCTTGCAGCCATCTTCTTCTTGGACGTCCTCTCTTCCTGGTACCAAACATTGTCCCCAGTGCTATCTTCCATTCTCAGAACATGGCCCTACCATTCAATTCTTCTCGCTTTTATAAACTGAACCATGTCACAGGAACCGTACATTTTACATATCTGTCTGTTTTTCCGAATCCTCCACTCACCCTTAACCATCACAGGTCCATATATTTTCCTAAGAATTATTCTTTCGAAAATTCTCAGTGTATTTAAAGTGGAGGTACACAGGGTCCATGTTTCGGCAGAATATGTTACGATAGGCCTTATTAAGGTTTTATATAACCTTACCTTCGTTGTTCGTGACAAAAGTGGACTTAATTTCGTTTCTTTCCGTCACAAAGGATTCATTTACAATATATATTCCCCTTAATTATAAACTGTTAGCTGTTAATACAATACATTCACTCACCTGTTACAAAGCAAACAACATTGTTTGTTTGTTTAAGTTTTGTGGCGTACAACTACACCGGTTATCAACGCCAATTTTTCCTTTTTATTTTGGTTTTGTACCGAAATGTTCCGTTATTTGATTTAATTTACATATTTTATATAGACTTTTGTTCTATAACATACTTAAAATTTGTGCTAAATTTCTGTATATAAATCGTTTAATTTTAGGAATTTGAACACTAATTTTGTTGATTCACTGTCATCTCCCAAGACTGTTTGAAGGTCAGTACTCAGTCCCAAGCTATTGAGGCGCGACGAGAAAAAAGGGCATTCTTGAAATATATGTGTTACCGTGAGTATATTATTGCAGTATTAATCCTTTGGCGGAGCTTCTTTAGTGAATAGGTAGGAGTGTGTCAGTCTGGTGTGGCCTATCCTGAGTCTCATCAGTACCACCTCCTCCCTACGACATTGGCGGCTGGATGTATTCCAGGGTTTGACATTCTTTTTTTATTTTACTCAGTTTATTCGGTAGGCTTTCATCCCACATAGACTGCCATCCATCATTGATTTCTTTCTCTAGGACTTTTTGTAGATCAGATGCAGTTAGTGCAATCTTACCCTGAAGCAAACAACATTTAAAGCCCTTATTCCGATCATCTTTATACATTCATAATATATAATTAATGTTAATCAGAGTTTATATTAATGTATTCGTACAGGTTAATAATAACAATCTATTTTTATCATTCACAGCTGTTTATTGTCACTTCTAATAGGCATTATGGGTAAAGGTGGTCGTATTGCATCATGGGTAACTTAAGGTCAGCACTCGTATGAGAATGAAGTGGTTTTCTTTACGTATGTAATACAAAAATATCTTACATGTAATTGTAAATAAACAAGTATGTAAATAGCTAAAATAGTACTTCCCTTCAATCAGCAAGTATACTGGATACATAATAAATAAGAAGGCAAATAAAGGTGTGAGAGCGGCCGTGTGAAATTTAGTTTGGGTAAACATCACAGAAATCCGGGTTTTGTTAGTATCCTAATTTCCAATATTCAACAATAAATATAATAGTAATGTATTTGTAGCGTAGCAAGGTTGATAACAACGACGTCCATAACCTCTTTGCTTTCACTTGAGGTACACCATGATGGTATAGAAGGATCAATACAATTAGGATTGATGAATTAATTGCCACTTCTATTAGGATTATTTTATTAGAAAACTATTAGGATTGATCCTTCTATATCATCATGCGTACCTCAAGTGATTAGAAAACTAGTTTCGAATGCAAAACGTTCAACTTCATTCTAAACCACAAATTTTTTCTGCACACCAGTACTGTGTTACATGGATACTATACACTAAAGTTCTCAAAAATGTAAGACAACAAATCAAATATTACTACTCACCTCAGGAGGTCTAAGAGATAAATGAAATATACTCATCGTGAGAAGTGGAAGGGGGCAGGGGGGTTAAATTTTAATTATTTACTACGGGATTTCCCTTATGACTCATTGGATTTTTCCGTTCGTATGGGAAATAAATTTAAAATGGGGCTATTGGAAATGTTTATCTGGTCGTTTAAACAAAAATTTGGATCGGTTTTATTATTTCTAATGACTCATAAATAGGGCTGTGAATTAGATGCGATAAAGAATGAAAAATATGCACAAATATATGCAAAGATATTTTGAAAAATATGCAAATAAATACCAAAAAATATGCAACTATCTACATTATTAGAAAAATAAAAAAATCACAATACAAACATTTACTTTAGTAAAAACTCAAGTTTAAGTAACTAATAGTGTTGAAAGTGGAACCATTAGAAATAAAAACATTAACAAGCGAATATTTAAAAAGAAAACATGTTAATCGCCTTTACTAAAGAAAAAAAAATCATGATATTAATTACCAGAAATCTTAAAACAAGAACAAACAAAATACTTATATTTTAAAACAGAACATTATGCATTTAAAAATTAAGCAACGACCATAATGAAACTCTTCCGACTTATTCATACCATTTATTTACTGTTGCAGATTTGAATAGCAGACAACCACTCTTTCAGGTTTTTGAACAAAATAGATTATTCTATTTGGCCTCAAAATAGATTTTTGAATTTGAGCGCTCCACATCATATAAATATGAAATGTCTCCTTTACGCTAGTAAGCCGCATTTGAAAATTCACGTAAGTACTTTCCAACAAGATCTTTCGTCTTTGAAGGAGTGATTTTCATTATTTTAGGTTAACAGTTTACGAATGCTGTCTCGGTGAACACTTTGAAAGAGACTGTGTAATGGAATGATGGTAGGGAGAAAGGTAAGATAAAAAGTGAAGTCATAATATTCTACGTATTTGAAAGAAGCGAATTTTCGCATTAAACAATGCGAAAATTTTTTTTAAAAAAGTTCGCAGAAACCGAAGAATCGGTATTTCGGCACAAACAAAACTCATTCTTAAGCGGAAAACAAGAATGGGAGCTCTTATAGCTATTTTTCGGTTTTTATTTATATCTGATTTTTTTAGGAGAAATATGCAAATGCATGTATTTCACAACCCTACTCACAAATATTTAATTTTAGACTGTTTTCTACTTGATGTAGTATTTTTACTCCCATGTCTTTGTTTAATTTATGGTTATTTTCATTTAGATGGCTAGCGAAATTGGAGTTTTAGGTCTTATTAGTCTATGCTCTTATATGTTATTTTATTTTTTGATTTACCGATCACACAGTCATTTTCTTCACAGTTGTTACATTTAAGTTGATAATGTTTTTAGAAATAAAAATATTACATAATGTAGAAAATAGCCTAAAATTAAATATTTATGAATCATTGGAAATAATAAAATCGTTAAAAATAGATCCACATTTTTGTCTTCAGTGCTACAACAGGTTACCATACGTGAGGTCACACTATATGGAACTCAATATACATGCTGAGTAGACTCTGTATTGATATATAGTTTTTTTCAGTGAATATCATAATTTTTTCAACCAATTTCAAAATTTTTTCAACCAATTTCATAATTTTTTCAATCAATTTCATAATTTTTTCTATCAATTTCATAATTTTTTCAAACAATTTCATAATTTTTTCAACCAATTTCATAATTATTTTAACCAATTTCATAATTTTTTCAAACAATTTCATACACATAATCCCATGAAGTATTGTTATCAAGAACTCACGTAGAATTCAATGAGGATTAGTTTGATGGAATTATTTAGAGATAGTGTTTTGTTTTGTTTGCTTATTTTTTAAAATAAAAAATGAGCGATAGTTGATCTTCGGAGGAATCGGTGAACAGAGTGATAATTTGTAACAATATTCTTAAGGACGAAAATTAATAAAATCATATCTTGAAAGAAAAATAGTATCCTTAAGGACGAATACTAATTCTAAGTCGAGAAGGAGTGTGGCTAAGGATGTTCTTTAGCCTCAAAAAATCGTCAAATCTAGGCAGATCTGAAAGAACAGTTAAAGGATACGTGTATAGGAAAAGAATGTTAATGTCCGAAACGGAAAACCCGCCTCGGCCTCTAGAAAATGGACTGTATGGGAAAATATGAAAACGAGGTTTTGCACCCTTGGGGAGATATTATTGAGAAGGTAGCATAAACAAATAATACATAAGAAACTTCTTACCTTGTTACTGCCGCCGACGATCTGTACAGAGGCTTCCGAAATCGTCTGGCGAATGCTTCTCTCAGGCTGCAATATTTGTCTAGGCTCTCCTCCTCTTATGTCACCACTCATTAAGGGAAGAACTGAATCTTTAATGACTAGCACAGGAAATAGGATCGCTTTTAAAAGAGGAACAGGGTCCTGGAAGGCTATTTCGCCTTGGTCAAAGAAGCGATGGAAGACCATGAGGTCTTGGGCAATTTGAATAGGTGCGTACTGGAGCACAGATGATAGAAGAAAAAGGAAAATTCTAGTAGGGATTAGCGCAGATAAGGGCTAGTTACCTAGAGGTCTATAGAGTGCGTCTATATAAACGATACACTAGATCTTTTATCTTTCCCCCCCCTCACAAAAGCGCCGATTGGCGCGAACAATACGATTTTTTGAGGCCAAAGGACATCCTTAGCCACTCTCCTTCTCCACTTAGAATTAGTATTCGTCCTTAAGGATACTATTTTTTTTTCAAGATATGATTATATTAATTTTCGTCCTTAAGAATATTGTTACAAATTATCACTCTGTGCTAGCAAAGATTCTAGGTCACCTAGCAACGGGGGTAGCTCTCCTAATTTCGTAACAATTTTACTCATTATTCATTAAAAAAAACTCACTATTAATATAATTTTACATACAACAACAAAGGTTTAGATGACACTTGAACGATATCGATATTGCTACCATTCGATACTTGTGTCATGCATTATGCATCTACTTATTCAGTAGCTGTATCTCACATTTCTGTTTCTTGTCTCTTCTGATCAACTTGAAGAATCCATCTGAAGAGCTGGAAATAATATCTGGGCTTTTTTCCCCATTTCTGCAGCAACAAAACAGCGTTAGTATTTTCTTCAATAAGGAATGTATTTCGTCACAGTATACTCGTATATTCAGGTCTATATTGAATAATGAAGAAAAAAGATTACAAAAAGATCATTTTATTATACAATTTTGATATTCATTGAATATTTTATTCAATTTTTGTTATCAGAGAATTAATATGTATTTTTATACAGGGTGAGTACCTCCTAGTGGGTCATTCCATGTCAAATGAACCAATCGTTTGGACCTTAACCTCTCCGATTTCTATGATTTTTGGTATAACAGCTGTACTTACCAAGACTAGTAAAAATGTAAAATATTACATTTCTCTGACTTTTTGTTTTTGAGTTATAAGGTCTTAAAAATTCAAAAAGTACAGTTTTCGGTCCTCATTTAGTATATTCAAAATCACGCCATTAAAAAACTATTGCTCCCAGAGAGCTCAAATTTGCGGAATTCTTTTCTATTTGAAATGCCCTTTAATGTGATATATCACACCGATATTTCGGTTCATTTTGAATTTTTTCGAAACATCCAAAAACAGTTTTCCTAAGGCCAAAAATTTCGTTTTCGTTTATTTCGTAATTAACTTGTTCAGGGTAGTTAGAAAGTAAACGTACATAAGTCCTGGAGTTTTCGAGTCTGGGAACAAGAAGGGAGGGGGCGCGGAAGGTCTCTTTTTTTGGTTTTGGGCTCATATCTCGAAAACAGTGCATCATATGCAAAACATAACTATTTACTAAATTAATGTTAACTACATTCTCTACAACCTTTATTATATATACATATTTCATATTTTATACCGTTTTCGAGATATACGCTTGTCAAATGTAAAGGACTTTTAGTATGTTTATTTTACCAAGAATAGTTAAAATTTATGTAACTTTTGACAAGTTGAAGATACATCAGCATATATATGTGTATTTTGAAGGAAATTAAATGTTGTACAATATTATTTATTAAGACTTTTGTCGTAAGATGGACGTTTTAGAAGATATAGATGGATGTTTAACAGAAAACGTGAGGCTAACATTTTTTTTTTGAAAATGTTCACATTTGCCAAGCGTATATCTCGGGAACGGTACAGAATATGAAAAATGTGTATATAATAAAGGTTGTAGAGAATGTAGTTAACATTAATTTAGTAAACAGTTATGTTTGGCATATGATGCACTGTTTTCGAGATATGAGCCCAAAACCAAAAAAAGAGACCTTCCTGTTTCCAGACCCGAAAACTCCAGGACTTATAGTATGTTTACTTTCTAAATACTCTGAACAAGTTTCCAAAGAAAAACCTTAGATTACAGAAAACGCATTCTATAATACTTCATTGACTGGACTAACTGTCCATTAAAAAAAAAGACAAAATATTTTTTTTGTATCAAGAACCCATTTCCGTCCCATCCTAAAATTGTGTCCACATGTAGTCAGTAATAGTATAAATCACATATTTTTTTTTTTTCTCGAAAAAAATCGAAGGGTACGTATTTTGGGAATTACGAAAACCGTTTTTGGATGTTTCGAAAAAATTCAAAATGAACCGAAAATATATCAAGTGATATATCATATTAAAGAGCATTTCAAATAGAAAAGAACACCGTATAATAATTTTGAATATACTAAATGAGGACCGAAAACTGTATTTTTTAAATTTTTAAAAGCTTATAACTCAAAAACCAAGTCAGAAAAATGTAATATTTTCAGAGCTGTAAATGTACAGCTGCGGTACCTGTATCGATAATGCAAAAAGTTTGTTCCCGACAAATCACTGACTTAAATTGAATATCTAATATTTGATCAAATCCTTAAATTAGGTTCATACTTGCCGGCGATAACAGTAGCCTACACTGTACTGTTGCAGGCCAGTTAGACTAATTACACTAAAATAACAGGCAATTAATCAATGCAGATAAGACCTCATTCCAAATATTAGCTTTTAATTCCCTCCTGCTATTTTGATAGCTTAGGTCGCTCTGTTTCAAAGCCTAAGTTCCTGTATGTACAATGTAATGCCAGATTTTTTTTTTAATTATTTAGAATTTGTATTAGTTCTTAATGAATAAATATACAGAATTTAAATGGCAAAACTTCAGGAACTTATAGGGGACCAAAAAACTAAGAAAAAAAGTCCTTTAAAGATTTGCTCGTTTTTGCTTAGTTTTAGAGAAAATCTCAAAAAAAAGAAACAAAACAAGTTTTCATTTTTATACTTATTTATTTACATTTATATTTATGTTATGTTCTTTTTAATGCAAATATTGCTCAAAATGTTGTCCTCTTGCACCAATGCAAGCATTGCATCTAGCACTCACTTGATAAATTGCAGCTAAACATTCTACTGATGATATTTGGTGCACTGCATCTATGATTCGGTCTCTTAATTGCTCTCTTGAGTTGATTGACACCGAATAAACTTTCTGCTTCAAGGTTCCCCATACGAAGAAATCCATGGGTGTCATATCAGGTGATCTGGGTGACCAAGGTACTACTCCTTCACGTCCAATCCATCGTTGTGGATAATTCATATCCAGCCAAGCTCGAGCAACTCTGCTATAATGAGCTGGACATCCATAGAGTTGGAACCACATTTCAATCCGCTGCTGTAAGGGAATGTCATCTAAATAATTAGAAAAGTTGTTCTCCAAAATGGTAAATGTGATACCATTCAATCTTCCAGGTAAAAAATATGGTCCCACCAGTAATCCGTTCCAAGTTTCAAGCCAAACGTTAATAGCAAACATGCTGAAACCTATTCTCTCTAATAGCTCTGGGATTTTCAAGAGCCTATACATGATAATTTCTTTGATTAACAATTCCTCCTCTTGTAAAGGTAGCTTCATCGGTCCATATAATTTTTAATGGAAATAAATTATCATCGCAAATTTCGTCAAGAAACCAGTTATAAAATTCAATCTCTTGATATAATCTTGAGGTAATAAATTCTGAACTTTTTGAAGATGGTATGGGTAGCGATTATCACCTTTCAAAGTTCGCCATAGTGCTTGCCGGGATATTGCTAATGCAGCAGATGCTCTTCGGATGCTAGTCTCAGGATTGTTATTGAAGTGGCGTGGGACACAATTTCTTCTCCAATAATCTGCTCTTACTGCTGCCTGGAATTGGTCGCCTTCATTACGTATTAAGAATGACCCAGTCTCTCGTAGTCTATTAAAAGTTAACGAAAAGACTCGTCGATTAGGCACTCTTCTATTTGGAAATCGGCGCGCATATTCCCGCACCACTTCTAAAGCATTACCGTTACATAAACCATACACAAAAATCATATCAGCGTATTCAACATTAGAATATGTATGCGGCATTGAGGCTGATGCTATTCACACAAAAATATCTGAGTAACTGACTGAAGACTGATTTAGGAATTATAATCCTAGGAATTATAAGCCAAAATGTAAGCAAATAAAAGAATGTAAAGAATAACATTAAGTGTTTACATATCTCACTACCTAGCTTGACGAACTTTGAAAGGTGATAATCGCTACCTGTAACATTTTTGTTTTGTTTCTTTTTTTGCGATTTTCTCTAAAACTAAGCAAAAACGAGCAAATCTCTAAAGGACTTTTTTTGTCGTAGTATTTCGGTCCCCTATATGTTCCTGAAGTTTTGCCATTTAAATTCGGGGAACCCTGTATAAATCTTGAATGATTCGTTGTTGTTTTTATTGACTTCTATATATATATATATATATCGCTAAGTCCTCAATTCTGCCTATTATGTCACAAACAAACTTATCATTAAGGCTGATTCTCAAACTACATGAAAATTTGAGCCCCCCGCCAATTAAAATTCTATGAAATAAACTTCGTTAAAAGAATTGTTTCGTAATCGATTTATGTTATGTGAATTTATGATACAGTGGAAAATCGTTATTTCATCACTCGATAATTCGTCTTATTCTGTAATTCGTCAGTCTTTTTTTTTTTTTCTTTAATTGGCAACTACGAATAACAAACTGAATACGTATGCACTCCATTTTTTCCCCTTGCTACTTATTTCATCTTTAAACTGCATCATTTGGCTTGTCACTAAAAAATAAGGAAGTATGCAGTTGACGAATTCCTGGTTAAGTTAATACTGGAAAGCTCTTCCTACAAAAACATTAGCATCTGGCTCAGCAACTTCAGCTCCAGGTTATAAAATTAGAAAAGATAAGGAAGAGTTAAGCAGCTGGTTAAACGTGGATAGTACGGATGTAGGATAAGAAATTTTAAATTACAATGGAATTATAGAACAAATGCTGAGTGCTCAAAATGAAGCTAGTGATGAAAAAGATGACGTTTCTAATTCTTCCACTATTCCATGCAAAGAAGTAGAGGAAATGTTAACTAAGTGCATTGAGTGGTTTGGAGCAGCAATGTGGTTATACATTGTTATGTATAATTCTTGTAAATTGCAAACATTATTTTGTATTAACTAAAATTATTTAGAATTTTATTGTTTAAGGGTAACATTTTTAGGTTATTATACGTCGCTTAACATTGTCGTGGCTTGTCCCTATGCTTGGATTTACAATTATGTAAATAATTATTATGTAAAATACTTCATTGGGTGAAACTGACTAAACTAATGGGTATTAATAATAATATCAAAATAGTGGATGAAAAGTGAAAATGTGTTTTTCGGGATAATGATATACAAGTAATCGATCCCTGGGTTATTTTATTCGTGTTCCTGTGACTTCTTTACATTGGCGTGCCATTACCAAAAAGGAGATGAAAAAGTATTCGGAAGGAATTTTTGGAGTTTGGACGCATCAGTTCGTTTTAACGTAACTATTTTACGTCGGATTCTCCCAGTGTAAACTGGTGCAACTATATTTCTTTTTTACATCGTCATGCGCAATATAAATTAGTTAAACCAAATATTTATTTCTAACGGGCCTCATGCGTTTTGATAGTAGGGTACGGCCCTAATAATATACTCCCGAGAAAATGCGAAATAAATAAATAGGGTTCAGGTAGTAATATTTTTGGTAATTGTTCGGATCGGCGACATCACCAAACTGGCTTGACCCGCGCTACACCGACCAGTTCGATCCTTACGCTTCACTTCGAGTTTACATTTATCGATAGTTCATTCCTATAACCTCACATGTAAACAATCACTTCTACAGTTTCAACTTGGATTGTGCTGTTTAGTGTGTTATATTGATATTTAGTCTTCTTAAACGTAAATAATTGAAACAGAAGTTAACAACATGAGTTTCATAAAGGATTAAGTGTTTTATCAATTCATGTTTTCTTATTTCATCTTATCTTATTTGAAAAAGTGTTACAAAACTTAACAAGATTTATTTTTACATGGATTTGGTGTTTTATATATTTTTATTTGTTGTTTCAATTTAAGTGATAAAATTTCAGTATATATATTTTGTGAATGGATTCTTTGCCATCCATATTACTTTTTGTCCTAAACTGAGACAGATTGTATAATTAATTCAATAAAACATATCAGTTTATAAATAAATGTGAGAAAGTATATCACAGGTTTCATGTTTATTTTCCCTTGAGAAAATATAGCAGAAATTAACATCATCACTTTCAACTAGGATTCTGTCTTATATTATATAATGGCTTATAACATGGAGAATTGGCAATGTGAAAATAATCACAGATTAAGAGGTAAATGATACATTACTATATAATTGTAGAATTATTGGTATAATGTTATAGATTAATGTGTTTTTAAAAAAAATTAGAAGCCGGATGTTGGAAGATTGTCTCCGAAACATGTAGCTACAAATGTTAAATAAATAGGAGTTGTGCCAAATAAATACTTAAGGATTCTGTCTTTTTTATATTTATAATTTGTTATTTTCCCTTCTCTGACAGAAAGTTCATCAGGAATTAACTTTACTGGTGGTTCAGTAGTATATTAATTGTTGATTAAATTAATATTAATTCAAAATTGATTTAGTGTCTTATACTTCGATATTTTGTTATTTCCACTTTATTATTTCCTTATTTCTCATTTTAATATTAGAAGGTAAACATAATTTAATAATACTTTGAACAGGGATTTTGAGTTTCTCAGTAAATGAAGGAGAATAACCTTTCCCCTCTAAAAGCAGCGACTAGAACATCGAAATAAATCGGAACAAGGTTAGAATCGATAAAAGGTATTCTGGGCGTTACCATTATTTTTAACATAATTACCATATTTTTAACCTTATTACCACATTGGCACGAAAATGTTAAAAAATTCATTTTTAAATAATTTTAGGAAAATTGAGTGTGGTACTGATATTGAAAGTGAATTGATGTGATATTTGCACTGATATTATTTAAATTATGAAAAAATACTTTAACGTTAAAAAAAGAATAATATTCGTTATGAAGCAAAAATATAATATGCAGGAATTTTATTAAATGTAACCATGAAACCTTAAACTACTAAGGTCTCTTTTTCATATTGTTATGTTTAAAGTCACATTGGTGTGGGGATAAATGCGCATTGGTGTGGGGGCATTAACGTTTTCATGGTTTTAAATTATAAACTGAAATTTAAAAAAAAGTAAAGTGATTCAGGTGTTGCTGCGCCGCCTATAATCCTCACAGGTAGCCTCCAGGTAGTATCAAATGTTTGCAGCAAGATTTATTAACATTTCAATTAAGAATTTTGGTAGCTAGAAATTTGCCTGTAGTTTGAGAATCACCCATAAAGATCCTGATGTTCGATATGTTGCTGATTTGGCCCAAACCAGGTACCTATCCTTTCATAGTAAGCTCCATAACCACTCGAATCCACTAGTCTCACAACTTGCCTTATACTTGATTCCCGATAAACCTCCGAGGCAACTATAGAGATCTTCTAGTGTAGAGTTTTTATAGAAGTGCTACTGATGAGTAGTTCTTTATATGTTACTGACATGTTGTAATAATTTTACTCAAATTTACTGGCTCTATATGTTATACAGATGTAAAAATAGCTTTGAAAATATATATTTCAATATTATTATTAGATGAACCCACTTATCATTAGCCAACTAGTCCGCTAGTAAAAAGACCGATTTGTCATCCGACCAGTCAGTCAAACTAACTATCGCTCCGGTTGAAATTCGGGCGACTTATGCAATGTTCGAGTCGTTTCGTTTATAACTTTATAGCCGTCAGTATATGTATTTAAAGGTATTTATGTATCTTATATTGCTTTTTCTATTTTTTGTAAGCAGGTTTGTAACGAAGTGTTTTTTTTTTTTTTTTAATAAAGTGATATTCAGCAATTCATTTTACTTATCTTACAATAGGACGTTTGCAGTTGTAACTCACAGATTTGAATGCCGATTTTTGTGTGGGTAGTAGGGACCTATAATAGTGCAAAACTAGAGTTATAGCCGCCAATGGGCATTAGGAGCCGAGAATATGAAAACCATGTTTTATTTTTTTTTCTCAGCTCTCAGTCAAGATAGAGAAATGATTCTTTCACGTTTAATTGCAGTTATATAAGGTATTTGATATAAAAATACTTTCCTTATGCTCAAGACACAACACGCCTTTAGGGTGCTCAAAAACTCTAAAATAATGACAAAATTCCAAGGAAATCCGCTGTAAATCAGTGGAAACTTTTTTTCATGAACAACAGACCTCAAATCTCGATTTAACGCAAGACCCTTATATGTGAAATTTTATCAAAATAAATAAATATTGATTTTTTACCCCTTTCGAGAATGTTAAAATTTTGAAGTTGAGATTTCATCATCATTTTCTACCGGCCATAACAACTGCTGTGTTCAACCGATTACAACAGTAATAGCATTACTAGAATCAGCATACATTCTGCTTTTTAACCATGCCTATAACATTGGATTTGCTCCCGATTTTAGTGGACAAAAACTGATGGAATGAAAAAATGACATATTTTTTTTTTCAAATTGCATAGAAATCCTAAGATTGATGAATAATCTAAAATTAATATCAGGTTTTTAAGAATTAATTTTAACATTTTAATTAAGAATTAACATTTAATATTTTTTAATTATGACATAAAACTTGTGTCAAAATAAAAATTGTGATTAAAAAAAAATAGAAGGTTGTGCATGTTCTTTATTCAGTATTTAGGAATCGTAGATTATAGTGCAGTCTAACTGCACATCAAATCTGGTCGGAACTGGTAATGACTAATGTTTTTTACACGGACAGTATAAAAACTAATAAGTAAGGGATAAAGGCAATATACAGTGTAGTACATCAATGGCTCAGCCAATCAGATTCCATTATTTATAATTAAATCACCTGACTTCCCCAAGCCTTCTATATTAAAGCTTTATTTTGGTCAGTTTAATTCAAGATCTCGAAGTGTTCTTACGGAGCCATCTCGGTCTTGTTGTGCGGTTTTCGTTCAAATTTTAAGTTTTAAGTGGTGCAACAGTGCTTTGTGATTTTATTCTATTATAGTGTGTTTTATTGTTTAATGATTTAATTTAATATTTGGTTAGTGATTATTATGGAATAAAATAATATCTTTGAATCGGGTGGCAAGACATTTGGCGGCTGGAGCGGATGTAAGTTTTTTTTACTTTTTAATTTTTGTATTGATCTAAATTAGATGTGGACCAACTAATCGGTAACACCGACTAATCAGCTGCTTTTGTAGTCGGCCATTTTAAGTATATATTTATAGAATTTAACACTTATTTACTATCGATACAATTCAAACAAATAATTTAATTTTACCTTTACTGTTTGTTAACCATGTCATTCTGTTTACAACTGTTTCATTTTAACCTGCCCTGCTTCTTGTTTGTTTGTCAAATATTTGTTCATAGTAGTTGGTTCTCTAATTTAAAGTTTTTTTTATTTTTTAGTAATATTATTTTTGATACAAATATTTAATTGAAAAGTTAAAGATTTGTATTATATGTGATATTCCTCAAAGTGTATATGTATTCGAATAATACTTATATATAAAGAATTTATAAATACTCTGACATAACTATAGCCATTAGTGATTAAAGAGATAATGCAAATAGTTTTATTAATTAATCTAAATAAAAAATATGGTGGTTGTTTAACATTTAAGCTGTTTCTTTTCGGTAACCCATCACTGTTTAACCGGCGCACATTCTAGCGGTGGACATTTGAAATAAAAAAAATTCAAATTTCCATCCTTTGAGATCTTCAGATTATATTCTAGGTGCAAATAGAATCACACTAAGCGCTTTTGTAAATTGTACTTCAATGTTTCAAATTTTATTTTATTATATATTTTATTTTACTAAGTAGAGAAAAAATAACCATAAAAGAAATGAATAAAAGTGTTTAAATTTATTATTTTTATAAACTGTCTCTAACTAGAACCAACAACAATTTATAATGAAATGACAATAGTAAAAAGCCTGAGAAGCCATCAATTAATGACAAGTCTGAGAATGATTTAATTAAAAACTAACAACTTCACGCTATTAATAGTCAAATAATATTATATAACTAGTATATTTTAATATATACTAATGTATTTAATTAATGTAGTAAATTATTTGGGTAATTGTTCGGATCGGCGACACCAACCCCTATACGCGCCGAGAATACCTTTTATCGATTCTAACCTTGTTCCGATTTATTTCGATGTTCCAGTCGGTGCTTTCAGAGGGGAAAGGTTATTCTCCTACATTTACTGAGAAACTCTAAATCCCTGTTCAAAGTAATAATAACTTCTGTTTAATTTATAATACTAAAATGAGAAATAAGGATATAATGAAGTGGAAATAAGAAAATATCGAAATATAAGACACTAAATAAATTTTGAATTAATATTAATTTAATCAACAATTAAGAACCACCAGTAGAGTTAATTCCTGATGAACTTTCTGTCAAAGAAGTGAAAATAAGAAATTATAAATATAAAAAAGACAGATTCCTTAAGTATTTATTTGGCAGAACTCCTATTTATTTAGCTACATGTTTCGGAGAGAATGTTCTATCATCAGGCTTCTTTTTTTTTTTTTAAAACACATTAATCTATAACATTATACCAATAGTTATAATCGGATTATACAATTATATAGTAACGTGTCATTTACCTCCTAATCTGTGATTATTTTCACATTGTCAATTCTCGATGTTATAAGCCATTATATAATATAAGAATGAATCCTAGTTGAAAGTGATGATGTCAATTTCTGCAATATTTTCTCAAGGGAAGTGGAAATAAGAAAACATGAAACCTGTGATATACTTTCTCACATTTATTTATAAACTGATATGTTTTATTGAATTAATTATACAGTTTGTCTCACTTTAGGACAAAAAGTAATATGGATGACAAGGAATCCATTCACAAAATATGTATACTGAAATTTTATCAATGAAATTGAAACAACAAATAAAAACATATAAAACACCAAATCCATGTACAAATAAATCTTGTTAAGTTTTGTAAGACTTTTACACATAAGATAAGATGAAATAAGAAAAAATGAATTGATAAAACACTTAATCCTCGTGTTGTTAACTTCTGTTTCACTTATTTACATTTAAGAAGTCTAAATATCAATATAACAAACTAAACAACACAATCCAAGTTGAAACTGTAGAAGTGATTGTTTACATGTGAGGTTATAGGAATGAACTATCTAAAAATGTAAACATGAAGTGAAGCGTAAGGATCGAACTGGTCGGTGTAATGCGGGTCAAGCCAGATTGGTGGTGTCGCCGATCCGAACAATTACCATTATTTGAATAAATAATATATAATATATTATTTATCCATATAATATACTGTATCATATGGACAAATAATATATGAGTATTTATTTTATGTTTAAAAGTGATATAGAATGTTAAATGAACGCGCCGTATTAAAGAGCGGGGAGGGAATTTTAAAGGCTGGAAAAGATCGGGGCTGAGTTCCTATGAAGAGATAAAGGGAAAATTGAGTTCTAATTTTGAATGACTACTGCTCGAATGGGCGCCGGTTAAACATTAACTGGTTACCTAAAAGTAGCTGTTAAAAGGAACATGTCATCTATTCTCAAGTAATACCAATTTTTATTTTTTTATTAATCTAAATTTAAATTAAGTAATTTTACAATTTTATTATACTTTTAGTTTTTCTACTATATAAGCGTAATTGGTTCCAATTTTTTCCGGTATCAGTTTTATAATTTATTACGTAAACAATTATTTTATTTCTACTTATGTCTTCCGTATGTTCCCGAAACATATCGAGTTATAAATAAAATAGATAAAGGCTTAGTGAACCCGAACGTTCGATGCAGACACCACCAATCGTCGACCGCACACTTCCATCCAACCCACTACTCTAAAACCCAAATCCCCCAGGTCGGCCCTGACGCAATCCTCCCATCCTCGTCTTGGTCTACCCCTCGGTCGTTTACCTGACGGCTCAAAACTGATTACCTTTTTTCGGAATTCGATCATTATTAAACCTAACGACTTTACATGCCCATTTTAAGCGTCGCGCTGCTATTACTTGGACTATATTTACCGGATATAACTGGCGCGATTCCGCTTTGTGAAGCCTCCTAAATTCTCCTGTTTCTTTTGGGCCAAATATTCTACGCAGTACTTTATTTTCGAAAACGTTAAGGGGTTGTTCCTCCCTTAACGTCAGCGGCCATGTTTCGCATACGTAGAGAACTGCTGGTAGTATAATAGTCTTATATATCCTAATTTTTAAATTTTTGAGAGTAAGCGCAAACTGAGTAATTTTGCGACCGAGAAATAACAAGCAATACCGGTTTTTTACCTAGCCTTTATTTCTTCTTCAATTTCATTTTTCCTCTATACAGGGTGAGTATCTCTTAGTGTAAAAAAAAAAAAAATGGGGTGAAACTAGATCAAAAATGTAGCAAAATGCCGCAGACCTCACCTTTCTATTCCAATCCGTTGCAGATATATGATAACTCAAAGACTTTTTTCAGGAAACCACGTTTTTTTACATAAAAGCTGTAGTATCTCCATTTTGTTTAAATATTTTTCAAACTTTGACCACATTTTCGAATTTAGCATTAAATTTTATATAATTAATGAGTACCTTTAACCTTGAATTTTACAAACTTGGTATCTAAAGAACAGCTTGATCTTCACCTATTTGGGGAAGTCACAATGTCTTATATTACTTCAACGCTCACCGTTTTTCGAAAAAACTATCCACAAAACGTCCAATCTCACAAAAAAAAAAAAAAAAAAATTTAAAAAACATGGAGATGAATATAGACCTCAATTTTGCCGTTAGCTTCTGAGTGCAGATTGTGTACTAACGAACGATACTCCACATGGAACGGTAGAAATGCCTTCCCCTGTAAAAACTGACTCATCTGTCCATAAAATTCACCTCAAATAGCAGTATTCTTCAACACAATCTGCATTCAGAAGCTAACGGCAAAATTGAGGTCTATGTTACGATCTATCATTGGATTTTAAACCTTACATTGAAAATCTAATAAAATAAATCTTAAATAATAATAATAAATAAATAAATGTAATAACATAAAATCCTTTGATCTGGTGTCGCTTTATTGACAGTTTTCCTTTATTTTCTATTAAACAACATTTTTTTTCTTTGCTTTTTATTTCAATGAAGAGTTTATTATGTTTAAAATAAGGGATTGTCATAATGTTTTATTTACACAAGTAACTGATTTGTATGCCAAATGAGAAACACCTGGTTTTTTTTTTTTCAAAAGTAGATTTCTCCATGAAAATGATACAAAATCATTCCGTTTAACAATTATTCGAAAGCTGATTAAATTTGCAAGTTTTTGTGAGATTAGACGTTTTGTGGATAGTTTTTTTCGAAAAACGGTGAGCTTTGAAGTAATATAAGACATTGTGACTTCCCCAAATAGGTGAAGATCAAGCTGTTCTTTAGATACCAAGTTTGTAAAATTCAAGATTACAGGTACTCAGGAACTATATAAAATTTAATGCTAAATTCGAAAATTTGGTCAAAGTTTGAAAAATATTTAAACAAAATGGAGATATTACAGCTTTTATGTGAAAAAAACGTGGTTTCCTCAAGATGTCTTTGAGTTTTCGTATATCTGCAACGGATTGGAATAGAAAGGTGAGGTCTGCGGCGTTTTGCTACATGTTTGATCTAGTTTTACCCAATTTTTGTTTTTTACACTAAGAGATCCTCACCCTGTATAATGGACCCTAGATATCTGAATTGCTCAACGTGTTCAAACTTTATCCCGGAATTATTTATATTACTAAAACGTTCACCGTTTCCACTAATAACCATATATTTCGTTTTTTCGGCATTAATTACTAAACCGATTTAGTAACACTAACATATAGAGTTAATAAAATAAAATAAATAATGAATGAGGAGTCTTGTGATGAATGTATGTTATATATTAGAACAATATATAATTGCCTTTGAATTTTTGTTATATGAATAATAATATAATATAAAAATAGATTGACCCTATTATGTAAAAAAAAATTAGTTATTAATCAGGGCGAGATAATACGACTGTAAAGCTAAGAATAAACTTAGCAGGTGCTAGATGATTTGATAAAAGTTGTAGACTACGACTTTACAAGACTAGCACCCTACCTCCCCTCTCCCCTGCCCCGTACAAAATGCATGAGGTCATGGTAAGACTGCCACCCTTTTATGCATGAGCTCTTCCCAAAACGGCGATAATAAAATTAAGTTGTTCCACTGACTCCTAATCATACTTACACCATATCGCGTGCTCTCTCGTCATTCATCCCCGATTCCCTGATAAATATTATAACACCTGGCCCGTTCTAAGGGCTGGAAATTCCCGTCATCATCTGCCTTCGTTGTTGAAATATGCAATTTTTTTTACGGTTTTGAAGCGGTGATGCAAATACTGATTTTTGTAGGACCTCCTTGCAAATTACATCCCGTACATGAGCATAATTATTACATATGAAATAAATATTTCATTAACATAAAGTGTAAAAATATAAATCGCATAAAGATATATATAATAGTTTATTATGAAGTTACTGTATGATTTGTAAGAATTGATCCAGTCTGTATAAACTTGCATCCCCCGTTGCAGCTTCGCCCACTCTCATAAATAAAGAAGTCAAATAATAGTCCAGTCAATAAACACATCTCGAAAATAGTGGACCATAGAAAAATATGTTTCAAATAATAATTTAATTTCCTATAAATGCTGGCGAACTTCCAACGGTTTTCGAGATATACATTACTGAAAATCATATGCAATATCATTTATATGCTGATGACTTTCAAATCTACCTATCGTTTCATCCTTGTGAGATTTTTGAGGCGTAAGATTCAAGATGACAAGATGAAGATTCAAGATGACATTTACAGCATACACCAATGGGCAGTAGAGAATGAGGTACGACTGAACCCAGAAAAAACTAAGGCAATGCTAATTGGATCAAAACCCTCCTTTAATTCCCTTTCCTGTTATCTACTTCTTTATCCCAATAACGTTCCTATTCAGTTCACAAACTCTGTCAAAAACCTCGGAGTAGTACTCGATCAACATCTGTATTGGAATAACCATATTTCCCACATTACCCGAAAAAACATCTCCATCCTCAAACAGCTCGTATGATTCCGTGACTCTTTCCCTCGCAATACCCGTCAATTGTTAGTATCTTCCCTCATCCTTCCCCACCTCGATTATGGATGCTTAGTATACGGAGGACTGTCTGGCGAGCTTGAAATGAAGCTGAAAAGATTAATGAACTCCTTTATAAGATTCATTTTTGGGATCCCTAGGCGTTCTCACATCACTTGCTGGTATTCAGAGTTGAGGTAGCTTTATCCAAGTTTTCGGCGACAATACTTCCTTGGTTCCTTTCTATTCCAGTCCTTAAAGTCCAAAAAACCTTCGAACATTTAAGGCATCCTTGCCTTTCGTTCTTCCATTCATCTTTTGAACACTAGATCCCACCCTATAGATTTGTATATCCCTTCTAAAAATCCTTTATTAATCGAGCAGCTTTATTTTGGAATTCCATACCCATTTCGATCCGCAATGCTTCTTCTCTCACTTTCTTTAAACATAATTTATTCATCTACCTCCTCAATTATCAATCTTCCGAAATTATGTAATAATATATTAGTGTTAGAATATTTCTTTTTATTTGATTTTATTTTTTATTTTTTTTTATTTACTTATTTTGTTTATCTTATGTAAACCCAAATACTTGTAGTATATAATTTACACTCTATACAAGTCGCTGCCTGATATGTACGCAGCCTGAAAATAATACCTTTTTATTGTTCTTTTGTGTTATTATTAGGGGACTAGGTGTCCCAGAATAAAGATTTTTTTTCATTCATTCGTAACAAAAATCAATAATTTACGAGAAAAAAAAAATTGACCTTACTATTTGTATACCACCCCTAATCACCCTCAAAATTTGTATTAGTCCAGTCAATGAGTACTAAAATGAGGGACGTAGAGTCCATGGAATATGCGATAATATTTGAATTCATAGCTTCGTTAGGAGTAGTTAGAAGGTAAAGATACTAAAAGTCCCCACCTCTGGAGGGTGAGCTTACGGTGGGGAGCAGAGAATTTATTTGGTTTTTCGATTATATCTCGAAAACGGTGGACTCTAGGAAAATATGTTTCAAATCTAAATTAAAGCTGATTAAATTTCACATAAAATTGTTTATATACATATAGTCCAGTCAATAAACACATTGTAGAGTGCATGCAGTATGCGATAATTTTTGACTTCATAGCTTCATCAGGAATAGTTAGAGGGTAAACATACTAAAAGTTCCCCCTGGGACGGCTAACGGTGGGGAGAGGGGAGAAGTTCAATTTTTTTGTATTTTTTATTATATCTTGAAAACGGTTAAATCTAGAAAAATATGTTTTAAATGTATATAATTAATTTTATGGAACATCTAATTAAGCTTTAATTTTTATTTGTAGCATATTTTTCTAGAGTCCACAGTTTTCGAGATCTAATCGAAGAACACAAAATTGTGACCTTCTCCCCTCCCACCACCCTTAGTACATTTAGTATGTGTACCTTCTAACTACTCCTAACAAAGCTGCGAAGTCAAAAATTATCGCATATTTCATGGAATCTACTATATATACCGCTATATTGCCAGCAGTTGCGATCTAGACCACCAGCGGTGACGATCTAGATCGCCAGCGTCGGCGATCTAGACCGCCAGCGGTCATGATCCAGAACGCCAGCGGTGGCAATCTAGATCGCCAGCTGTCATGATCAAGTCCGCCAGCGGTCGTGAACTTCTGACCACCAGTAGAAGAAAAATATTAAAGAAGAAGCTTTAGGAATAGGTTAAATATATTATTCAATTGGTTTAAACAGATCTTTAAAATTTACATCAATTTAATTAATAAATACGTTTTATCTGCCAAATTGACACATTTTTATTAGTTAATAGAATTTTTATAAGTTTCATGGGCTGGAAATTAAAATTTTGTTATCTACGTATCAAGAAATCTAGGAATGAGACATCATTGTATTTATTATGAGATAACCTATCATTGTCATATATCTCATTTCTGGCATTTGCTACACGATTTTACCTGTCAATGAATATTATAAAGAATGTTTTTTGTAAGTATTTACACATCTTCGCGGATAATTGCAACTATAACTACTCTAATCAGCGCATAAGGAAAGCGACCAACATCTATTACCAGCTCCGCAATGTTATAATTGGAAAAAAGGAAGTAGAGATGAAAACCAAAATGGTAGTATACAAGCAAGTATTCATCCCTACGCTGACCTATGCAGCTGAAAGCTGGCCTGGCATCAAGAAGTTTAAAAGCCGAATACAAGCCACACAAATGAAATTCCTGAGGAAGGCTCTTGGTAAGACAAGGTTGGACCTGGCGAGGAGGAGGGGACTCACTATGGGAGAGATTAGGAGGTTGAGTGCGGATAGAGAGGTGTTTAGAACGTGGTTGCTGGCTGCCCCCACACCGTGAGGTATAAGGGTTAGATGAAGAAGAAGAACTACTCTAATCCCTCTTTTCAGCAATCTTTGACTCGACTAAAGGCAATGGCTTAAGTTTTTGCTGCGATGTATTTAGAAAAATGATGGGTAGTTTGATTAATAACATCGTTTATTTTAAATTTTAAACTTACGTTTAAAATTCCGGACTATCGGATACTAAAATTTAGTTATTTCAACAAAGGATGACTAGATATTAAATTAGTTTATATAGCAGTGGCTTCCAGTCACAGTGTTAGGGAAGAGCAATAACTTAGAGAGGGATCTATTAGAGAGCGCTACCTAATGGCTTCCAACATCGGGTTCAATGCCTGCTTTCAATTCGCTTTACTCTGTCACCGATCGATGTCTTCTCATTGATATGGGCTATGCTTCCATCATCAAGGCGACTCCAAGTCTTCTGTTTGTCGTCTACTTACTCAACAAGTTATTTGAATAAATTCAAATAATTAGAATCATTTTAATTGTATTTCATCTGCTAACACGTGACGATAAGCGGATGTGATATAAAAAACCTGTAGCACTAACAACCTGATGAAGGGTCAATGAACAACAATGAAAGGTCTAGGGTTTAGTAATTAGGTAAGGATGTACTGTTACTAGGCCAACGGTTGTGAAAGGAGGAGATTTTGGCCTAAATCACACTCAATCGCCACGTATTTTATTGAAATAATTTTCATTTTTATTCTTTTTTCATCATTTTATTTTCTTCATCCGTTACCAGATTCAACATCAGAAATATATTGTTTAATCAATTTCTTATATAATATTTTTTCTTTTACTGATTGTAAATATAGTTTATGTATGTATGTAGCGTGTATGTGTATATATATGCGTATAGATTTTTGTTTTATTTTATTGTAAAATTGTATTTACTTTTAATTATTTTATTTTATTATCTAATTTATAATCTCTAGGCCAGATATAACTTATGTTCTGTAATGTAACTATTATTCTTAAGGGACTTTGTCCCAGAATAAAATTTGTTTTTCTATTCTATTCTATTCTATTTCCCTAATCAAGGGTACCCACTTTGTAGTGGCTGGGTGTGCCCCAGAAGTGTCTCTCTACCTGGAAGGCGAGCCACTGCTAAAATAACAGAAAATACATTTTCTGCCTTCAGTCGGACTCGAACTTGAGCGATGTGATATAAAACTGAATTAAATTGGTATGTCAGGCATTTGGTAGTTCGGCACCGAACGGTACCTACTCCTGGCATACATTCTTTAGATTTATCTTACAAGGGGACGTTTGGAGTTGTAACTCACAGATTTGAATGCCGATTTTTGTGTGGGTATTAGGGACCTATAATAGTGCAAAATGAGCATTAGGAGCCGAGAAATTTTTTTTTTTTTTTTTTTTGGATTTTTTCATTCACATCAGCTTTTGGGAACTTCAAGTATTTGGGAGTTTATATCGATGGCAGGGGAACGCTTGAGAGCGACATAAAAGAAAAGATAAAGAACGCAAGAAAGCTTATTGGCATGATAAACTCTGTACTGTGGAGCCCAAATGTTTCACTAGAAACCAAGAAGAGGATTTTCCTCTCCTTTTTTGAAGGAGTATTCCTTTATGGTTCCGAAATAAGGGTGGTTGGAACAAGAGATGCACAGAGCTTACAAGCTGTCGAAATGGATTTTTGGAGAAGAAGCTGTCGCATTTCCAGGGTTCAAAGGGTGACTAATTCTGCCATACGAAGTATCGTCAAGGCGGAAAACACTATAGTTCACACTATTCACACCTAACAGCTGCTGTGGTATGGCCATTTATGAAGAATGGGCCAAGAAAGATGGCCAAAAAGGATATTTAACTACCTCCCGGAAGAGAGAAAAAAAAGAGGCCGCCCAAGGGAAACATGGTTTCAAGTAGTTGAAGAGGTAATGGCGGCGAAAGGATTGCGGAAAGAAGATTGGGAAGACCGCGAATACTGGCGGTCCAATGTATTGGGTCTCGGTATATGACCTAAGGTCGTCAAATCCGAAAAAAAAAAAAAAAAAAAAAAAAAAAAATCCCGCTTTTGTCCACTAAAAATGGAGTAATGCTATATGCATGGATAAAAAGCAGAATGTATGCTGATTCTAGTGATGCTATTACTATTGTAACAGTTGAACGCAGCAGTTGTAATTACCGTTAGGTATTGTTGACGAAATCTCAACTTCAAAATTTTAACCTCCTCGAAAGGGGTAAAAAATCAATATTTTTTGATTTTGAAAAAAAATTACCCATAAGGGTTTCATGGTGCGTTAAATCCAGATTTGAGGTCAGTTGTTCTTAAAAAAAAAATGTCCACAGATTTACAGCGGATTTCCTTGTATTGGGTTGTTTCACATGAAATGTCCGATTTTATAATATTTGAAATACATAGAGGATTTTGCGAGTCTCTTTTGTTTACTTCCAAAGTTCACATATCGTAATCAAGCAGTTACTAATCCTCTACTTTTCTTTTATAAACATTAGCTTCCCAATCAATTACACACTGTTTATTATACCTTCAAATATGAACATGGAAACACGCAATTTTCGTGTAATATTTTTTTATGAGTTTAAACTAGGTCGTTCGGCAGCTGAGGCTGCTAGAAACATCTGTAAGGCGTTTGGGGAAGGGAGTGTAAATGAACGAACCATTCGCCGTTGGTTTGCTAAGTTTTCGACTGGGGATACCAACTTGGGAAACCAGCCCCGAGGAAGACCTCCAACTGTAATTAGAGAGGTGAGACCATTACCTCTACAACCTACTGCAATGAAATTGGCCAAATGCACGAAAAATTATTGAAAAAAACAACCTGGATTGGTAAAGTGCGTTTTCAGATTTTGTTTCACTTCAAAGCTCAGAGTTTTTCAAATCCGGGATAAAAAAGTTGTTGTCACGTTGGAAAAAATGTGTAGAAAAAGAAGGTAAATACTTCGAATAAAATTATATTGTTTTCATATTGTATTTTTACTAAAATCCCTTTACCTTGAAAACGGACATTTCATGTGAAACAACCCAATAATTTTGTCATTTTTTTAGAGTTTTTTGAGCACCCTAAAGCCGGGTGGTGTCTTGAGCATAACGGAAGTATTCTTATATCAAACAGCATATATAACTGCAATTAAGCGTGAAAGAATCATTTCTCTATCTTGACTGAGAGCTGAGATATTTATTTTTTTTCTCGACTCCTAATGCCCATTGGCGGCTATAACTCAAGTTTTGCACTATTATAGGTCCCTACTATCCATACGAAAATCGGCATTTAAATCCGCGAGTTACAAGTCAAAACGTTTCCGTGTTAGTTAGTACCTTTGACTGAGAAGTTTGTAATTTTTTAATGCGACTTTTTTCTTTCCCGGAAATTTGTTAATAGTTTTCTATAATATATAAAATATACTATATCGAAGTCTCATGTTCAGACAGAGGCTTTTTATTTTTACGTGAGCGCCCCAGATCTTTCTCCAGTCAAAACTTAAATGAGAATTTTAAATATGATATTTTGGTTTCATGTTCATCATTTTAAGGCAATACTGCTTTAGTCAAATCTGAAATGATAACTTATCACAATATACTCTAATCTGCTAATTTAGTCCAGTCGATGACTGCTGTAGTAAGAAAACGTTTTTTAAATTTATTTCAGTGCCTGTCATTAAATAAAGGAAATATTTGTCATCATTTAAAATAATAATTATTATTTTAAATAATGACAAATATTTACAAATATATTCACTGACCAACAATGAAAAAACTTTTTTTACTTTAAATACCTTATTATTCTGTTTTTTAGGGTGCTAAATCCAAATATGACACTTATTAAGCCATATTACCTACCATTTTTTCACATTTGCACATCAATGTATTAATTTTTTTGATTTATTAAAGAATTTAACAGCTTTTAAATACTACAAATAAAATCCTAAAATGATTTGTGCTGGATGTAGAAAAGTTGGCACCACTGCTGAAACAGATATAGATATAGATGAGCAAGATGATGAAGAGTTGCAATGTGCTACAGCAAATATAGAGCCTAAACTGTTTATTCAGATTGAGCTTAACAACATAGTTAGGGATCTTGGGTTAACAAAAGAAAAAGCTGAATTGCTTGGTTCTAGACTAAAAGGAAAGAACTTGTTGGCAGTTGGAACTAGCATATATGTGTAAAGGAAGAGAGAGCAGCGGTTATCGAATTTTTTTGAACAAGAAGGTGATTTAGTGTACTGCTCAGACATTCCAAGACTGATCAAAGAGTTTGGTGATGAATACGAAAAGAAGACAAGAGACTGTTTATTGATTCTTCCAAAACTGGCCATTCTGTACATATGAAAGAGAGCTATGAAAACCTAAAAATAGTGTTGAATAAAATTGGCTATTCGGCTCATGGTTGGATGATAAGTGGTGACTTGAAAGTAACATGCATGCTTCTTGGTCAGCAAGGTGGTTTTACCAAATTTCCATGTTTTTTGTGTGAATGGGACAGTAGAGCAAGGGATCAACATTGGTGCAGAAAGAACTGGCCTGTGAGGGAGTCTTCAAAACCCGGCGAGAAGAACATTCTCCGCAAAAACCTTGTAGATCCTAGAAACATTCTCTTACCACTTCTACATATAAAGTTAGGCCTCATGAAACAGTTATATAATGCTTTATATTTATATGAAACTATATGCTTTTTTAAATTATATAAAAAAAGCTAATTTCTCAAAAACTATGGGTAATACAAAAAAACTAATACCAGATTTGGATTCAGCACACAAAAATCTATAAAAATGAGTTATTAAAGTAAAAAAAAGTTTTCAAAAATATTTTTTTGTTGGCCTGTTTAATCAACTATGAGTAAAGTTAAGAACAATTTAAAAAAGAAAAAAAAAAAAAAAAAAAAGACGATCACTTTATAAACACAATTCGAAGTGCTTTTGTCACAGGCCTTTAAACGAAAATCAGTTAATAAATTGAACAAACTGTCCCCTACAAACACTTTGAGCCAAGTTCACTCCCCCCTCCCTTGTACAAATTTGCCTAATTGGTGCTCCTTATTGATACGCCATTGCAAATGGTCATTAGTGAAATTAATTAGGTAAATGTTCTCACGAGTATTTGGTTTCAATTCTCAGATCTCTCCGTTTACATTTCGGTATGTACATTGCTATTAATCAACATAAAATCATATCATAAAGCAATGGCAGTTTTATTTATGACTATTATTCCTCCTCGCTCTTATAAGTTCGCTTGATTGAGCATTATTTTTTTCGAATATATTTTCATACAGAGCAATACTTTTTAACGTGGTTAAAATTGAACAGATTAAGTGTTTAAAGATTACATAAAATCAGGGTTTGAAATCGATAATTAAAAAATATAAAAATAAAAATCAAATCCGATGAAGATGTTTATCTGGAATTTTTAAAATCATTTGATGATTTTTATTAATATCGATTTTTATTTTTGATCATAAGTGATAAAAATCAAATTCGGATCATTATTTTTGTTCAAAATTTTTACAATTAACAATAATAATAATTTTTGAGTAATTCCTTTCTAAATCAGAAATTTAAATTTTTTGAATTATCTCCATGATATATTTTGAGTCTGGAGTAGTTGGTTGAGAATAATATAGTCAACTATTAGCAACAGAACATCTTTACTTTTGAAATCCATTACAAATTTTGGCTTACAAAAAAAAATGTTATGTATACATTAGTGTTTAGTTTTAAGATCAGAATTTTTTCCAAGTGCTCAGGTGTCAATCGGGAACGTATATCGCTAATACACGAATTTTTATCGCACAATGATTTTAATTCGTAGGCTGTGAACACACTGACAATCAGGAATCAACTAGCAGCTGTATTTTTACATTCTTGGGATCTTGGGAACACAGTTGTAATCAATTCCTTAACAACGATCCCGAATATGTAAGCAAAATAAAAGTACGCCACAGAAAAGGTAATGGATTTGATTGAACCTTAATATTTTTTATTCTTTTATTAATTGAAATTTACAACTGTATTAGAAAATACATCCAGTAAATATGCTGTATACAATGCAATATGATAACATGATTAAGGCTTGTAGAGGAACTACCCATTGGTAGTACTTTAATGAACCTTAATATTATGTTAGAATGTACTTTCTGCTCTCTTTAAATTATATATATATATATATATATATATATATATATATATATATATATATATATATATATATATAATATTGAAAATGTGTACATTAATACTGCATACAAACATATTAATGAATTTTTGTGTGAAAGGTGATTTTTATTTTCTGATCAACATTTTTTTTTTATCGCAAATTAATCATTATTATTTATGCAATACCGTATCACTCAGTGAGTATAGATCAAACATCAATTGAAATTTTTATTTATAAATTAGGAATGATTTTTAAATTTATAATCAAATATAATAATTATTATATGATTTTTTGGAAAAAATAATTATTGATTTCAAACCCTGCATAAAAGCATAATTCATCAAACAAATTTTAATTTTTATATATGAGTTGGTAAAAATAATGCAGGATAAGCAAGAAAATGCTAAAATAACAGCATATAAAAACTATTATCAGACCCGTTGTTACATACGCAAGCGAGACATGGGTGCTAACAAAAAGAAGTGAAGCGCTACTCCAAGTTTGGTAGAGAAAACTATTCAGGAAGATATTTGGCCCAAAATATCTAAATGGTGAATGGAGAATAAGAAAAAATGATGAATTAATAGCATTGTTTGGTGAGCAAGATATAATAGTCCAAATCAAAAAAGCGAGATTAAGATTAAGGCTAGGACACGTGGAAAGGATGCCTACAGACAGATTTCCTAGAAAACTGCTAAAAGAAAAGCCAGAAGGTTTAAGAACTCGAGGGCGGCCACGAATGAGATGGTTAGACGACGTGGAGGAAGACCTCCGTCAGGCAGGTATCAGAGGATGGCGCCGCAAGGCAGCGGATCGAGAAGGTTGGAGGAGGCTTGTTGAGGAGGTCCTGGTCCTGCCTAAGGACTGCCGCACCGATTAAATAATAATAATAAGCAAGAAAATACATTTTGATTCTGCAGTAGGACAAGGTGATGCCCTCTCAGCGGTCCTGTTTAATCCTTCCCTGCATAAAGCAATGAAGAGTCTGGTGGGACTTTGGCGAGTCGAACCTACCAAAGTCTGATGATATTGTGGTCCTGGCAAGAAATGAGAAAACTTTAAAGGTCATTTTGCTTAAGATGGTTACATATTGCAAAATAGTAGGTCTTGAAACGTAAGTATTCGGCTTCTGGAATTAGAAGAAAGCCGTGAAACTTATCTCTTGACAACCACTCCTTTCAAGCTGTTAACCAATTCGTGTATCTTGGCACGGAAATTAACTCCGAAAATATAGTGAGCGATGAGGTGAAGAAAAGAATAATGAGTGGCAATAGAGCTTACTTTGGCCTTACAAATATGGTGAGATCAAACCTGCTATCCAATAGGACAAAACTCAGGCTGTACAGATCTCTTATCAGACCCGTTGTATGCTATGGCGCAGAGACATGGACACTAAAAGCAGCTGACCAGAAAGCCCTAAGGATCTTCGAAAGGAAGATATTGAGGCGCGTGTTTGGCCCTGTGTACGCTCAAGGAGCATGGCGAATCAGGAATAACCAGGAAATAGAAGATCTTATACAACGTGAACGTACGATTTATAAAATCTAGACGGATCAGCTGGCTAGGACACCTAGAAAGGATGCCAGGCACAAGAATGGCAAAAAAAGTATTCCAGGCGACCTTCCCTGGAAAGAGAAGAAGAGGACGGCCTCGTAAGAGCTGGATTGCTGACGCTGAAGAGGACTTGGAAAAGATGGGCGTGACAAACTGGAAAAGAAAAGCTTTGGATAGACATTGCTGGGGACTAATTGTCAGGGAGGCCAAGGTTCACCACTTTAGAGCCGAAGAAGAAGTATGAGTTGGTAATTCAGATGGACAGAGACTATTCTTGGACTAAGAAATTCTTGCCGATAATGGGCTTCTTTGTCAGTGCTTACTACTAAAGGACTATGAATCACATTTTTACAAACAATATCAAAAAAAGCAATTGATAGAAATTTCGATATGGTAATAATTTTTATTCGGCAGAAATAAATTTATTGATTTCATCTGGTTGGATTTTAATTTCCAAACTATTAAAATATAGGACAGTGTTGCAAACCTCGTTTCTGCCACTCAACACTTTACATTTAAATTATTATTATAATAAACTTTACTAACTATAGCGCTCTCACTCAGCCTCCACTGGGTTTTTTTACACCAGTGACGCAGCTGAGAGAGAAGAGCTGGAACCTCTCTATGCCTGGCTTGTCCCACCATAAAATTTTAGCGATGTTTTTGGAATATTTAAACAACGGCCGTAACATAAAGAGTTTAATGTCATAGTTCTATAATATATGGTAATACTTAATACTACCTAATGCTAGACAAACTAATAACATTTTTTTCCCTTCTACTTTATTTTTTATTTATTTATTTTATTATCTTTTCTCCTCTTTTTTAAGGTGATAATCAGAAGGCGCCAGGTCAGGTGAATACGGCGGGTGGGGTAGGAGTTCCCAACCAAGCGAAGAAATCGTTTCCTTAGTCAATCTGGCTGAATGTGCAGGAGCGTTATCATGCTGAAGAATGACTTTGGCGTGCCTGTGAGCCCATTCTGGGCGTTTTTCGATCAATGCGTGACTCAAATTGATCATTTGTTGTCGGTAGCGCTCGGTATTGACTGTTTCGCCGGATTTGAGAAGCTCGTAGTAGACTACTCCCTTCTGATCCCACCACACACACAGCATTGTCTTCTTCCCAAAACGATCCGGTCTTGCACTCGATGTGGATGGTTGTCCTGGCGTTACCCATGATTTTTTTCGTTTGGGATTCTGAAAATAAATCCATTTTTCATCGCCAGCTACAACTCGATGCAAAAAACCCTTTCTTTCGTGGCGTAAAAGCAGCATTTCGCACACAGTTTTTCGTTTTTTTTCCATCTGTCGTTCGTCCAATTCATGTGGAACCCATTTTTCCAACCTTTGAATCTTTCCCATAGCTCTCAGGCGATCGGATATGGCTTGCCTAGTGACATTCAACTGTTCTGCCATCATTTGTTGGGTTTGGGTATTGTCTTCGTCTAATAAAGATTGCAATTCGAAGTCCTCAAACTTTTTTGGTCGATTTTCTCGTTTTTGATCAGTAACATCAAAATCACCACGTTTGAAGCTTTGAAACCAACGTTCACATGTCCTGACGGTTGGAGCAACATCGCCATAAGTCTCAACAAGAATTCGATGACATTCAGATGCCTTTTTCTTTTGATTAAATAAGAAAATCATGACATGCCGCAAATGCTCTTTATTTGGCTTAAAATTATACATTTTTAACACACCAAAGAAAGGTATGATACGTCCACGTAAATGACTTAAAAACAACTGACTTTTGTAAACAAATGACTAACAAACAAAATAGCGTTTAGAGATAAGCAAATCCTTCAATAGGCTAAGAGCGCATTCTATTGGAATTAAAACGACATTTTAAACTTGCATACCTGGTATACATATATGCACATAGAATCAGGAATCAGATAAATTGCTATATATTTAATAACTATAAATTGCAATGGGCTATCCTATGCACCATGTATGTGGTGGTGAATAATTCCCAGGGCGTCCAATATTATATTTTCGGCCATTATCGCTATATCCCTCACCTCCACGCCAAGGTCCTCTAAGAAGCTCCTTATTTTTTCCGGGATGACCCCGCGAGACCCAAACCATAATCCTTTCACGGAGAAATCTCTATTTCCGAATGTCTCGCGGAATATCTCTTTGAGGAAAGGGATACATTTTTCATAAATATCCATTTTCTCCGTTTCTACTTCACCTGATTGATCGAGGTTATTATTTTCATACCTTACCGTAGGATCCACTATGAGCGCTGTCCGTCCGTTCTTCGGAAACGCGACAATGTCCGCATACCTCGTGGATCCGTTGGTATCGATGCAGTATACCTCCTTAAAGCAGGTAAAGCCTCTATTCTTTAGGAGCATTATCAATTCATTCTTGACCCTGTGGTGACGGCGTGTGATCAGGAGTGAACCCCTGGCTGGGGGTCCCCAGGATGAGTGAGTATTGTAAATAAAGTATAATTGTATTTTTAACCTTTGTTTTGTCTTTTACTTTTTTTTTTAAAGTTATAGTATTTCATTTTGTATATAGTATATTTTATATCTTATAAAATTGTATCCCCCTCTTATTGTATACAACTTTTTATTTTATATACATATATACAAATATATTAATTTGCTGGTGCAAATACTGTGTTATTGAATAATCCATTAATATCAACATTCCATACTCCAAATGGTACCTCATGACATGCATGAACTTGTTTATAAACATAATGCTGATGGTAGTCTGTACTAAGTGTAATTTTTGTCTTTACTTCCCATGTAGCGCAACATGAAACATATTCCTGTATTTCTTTATCGGGCTGATTGGTCTGAATAGGTAATACGCCTATATGTAAGCTAGGTTGGGCATGTCCAGAATTAGGAGGTGTATCGTCTGGTACAGTAACAGAATGACAATATTCTATATTTTCCTTTAAATAATCATCGTAAGTAAGGCCCAACGGCTTAATACTATTTAACTTACTTGGTCTACTAATAACAAACCCATCTTTAGTTAATTCACCAGCGGTAACACGTATATCCTCACCACCCATCAGGGCTTTGTGTTGTACTAACGAATCCTGTACAGTTATAGTGTCTTTAGGTTGCAAAACATTCGTTTTTACCTTATATTGGTAATGTACTCTTTTTCTTTTTCGTACATTAATTATTTACTTTATTTTATTTTTTCTCATTGTACATAATGTGTGAATCATACAATACGCCATCTATATTACTTATTGCCCACATTTCTGGCAGATTGTAATAATAACTCAATAAAAGGTAAAAAAAAAAAAAATAAATAAATATATAAACTTTACTATTGTAAAACTTTTCTAGAAATATGAAGATGATTTAGTTAAAACCTGGAACAGTTGGGTTCAGTAGACTTACCGGTAATGGTTCGGATCGGCGACACCAACCCCTAAACGTGCTCATAATACCATTTATCGATTCTAAACTTGTACCGATTTATTTCGATGTTCTAGTCGCTGCTTTTAGAGGGGAAAGGTTATTCTCCTACATTTACTGAGAAACTCTAAATCCCTGTTCAAAGTAATATTAACTTCTGTTTACCTTTTAATATTAAAATGAGAAATAAGGAAATATTAAAGTGGAAATAAGGAAATATCGAAATATAAGACACTAAATCAATTTTGTCAAATCAATTTTGAATTAATATTAATTTAATCAACAATTAATATACTACTGAACCAACAGTAAAGTTAATTCCTGATGAACTTTCTGTCAAAAAAGTGAAAATAACAAGTTATAAATATAAAAAAGACAGAATCCTTAAGTATTTATTTGGCATAACTCCTATTTATTTAACATTTGTAGCTACATATTTCGGAGACAATGTTCCATCATCAGACTTCTAATTTTTTTTAAAAACACATTAATCTATAAGATTATACCAATAGTTCTACAATTATATAGTAATCTGTCATTTACCTCTTAATCTGTGATTATTTTCACATTGTCAATTCTCCATGTTATAAGTCATTATATAATATAAGACAGAATCCTAGTTGAAAGTGATGATGTTAATTTCTGCTATATTTTCCCATGGGAAGTGGAAATAAGAAAACATAAAAAACCTGTGATATACTTTCTCACATTTATTTATAAACTGATATGTTTTATTGAATTAATCATACAATCTGTCTCACTTTAGCACAAAAAGCAATATGGAAGACAAAGAATCCATTCACAAAATATGTATACTGAAATTTTATCACTGAAATTGAAACAACAAATACAAATATATAAAACACCAAATCCATGTACAAATAAATCTTGTTAAGTTTCATAACACTTTTACAAGTTGTAAATTTTTTTCACTTAAATTGATAGGACAAATATAAATATGTAAAACACCAAATCCATGTACAAATTAATCTTCTTAAGTTTTATAACACTTTTACACATAAGATTAGATGAAATAAGAAAACATGAATTCATAAAACACTTAATCCTTTATGAAACTCATTTTGTTAACTTCTGTTTCACTTATTTACATTTAAGAAGTCTAAATATCAATATAACAAACTAAACAACACAAACCAAGTTGAAACTGTAGAAGTGATTGTTTACATGTGAGGTTATAGGAATGAACTATCGAAAAATGTAAACATGAAGTGAAGCGTAAGGATCGAACTGGTCGGTGTAGCGCGGGTCAACCTAGTTTGGTGGTGTCGCCGATCCGAACCGTTACCGACTTAACATTGTAAACTCTATTTCGGAATGGTGCTAATATATCGGTCGGTTTTCATACTTCACTGGGATCCATACATCACACCACATTTTTAAATCTTTTGTAATAATTCGATTGGATTTAAGTAAATTCTATTATCAATAGGAAGCTCTATATAACACGGCAAGTTTGTAACGTCTCATCTAGAACGGCGCTCCCCACCTTTCGCTCAATTTTCAAACTTCACTGCTATCCACATATTATCACTTTTTTAATAAAAAATTAACAAAAAATCTGTATATTTTATTATTGCTAAACCTTCCTTGAACTAATAAGATGATGTAGTTAAAATTTGGTACATATTGGTTCATTAGTTTTCGCGGATAGTGATCACAAACGAAAAGTGGCTTGTCCTTTTTTTTATATAATAGTATAGATTATGGCTATGAAATATATGAATTTGCATATTTCTCCGAGCTAACTAAAACATCCAATAAAATCAAAATAAATAAGAAACTGTTGTACCTTAAAGAATTGACATTGTTCTTATTGTTGTTACAATCTAGCAGATGTTTTGTGAGTTAAATTAGTCATAGTTGGTCACGAATCCGTTAGTGTACCTTCATCTTTCCCGGAGAAGAGCACTTTGTTTTTAGAGACATCTTCTGATTTTTTTTTTTTTTTTTTTTTTTTTTTTTTTTTTTTTTTTTTTTCGTCATGTCCTCAACCTTCAAGAATGGTGTCGAAATTGGAGAATTAAAATAAATCCAAGCAAATCCCACCAAATAACCTTTACTCTTCGCCGTAAACCTACGTCTTCTTGTCCTACAATATCCTATAATAATATCCCACTGATCCCTGTTGAACAGATCCACTATCTTGGACTCCAACTAGACCAACGTTTAACCTGGAATCCACATACAAGACTAAAACGGCAGGAAACTGCTCGTCGTTTTCGACTTCTTTAACATTTACTAGACAAACGTTCGAACCTTCCGATTTATTACAAAAGACTCATTTACATGACAGTTATCAGACCTATTTGGACATATGGAGTTGAGCTTTGGGGCTCAACTAAATCTTCTAATTCTTCCCGTATCCAATCCTTACAATCCAAAATCCTTCGAAAAATCCTTAATGCTCCTTACTTTGTTACAAATAAACTTATCCATAAAGATCTTAATGTCCCATATGTTTCTGATTTAGCCCAAACCAGATACCTATCCTTTCAAAGTAAACTACATAACCACACAAATCCACTAGTCCTTCAACTTGCTTCCCATTCTATTCCCGATAACCCTCCGAGGCGTCTGAAAAGAAGATGGCCAAGAGACCTTTTAGTGTAGATTTAATTGAAGTGCTACTAGTGAATCACAAGTTATTTACATGCCATTGCATGCACTGACTATACATTTACTTGTTGTATATTATTTTGTACAGTTGTAAATATCAATAAATGAAAAAAAAAAACCTTCTAGTGTAAAATTTTTTTTTGTTTTTTTTAGGGCTACTGATGAGTAGTTCTCTTCAAGTTTCGCATGTTATTGTAATCATAATCAACTCATTTACTAGATGTATATATTTTATACAGTTGTAAATTTCAATAAATGGATATAAAAAAAAAAAAAAAAATTTTCGCTGCCCCGGAATATTGTTGTTTCCTACCGCGTTTTTGAAAGTAAGTAATCGATTGTTTGCTCTGTTGTTTACTATTAGCTACCCTTTGGGAAGATGCTCATTCGATTCGGGATAAAGAAAGAATGTGGATAGATTCGCAGGCACTTTTCCTATTGGTGTGTCATCTTGTACCTTGAAACATTAAGGGACTCGTACCTTGAAACAGAACTGTAAGGAGTTAGTCTTGTCAATAAACACATTGTAGAGTGCATGGAATATGCGATGATTTTAGACTTCATAGCTTCGTTAGGGATAGTTAGAAGGTAAACATACTAAAAGTACCCGACCATGGGGAGTGAGTTTAAGAAAACATCAATATATAAAACACTAAATGCATTATAAAACTAATATTAACTTATGTTTCACCTTCTTACATTTAAGAAGACTAAATATCAACATAACACACTAAACAACACAATCCAAGTTGAAATTGTAGAAGTGATTGTTTGCATGTGAGGTTATAGGAATGAACTATCGATAAATGTAAACCCGAAGTGAAGCGTGAGGATCGAACTGGACGGTGTAGTGCGCTTCAGGCCGGTTTCGTGGAGGCACGCTTATGAAAGGGTACCTTTTTTTGAAAGAGTTGGATGCTGTTGGGGATCACTCCAAAAAAGACAATGTTTGATATAAACAAACATATTTATTTGTTAACGTTTCGGCCAACTTTGATGGCCATCATCAGGGAAAAAAAAATATGTATATCATGATACTAAGTCACGTAGAGAACTCTCTCATCATGATGATTTTTTTTTACGTGAATATGTCTTTAAATTTCCTAACATATGGGGGCAATTCAAAGAACCTAATAATAACAAAATCAGGGGATACAGTTTGGCGTTTTAGTATCGAATCAATCCTCTACATCCAAAATTAGATATAAAACGGGATAGCTAAAGGATCAAAGAATTCATTCATTACGATAAGCGAGAACATTGACGTACGCGTGCGGTGGAGGGGGAAGCGCTCCAATTTTGAGGTTACTTTGCTGCATTTGGAGATTTGCAATTAGTATAACTTTTGACTCGAGAAGCTACGATGTTCGTTTAAGTTTTAATCGTCAGCTGTCGTCAACATCTGTCCATTGTATATAAAACATTAGCTTAAAGTAATGACTGCGAATATAATAAGGTGTTAGAATGAAAAAATATTATCAAAAATATATAAAACCGGCCTATACGCGTCAAAAAGCCTAAACCAAATACAGAGATCGTATACGGTTGGAAAGGGCTTCTCAAGAGCAATCGAATGGTAATAATAAAACACCATATGACCGAGTCAAGCAGTGCCGGGAACGTACATTTTGAGATATTTTGCTGCGTATCGAGATTTGCAATTAGTATAAGTTTAAAGCCGGAGAGGCTACGATATTCGTTTTAATCGTCAAGTATCGTCAAAATGTACCGATTGTATATAAAACATCAGATTAAAGGAGTGACAGTGAATAAAAGGAGTTAAATTAAAAAAATATCAAAAATTTTATGCTATTGTTCCTGATCAGCAATTGTTTTATATTTATTATTGCATTTAATGCACAAAGCTTGGAGAGAAGACATCTCTACTGATACAATCATAAACCGATCTGATTATTTGGCAATCAGCGAAACTTGGATGGAAAACTCCATGCCAGTGAATATCCCCAGCTTTGAACTGAGATCGTATTGTAATACCGCTAATAACAAAAAAATTGCAACTACATCATCGGTAGCGGTATCATCATCATCAAGTCGCAGAGCCGGTGGAGTCGCCATATATCGCAATATCAATAGCTTTACTGATTGTGATAGAGTTAACATTGACTTTTCGGAAATTTATTTTGAAATGAAAGACTTGACACCTGGTGATGTCTGTCTAGTAAACGTATCATCTTCAAATTCGTACTCGTATGTGTGTATATTCACCCGGGCTAGCTAAATTAAACTCTTTATGTTACGATCGTTGTTAAAATATTCCAAAAAACGTCGCTAAAATTATAACCGATTATGAGCCTGGTCTTAATACACCAGCTATGATAGTTGGAGACCCTTATGTTGATGTCTCACAAAATCGCTCATTGTCAGACATCATGCTCAGCAAGTTCGATTTGTCATATATTGAAACTTCTCCAACAACGTTAGGTAATTACTGTATTGATTTAACGTTTATCATCTCGATGTCTCTTGTTTGCCATTTGTGCCATATTTTTCGTTTCACAGACGTAGAAAGCGTATTAGTTTCCTTGCTTTTATCGTAAATACATAAATAAAAATATTTTATTCAGAAAATAACCCGTTACATAAACGTATTCACGTACAACACACGGCCGTGTCCATGACTGCCACACACCATTTTTTTTTTTTTTTTTTTTTTTTTTTTTTTTTTTTTTTTTTTTTTTTTTTTTTTTGGCCATCAAAGTTGGCCCATAAATAATTAGCCCAAAAAGTTAATGAAAATAAATATGTTTGATTATATCAAACATTGACTTTTTTTTTTGGAGTGATACCCAACAACATCCAACTCTCTATTTTGTCCAGTCGACCAACCATAGCTCTTCAAAAATTTTTATTTATTTTTTTATAGTCTTCTTTCTATTGTTTTCCTTTTCAATAAAATCAGTTACTTAATCTTTTATTTTTATTTATGTATAAATATATTTATAAATTTTTATTATTTATTTGAATAATACAGATAGTATTTTAATTGGTTAGTTTGTCCAATATGTTTTAATATAATATATATATATATATATATATGTGCGCATATATTTCAGTTCTTATTATATAATGCACAGCCCTATTGATGATAGATCAGCTGTTGAATAAATTAAGAAGGCATAGGAATATTGTATTGTGAGGGGGTAGTTTCGAGGAGACATAGGAAATGCATTTGGCTGATTGTGACCTGCCTTACGGGGTTCAATCGAAGAGAGAGCCGGTGATTTCGAGAAAACAACTTCCCCGTTTCGACTAATACTCACTCGATAAGTTTTACTAGAATCGATACTAAATGTAGAAACTTTCCGTCTAAGTGGGTTCTTATATAATATCTTATAGGGCTCTGTGAGCATGTCATATATTATATAAAATACAATAATATTAACTTCTTTTTTTTTTTTTCATTTATTGATATTTACAACTGTACAAAATAATATACAACAAGTAAATGTATAGTCAGTGCATGCGATGGGATGTAAATAACTTGTGATTCACTAGTAGCACTTCAATTAAATCTACACTAAAAGGTCTCTTGGTCATCTTCTTTTCATACGCCTCGGAGGATTATCAGGGATGGAGGAGGAAGTTGGGAGACTAGTGGATTGGAGTGGTTATGGAAAGATAGGTATCTGGTTTGGGCTAAATCAGAAACGTATGGAACATTAAGATCTTTATGGATAAGTTTATTGGTCACAAAGTAAGGAGCATTGAGGATTTTTCGAAGGATTTTGGATACAAGATGAATTGGATGGTTTACTGGAGCCCCAAAGCTTAACTCCGTACGTCCAAATAGGTCTAATCACAGTCATGTAAATGAGTCTTTTGTAATTAATTGGGAGCTTTGATCGTTTGTCTAGTTAATGTTTAAGTAGTCTGTAACGAATAATATTAAATAAAAAAATATTTTTTGGGTTGTCAGGATATTAATGAAGGCTTATGGTTTTCATATATAAAAAGAAAAATAAATTATTTAAAACATTATTTATTAATCAAAATACTCTTCTCCATTACTCCCAATGTATATCTGCTTACGAGTTAATAACTTTCCCTTAAACTTATTAACTTCTATTCCCAATGAATAGAAAAACGTTTGATTTATTGTTATTAAAAAGACTCCAAAAACGCTCATCTTCGGTGGGAGCCTGTCTTCGCCAGTCCCCTCCACCTGTGGTGTATTACCATAATTTTCCTTTCTTTGTATGAATTTATAATAAAGTCGGAGGTTAGAAAAAAAAAAAAAAAAAAAAAAAATTCTATCAAATTATAATTTTGATTTTTTATATATCATAACAAGTATACCAGGTGTGTAAAAAAATGGTAGGTGGTTGTTATATTCGTTAAAGATATATTTTTAAAATTCGTTAGCGTTGAAAAACTGTCTCCAACCTCCCGTAGAATTCGATAACAAAGGCAGAATATCCTTCCGCCATCTTAAAATCGTTGAACATTCTAATATTTCAAAATAGTATCCTAATAAGGATAACAATTGCGGAATATCCATCTGCCATCTTAAAATCGTTAAATATTAAAAATATTTTAAAACTGTATCCTTAAGGACAACTATGGCGGAATATCCGTCGGATAACTTAAAAACAGTTAAATCCTGGAATATTTCAAAACAGTATTGTGGAAGGAGGGTCGCCAAGGATGTCCTTCCACAATTAGAATTAGTAATCGTCTTTAACAATGCTATTTTAGGATAACCGAAGGACATCTTTTGGCCACATATATATATTAGTTTTAGTCCTTAAGGATTATATGTTTTTATTGTTTTTCAAGATTTAACGATTTTATTAGTTTTTCGTCCTTAAGGATAATATGATGAAATATTACAAGATTTAACGATTTTTCCGCCATTGTTGTCCTTAAGGATGCTGTTTTGAAATAAATATTTTTAAGATTTAACGATTTTAATATTGGGGGGGGGGGGTTAGTATTAGCTAATGTTGTACTATTTCTTGGCCAAAGATTCTGTGAGGTGGTGATTTGGCCAGACTAGTCAGTTTGGTAAAATGGCCAATTAGTCAGCAAAATAGTTTACCATGCCGATCATTTTTCGTTCTGATTCGGGTGACATCAGCAGTATTCGAGGCACTTCGTTTATAGCTTTATAGCCGCCTATAAATGTATGTTCATGCTTTTCTTTATCCTTTATTTTTTATTTCTGATATTTTCTTTACAAATGGGTCATTATGTAATGGAGTAAGTCAGCAATTATCGTTACGTAGCTAAGATAGTTGATTCTGAAATTTAGAATTTAATTGCCGAAAAATATTTTTAAAAAATGCCGAAAAATATATCGTTTTATGAACTTTATATAGATATATATACAAAATAGTTTATGCAATTTTAAATATGCACGTATGTAAGTAAATTGCTAAAATAGATGTGTTTCTTTTCGGGTTTTTACTGTTATATGTATTACATTTCAATTAGGAATTAACATTTTGTAATTATTGCACAAAACCAAAACTTTTGTTTTTTTATTTCGTTTAACGTCACTTTATGCTGCTATGGCTAATCGGACGATGCTACGGTGGGAGTCCTAAATTTTGCCTATCCAGGTATAATTAGGATAGGGATCTTTAACGAGTACCTGACATCGCACAGGCTCGGGACCCCCATTTTACGTCCCTTCCCAAGGACGGCATAGCTTAGGATTTTTTACTCCCTTTAAAAAATAGGACCACGAAAACCAAAACTGTGATTAAAAAAGAAAACTAGTAGGTTGCATAAGTTGTTTATTCAGTATGGCTGAAGTTATCAAATTTATTATTTGTTAATATCATAATTTCGATTATCGAACGTTCGATAATTAATAACAAGAAAAAGAGTTTCTATTCCTAGAATAAATAACAAACTGTAAAGATGAACCTAAAATTAAAATTATGTTCAATAAAGGCCATGTTTTCATTTCAATCGATCTATTTTTACGATGAGAAATATAAATGAATATAAATGGCTGACCAGTCGCCGTACACAGTGGAGTATTTACCATTTACTCATGGCCAAATGTACTTCAGAACATTACAATACGTATTTTCTAGTAGTTTAGGATTGTTTACATCGAAATATATTTATCTCGTTTATTGTCATCCACTTCCTGCCCGAGGAAACTAGCCTAAATGAAGGAGTTGGATACGCTGCATGTACACAGTTGCTTTTTCTGAGTTGTAAGATGCTTAAAAATGTTGTTATTTCTGTGGAATCAATTTAGCAATTGATCTGAAATTTCTCTACACAGCTTGAAAAGGTATGTATTTCTCTGTGATAACTAGGTTTTAGCAAGTTTTAATATCATCACGGCTAACTTGTAGTTCTTTTTATTACGACATTTAAACGAAAAAAATAGACTTGTTTACAAGAATAAAAAAGATTATGTTGCACTGTTAGGCTTTGTCGGGCAGATATTTTTGCATTAATGTAAAGTTCAATCCTTCTACTTGTTATACCGCAAAAAAAATCTCACCCCCCCCCCCCCCCCTGTTTTTAATGAATGTCTAAAAATACCTCTTAAAGTGAATTTTGTGATAACCAAGTCGGTGTTTAGCGTGCAATAAGTAATTTCAAACTCTTTCAAGACGTGTAATGAAAACAATATAGTCGTAATTGGTTAAAGAAAAATTTAAGATTATTAAAATTTAAATCCTTATAATTTTTATCATAAAATAATTGTCTAAAAAACGATTTTCTGTGTATTTTACCTATGCACGTAATTAGTGTCTTACCAAAGTTATACCCGGTTATTGAGAGACTAATGTTCAATTTTCGTGGTAATTTCTAATAATTTACCCTTTTAAGTAACTTATTTGATCTATTACATAATTATATGTCTAACTATTTGTTTGTGACGTCACACTGCGGTATTAATAAAAAAAGATCAGTCTGTCGTCAGAAGATCAGTAAACCATATAATATTGTATTTTTTTTCTGTTTCACAAAGATTATTTCATTTTTTAGTATTTTTTGTTATCTGGTTTCATTTTTACATGTGGTGAGAGATTGAAAAATGTATGCAATTAGTATAGTCCATTCTCCCATTATATTTAATTACATTCAGGTTTTCACAAATGTATTTAGTATTAGCAAAAGCTAGATATTAAATTGCCATATAACTTTCAAATGTCTTGAACATTTTCACGACGTTTTTCAACTGCCCTGATTTTTCAATTTTTCAATGCTGATTTTTTAATTCCCTGATTTTTCCAGAGTTTCCACTAATTTTTGTCAAAACTTGAAATTTTTTATATTTTATTAGTATGATATATTTCTAGATTGTTAATAAAATGTTTTAAGTATTCCACAGTCACAAAAAAATAGGTAAATAGTTTTGGCCAGGATTTCATGGCCAATACTCCACTGTGCGCCGCTTTTCGCCGACTTATAGCCAACTAGTCGACCCATCTCTAGAAATAATATATACAATTTTTATTTTAAAAACTTATAATCAGACTTGAGAGGCAGTTGTTTAATAATTTATTTCTATAAAAAAGTGAAATTATAGCATAGAACTTGATTGACGAAAAAAAAAAATTATAGGAACCTGATCACTTAATAAGTTATATAATTTTTTATTCTGAACCGGATACGTAGCGATAATACTATTTCTTGTATAATTTCCTACAAAACGACTTTCTTGACTAATGATTTCGAAGTCATAAAAACTCGTGATTTGTCGATTCTCGATTTCACCGATTCTTGAGAAAATAATCGGTATCGAAAATCGATGATCAATAGACGATTACGTTAGAGCATAAGGACGAGTTTTGATGGGTATAGAAGTATCCATATAATTAGGATTGATGAATTACCTTTTTTCAGTAAAAAAAAAAAAAAAAATATACCGTTTTAGTGCAAACAGATCCGGAAAAGTTGTCATTTTCGAAAAAAACTTTGTTTGTATATTCTTGTCTGGAAAGTCGTCAGGATTAAACTTGTACAGCATAGGATTTCCTATAAGAAGATATATCGTATATTAATTTATATTGAACACGTCACAACTTAATGAAAGATGTAAATGAAAATATAGATTTCAAAGAAAAATCTTGATTACCTTATTTAATATTAATGTTTTATGTAACGGAGTGTAGCTTTAGGGCTCCACTAAACCAACCAATTCTTCGCGTATCCAATCTTTACTATCCAAAATCCTTCTAAAAATCCATAATGCTCCTTACTTTGTCACAAATAAATTTATGCATAGAGATCTTGATGTTATAGATGTTGCTAATTTAACCCAAACCAGATACCTATCCTTTCGTAGGAAATTCCAATTCAACTTGAATCCCCTAGTCTCCCAACTTGCTTCACACTCGATTTATGAAAACCGTCCGAGGCGTCTGAAAAGAAGATGGCTAAGAGACCATCTAATGAACTTTAATTGAGGTGATATTCGTGAGTAGTTCTTTACATGTCATTGTAATGATTTTCCTCAAATTTACTTGATGTATATAGTATGAAGATGTATATATCAATAAATTGTTAACAAAAAATATGTTTTATATATAGATATTTTGTTATTTTCACTTCCCTAATGTGAAAAATTTCCATTATACATGTTGTGTGAATGGATTTTTAGTCATCTATATTACTTAATGCCCTAAGGTGAGATATATCGTAACTTTTTTTTTTTTTTTTTTTTTTTTTTAATAACAATTGATTGAAATTTACAATTGTACAATATTTATACATCCAGTAAATGTGCTCTTACCTATTTCAATAACGTGACAAAACTTGTAAAGAACTACTCATCAGTAGCACTTTAATAAAAATTCTACACTAGAAGGTCTCTGTGCCATCTTCTTTTCAGACGCCTCGGAGGATTATCAGGAATGGTGTGGGAAGCAAGTTGAGAAATTAGGGGATTTGAGTGGTTATGGAGCTTACTATGAAAGGATTGATATCTAGTTTGGGCTAAATCTGCAACATATGGAACATTAAGATCTTTATGGATAAGTTTATTGGTGACAAAATAAGGGGCATTTAGAATTTTTAGAAGGATTTTGGATTGTAAGGATTGGATACGAGATGAATTGGATGGTTTAGTCGAGCATATTGTAACATTAATTCAATATAAAACGTTTGTCCAGAAGGTATGTAAAAAATTTTATTAGAAAATCCATATTTTCTCATTCTCACCTCCCTAACGTAAGAAACTTTATCAGAAGTTAAAAAACATTACTTTTAATATTGATTTAGTGTTTTCTATCTTTAGTCCAGTAAAATAAGGGCTTGCCGAAGAAAAAACTGTCTAAATTTTATTCTCAACGGGTTTTTATGTTTTTTGTGGTGGAAAAATTGTAGAAATTGGCCCTCTGGCGGTCAGTCCCACTTCTCAGCGAAAACATGTTTCTTGTACTCTTTTGTCTATAACTCCGAAACTATTTGTCCGATTCTAAATTACTTTTTTTTCATCTTAAAACTGATTAAATTTACTATTAGACTTATAAATATGAATATGTAGTTTTAATAATGTTCCTTAAAATCACGCTTAAAAAACCCGTATTGTTGTGAAACCCACGTTTTCATTTTATTTTTTTATTTTTTTTTTTTGCACTTTTTCACCATAACTCCGAAACTATTCGTCCGTATCAAAATTTCTACTGTTTATCTAAAAGCTGGTCAAATGTACTATTAGACTCCATACAGGGTGGGTAATACTGCATGCTGAACGAGGTAGCATGGCGCTGAAACGAGTTGCCTATCTCAATCTGTTTTGTTTTTATTTTTAAAATCTTACTTTTTTCTGAAAAATGGCAGTTTTCTCTACTTTGGTTTAGCGTAGAAACAAAAACGATGATATATTCTAAATCAGCATTACATTTTCTAAAAGTTGAGATAGGTCTACAAAACATTTATGTTTAAAAGCTTAATGTTTAATAGTTATTAATAATTCCTCACTCCCTACTGGATACCCTAGAAACCGTCGAATTTCCCCAAAACTGCGGAATTTAGTTAGCTTTTTAGTGGTGTAACTCATGATACAATTGCACTCCACCTTTTATGTCTAAAATAAGTTTTTCTGATGAAAAACACGCTAGAGAATAAATACTTGATTTCACGTACCTTCTAGAAAAAACGAAAAATCTTGATTACCTTATTTAATATTAATGTTTTATATAACAGAGTCGAGCTTTGGGTCTCCACTAAACCATTGAATTCTTCGCGTATCCAATCCTTACAATCCAAAATCATTCGTAAAATACTCAATGCTCTTTATTATGCCACAATCTAACTTATCCATAAAGATCTTAATGTTCTATACGTTTCTAATTTAACTCAAACCAGATATACGAGGTGTGATCAAAAAGTTCCAGGACTTTTTATATACTATGGGAATGCAATGTCTCACAGCGATGCGGTTGGCAGCATTGTATTGCCTGACTCAACAGGAACACAGCTGTGTTTGCAGATCAATCATAACATCACTAAAAGTAACATTAGCACAGTTTGTTTGAGGTTAGTTTTATCGAGTTTGGCTATTTTATGAAAATGAATGTGAAAGAAGAGCAACGTGTTTGTGTGAAGTTTTGTGTGAAACTAAACAAAACGTTTTCTGAAACCTTTTTGATGTTACAAGAGGATTTTGGTGAAGAATGTCTAAGCCGATCATGCTGCCATCAGTGGTTCAAGAGGTTTAAAGATGGCCGAACATCCACAGACGACGATGCTCGTTCCGGACGCCCTTCAACGTCAATCAATGATGACAATGTTGCTAAAGTGAAGGCTCTCGTACGATCAGACCGTCGACTAACAATCCGTGAAATGGCAGAAGAGTGTAATATTTCATTTGGGTCATGTCAGGAAATTTTAACTGAAAAACTTCAAATGCGTCGTGTTGCAGCAAAGTTTGTGCCAAAACTATTGACTGAAGACCAAAACAACACCGAACTCATGTTTCTAAGGAACTTCTTCAAAAGGCAAATGACGACGAAAGCTTCTTGAAACATGTCATTACGGGAGACGAGATATGGGTTTTTGGTTACGATGTGGAAACAAAAGCCCAATCATCACAATGGACATCAAAAGGTTCCCCATGACCCAAGAAAGCACGCCAAGTCTAATCAAATGTGAAGGTCATGCTTACGGTTTTCTTTGACTGTAAAGGTGTTGTCTACTATGAATTCCTTCCACAAGGTCAAACAATTAATCGTTTTGTTTATCTTGAAACCCTCAGAAAATTGCGTAATGCTGTGAGAAGAAAGAGACCTGAGCTGTGGCAAAGTGGTGATTGGGTCCTTCACCATGACAATGCTCCTGTTCACTCTGCATTAGTTATCCGTAACTTTTGTGTAAAAAACGCAATGACTGTCAATCCTCAGCCCCCCTACTCACCTGACCTGGCTCCAGTCGACTTTTTTCTTTTCCCGAAGCTCAAGAGACACCTGAAAGGACGAAGATTTCAAACAGTTGACGAAATTAAAGAAAAAACAACGGAGCTGCTTAACACCTTTACAAAAGAAGAGTTTTCTGGGGCCTTTGATCAGTGGAAACACCGGTGGGAAAAGTGTGTAGCTTCCCAAGGGGAGTACTTCGAAGGAGACAAATTTGAATAACCTGTATGCTGTATGAATAAATGTATAAAAATTCAGTCCTGGAACTTTTTGATCACACCTCGTATATCATTTCATAGTAAGCTCCATAACCACTCAAATCCGTTAGTTTCTCAACTGGCTTCCCTCTCCATTCCTGATAATCCTCCGAGGCGTCTGAAGCGAAGATGGCCTTGAGACCTTCTAATGGAGAATTTTTAATAATGTGCTACTGATGAGTAGTTATTTTCATGTTTTAACATGCTATTGTAATCGTTGTCAATACATTTACTTGATGTATATATTTTGTACAGTTGTAAATTTCAAACAATATGTATATAAAAATATTGGGTTATATGAAGAAAAATAACAATATTTCGATGTATCGTGTATCGATTCCCATCCCTAATATCAACTTTTTTTTTTTAACTTAAACAAAAAATATGGAACCGCAAATAAATCCGAATGTTACTCATAATATTGAATACACAACTAAATGAATGTTGTATAACATATAATGGAATGCTTTCGCGTGACAACATTCAAGTATATAATCTGGCTTATTATTTTTTAATCGCTTTCCCCAAATTCTAAAAACAGGATTGATTTTTTTTTTTATTTCCTTTCCTAAGCCGAAATAGGAGAGATTGCCACTAACGCTCATATAACCGAAATACAAGAGAGCATGGAGGGGCTGGAGAAAGTTTTGGAGAAAACGGTGTCCAAGGTCGGTTTCTCTTCGGGGTCATCCTGGAAAGTGGTCCAACACCTCCAGGATCTACCTTCGTCTAGGGAGCTTCCTCGTTCTGCGTCAAAGAATTATAAAAGTGAAAGAATAATATAGAAGCTAATGCCTTATGATGCATAGCATATAATTACCATATTACACTGCCCCTACCTTATATATAACACTATGCAACATAGATTAACACTAGGATTACCATCTATATAATAGCCCAGCAAAATGGTAGTTTTTTTCGGGAACATAATTGCGGAAGTTTTTTAATCTTCATCAGTTCTACATAACCTATCTATACCATTATATAAAAGGAAGAGCCATTTTTCGTTTGAGATGACTAACCACGAAAACTATTGTGCCAATCTCGGAGAGGGGGCTTTAAATGTTCAATTTTTAAGTTTTTAGCTTATAACTCAAAATGGTGCGTTGCTTTGAAAAAACGTTTCTTGTACAAAATTAAAGCTCATTAAATTTACTACAAGTTTTGTCAAATACATTTTTACGAAAAACTGGATCGTTTTCGTGTAACCGGTCTCGGAAAAGTTGTAATTTAAAAAAAAAAAAGTTGTTTTATTCTCATGTTTGCAGTATATTTTTGTCTTCTAGATCCTCACCCGTTCATTTTAGATGAAAGTCGTCAGGATAAAACTTGTACAGCATTGAATTCCCTATAAGAATATATGAGGCACCTAATTGCAAAATGTAGCAAATCCACCGAAAACCGAAATTGAATTTTATATACCTGAATTTTATATATGACTAGGTTTCAGGTTTAAAAACGAAGGAAAAGCTGTTCAAATTTAAAATTAAATCACGTACTGTTGCAAAAGGGAGTAAAACCATGCCTATCACAGTACCAAAAGGGAGTATCTCACAATATGATGGCTATCATTTTTTAAATATTATTTAGCCCAATGCTAGTTAAAACTGGTGTCCCGGTCAAAGAAGCAGAGTAGAGTGATCTTAATAAATTATTTTTAAAAAAACATTATGGGGACAATTGGAAAGAATTAAAAGAGTTACAGATGTACAAGAAAATATTTGACAATGAAAATTATGATGGAGAAAATGAAAATAATAATTATTTTTCAGATTTAGGGGACATGAACGAGGATAAAGAAACACAGTTAGCTGTTTAGAAAAGTTACCTGTTATTGTGATCGTAATTACTATTGGCTAGTCCATTTTTTAAATTATATATATATACATATTTTGTTAAACTAAACTAACGAATGTTTTTAAAGATTATAAAAAAAGTTTTTAGATAGCAATTTGTTTTAAATTTAAAGTTACCTACTAAAAAACATAGTCAATAATATTTTGATACTATTAGGTACGTAGTTCAATACTTTATTGTTTTTATTTTGTTCTTCAATACTCTAAAAAGTAATCGCATTTACGTATACAAATATTTTTTAATGATAAATTGTTTTTAACCATTTTCAAGTTTTACTAAAAGCCTGTCTAGAAGTAAGATGAGGAAGAATAATAATTTATAATTTGTTTAGGAAAATGTGTATTGTGATTACATAGACTAGTCCATGTATGTATATCCTTTATTACTTTATTATCCGTTTTTATTGTTCACCAAGCTAATAAGAAACATTTTTTAACTTAAAAACATTTTTTTAATCCATCATTTCAATTCAACACGGGTATTTATTTCATTATCAAAAAGGAGTGAGTCTCAAACTATTGCAAAACGGAGTAAGTCCCCAAAACTGATGCAAAACGGAGTAAGTACAGAAGAAAAACCAATTTTTAAAAAAATTGGTCAACAGAGGCCCTTATTACGCTTGCCCAACTAAAACTATATATTTTTCTGCTAATTATATATAATTACATTCATATCAATTGAGCATCTATGGTTTTTGGCTTCTGGTGAAAAATTTAGAAATCTGGTTTTGCTGTGATTTGCAACAGGATGTCACATATATCATATGTTCATTTATATTGAACACATCGCAACTTACAGGAAGATGTAAATGAAATTAAACATTTTTACGAAAAATATTAATTTACCAATTACGTTTTGATGTTCCATTAAACGGAAACATGAACAGCTGAAATCTATAAAACAGCTAAATTACAGTCAGTAGGTGATAATCCTTAAATGACGTCATCGGGTGCGTTTTAAAAACTAGCGCACTCAAACCCTTCATCAAGCATTTCTCCGCGAAAACACGTATAACTCCGAAACTGTTAGTTCAATCCATAACTATAAAAAATGTACTGTTGTGAAATTTTTTTTTGCAACATCCTTAACTATAACTCCGAAACTACTCGCTTGATCCAAAATTTATTGTTTCCATCTCAAATCTGGTTAAATTTGCTATCACAGCTGACATTCCGACGCATCCTAGCACCATCCTCCCCACCTTGCTGATGACACGTGTGTGTTATCAGTAAACAATAATCCATTCATTGCCTCCCAAACACTCCAATCCCATATCATGAAACTTCAAGAATGGTGTCAAAAATAGAGATTCAAAATAAATCTCATCAAATAACCTTTACCCTTCGTCCTAAACCTACGACTTCCTGTCCTACAGTATCCTTTAACGATGTTCTACTAATCCCCGTTGAACAGATCCGCTACCTATGACTCCGTCTGGACAAACGTCTAACTTGGAATCCACATACAAGACTAAAACGACAAGAAACTGCCCATCGCTATCGACTACTTCAACATTTACTTCACAAACGCTCCAACCTTCCTATTAATTACAAAAGACTCATTTACATAACAATAATTAGACCAATTTGGACATACGGAGTTGAGCTTAGGGGCTCCACTAAACCATCCAATTCATCTCGTATCCAATCCTTACAATCCAAAGTCCTTAAAGAAATCCTAAATTCTCCTTACTTCGTCACAAACAAACTTATCCACAAAGATCTTAATATACCTTACATTTCTGACTTACAAGGGGAGGACACTTTCAGTCACTCACGGATCTTGGCAATTTTTTTTGAGGTTTCTGGGCAAAAAATATAAGACACGTATTTTGCCGTTCCGACTAAAGGGCCCTAGAAGCCGAGAAAAAAAAAATAAAATAGCATTAAATTAATTTATTTTATATCTCGAGTTTAAAAAAAATAATATCGACATGAATCTTGTACCAAGATTTTTATTTTTGATTGCGAATTTAAGAAAAAATACAGCCGCTCCATAGATTTTGGGTTAGGTTAATTAAATTCTAAAAAAATGGATAGATATTCAAGTTAACTACCTCTACCATATGGAATTTTCAACACAAAAATTGACGCCAGATTCTAATTCTAATTCAGCACCGTCAAAAACATTGAAAAACGTTTATTCAATAAAAACAAAAAATACACTTTTTGCCAACAAGATCCGTGAGAGACTGAGTGTGTCCTCCCCTTCTTAGCTCAAACCAGATATCAATCCGTTTATAGCAAACTCCACAACCATTCAAATCCATTAGTATCACAACTTGCTTCTCATTCTATTCCAGATAACCCTCCGATGCGCCTGAAAAGAAGATGGCCTCGAGACCTTCTGATATAGTACCTAATTATATAGAGCCTTTATAAGTGTTACCAATGGGTAGTTGCTGAAAAAACAAGTGACGTGTCATTTTTATCTATTTCATCACATTTACTTGATGAATTATATTTTATATTGTATATACAGTTGTAAATTTCAATAAATAATTAACAATTTGCTATCAGACCTTGTGTATAAAATTTTGATTCGATTCTATAAAAAACCCACGCCAGCACGTTGAATTGATTAAAAAAATTTACACGACTTTGTTAGAGCAGTAATTCGATTTCTTTATCCTTTGTTTATTTCCTCCTTTTTCTTCTTCAAAATCTAAAACCATAAAATAAAAAGGAATATCATTGTAAAATGATTGGATTATTTAAAATGGCATTTGATGATAAAAATAAATAAATGACGATAAATCGATATGTTTAATAACCGATATATTTCGAGCTGAAAATATAGTCGATATGGAGTATCGTTATTTTTTTAACGATATCGATGTGATGCTTCGTATTTGACTGAATTTTAAAGCTTTTATTTTATTAACTTATTATTGTTAATTTATTATCAAGCAAAGACAAAATAGTTTAATGAGGGTCTGTATTTGATGCTACCTTTTAGGACTTAGAACTCTCATATCCAGCATTCATGTAACCTATCTCTTAACGCTTTACCGGGATTATTTTTAACATTCTCACCGGAATGTTTTAAAGTTGATAAAACTAAATTAATATTTTACCTAACCGCAATAATTTTTTTTATATTTTTTATTATAAAAATTTATTTAAATTTACAACTGTACAAAATATATACATCAAGTAAATGTGCTGTTAACTATTACAATAACGTGACAAAAGTTGAAAAGGACTACTCATCAGTAGCACTTTATTAAACCACTAGAAGGTCTCTGGGCCATCTTCTTTCAGACGCCTCGGAGGATTATCGGGAATGGTGTGGGAAGCAAGTTGAGAAATTAGTGGTTATGGAGCTTTTTAATGAAAGGATAGATATCTGGTTTGGGCTAAATCAGCAACATATGGAACATTAAGATCTTTATGGATAAGTTTGTTTGAGGCAAAGTAAGGAGCATTGAGGATATTTCGAAGGATTTTAGATTGTAAGGATTAAATACGAGATGAATTGGATGGTTCAGTGCAGCCCCAAAGCTCAAATCCGTACGTCCAAATAAGTCTTATCACAGTCATGTTTATGAGTTTTTTGCAATTAATTGGTAGCTTTGAACGTTTGTCTAGTAAATGTTGAAGTAGTCTGTAACTACGGGCAGTTTCTTGTCTTTTTAGTCTTGTATTTGGATTCCAAGTAAGGGGTTGGTCCGAATCCTAGGTAGCGCCGTAACAAACAAAATGACATCTACGGCATTAAAATATTATTTGTATATTTAAGGGTAATTACATATAACATTTTGACAAAAACGCCAAAATGAATCCTTTTTTTTTTATTTAATGCAATTTTTTTATAATATTAAATAATAAAAATAAATATATTCTTTTGAATTCCTTATATTCTCGTGGACTTATTCGTCATGCTGTAAATTTAGACAGGTCGGTTGATGCAGGTAATAACTGTGATGTAAGCGCAACGCGACCTGGGTTCCTGCTGACAGGTTACAGCAGAAGTTGCGGGTAACGTACCAAGTAACTGTCAAGTCTTCATATGTCACGTTATAGCTAATCGCCTTGGCAGTGGCTTATCTGCTACCAGAGGATGGGTAATAGTTAATATTAATGATTATTACTAGGGCTGTGAATTATATGCAATAAAAACTGAAAAACATGCATATATATATGCAAACATTGGGTAAAATATGTGATTGAGTAACGAAAATATGTAACTATCTGCATCACTTACAAGGGGAGGACACACTCAGTCTCTCACAGATCTTATTAGCAATTTTTTTGAAGCTTCTTGGACAAAATATATTATACACGTATTTTGGCGTTCCAAACAATGGGCCCTAGAAGCCGAAAAAAACAACAACTAATTAAATTCTAAAAATATGATAATTTTCAAGCAAACTACCTCTATAGATTTTTTTCACACAAAAATTGACTTCTGATTCTAATTCTGCACCCTCAAAAACATTGAAAAACGTTTATTCAATAAAAACAAAAAATATCATTTTTTCACCCTCTTCGGGGAAAATGAAATTTGAAATTGAAAGAGCTTCGGCTTTCTTTTGATGTATGTGATTGCAAAATTCGATAAACAAAACCCTTTTAAAAAAATTAGAAAATCCGAAAAACATTTTGATTTTTAACCAGATAGGATGATGAAACCAAAGACATTTCAAACGTATTACCACCCAATATTTTGGGTAAAAAAATGAATTTAATAGGTTTAACCGTCTAAGCGTAGTTCATGTTTTTGTCAATTAAAACAAAAATTGCCTACCGTTTGGTCAGTTATTATTTTTAGCATCATCATCACATTTACTTGATGTATTTTATTTTTATATTTTATATACTTATATTATTTCCTTTAAGAGCTAAAGAAATATGTAAAGTTTATTTTCCCCGGTTTAAATAATAAAAAATTAATAATAAAATTTAAAAAAAATTAATTAAAAAGTAGAAGGTAATAAGAAAAACTTGGATTTCCCTGTGTCTTGAGATCGTTTTTCTGTTATACTTGGTATCAACTTTTTTAACAGTGCCATTATTATACTGATAAGGGCATGAAGATGTATAATTTTACACAGAATGGTTTGAAGAGACCTTTTTGTATTTATTCGATGGAAATTGATACAATTTGAAAAAGTCAAAATTAAATAAAATTGTATAATATTATTGCAATAATCCTCAAAGTTACTCTCACATAACCATAACCATCTGTGAATAGTTTTATTATCACACAAATAGTTTTATTGGTCAATCTAAATTAAAAATATGGTAAAGAATTTAAATATTTAATAGTTCATAAACAAACATTTACTCAATATAAACCTTAATTAAAATTATATCTAATTTTATAGTTATCCTAATTTCAACTCTTTCCATATCATTATCTAATTATCATAAAACTAATTATCATCTCTAATTTGCACATAAAACTGTTTCATTTAACGTACGTTAACAGATGAAGATGTACAGAGGGAGAGAGAGAGCTAATACACTCCAGTGTCCTTCCACACTTACAGTAGCGTATCTTGTTCAAACACTATCAATCGCCATTAGCTCACTGATAGCTCGGTCATTTTCAAATAAAATGGCAATTTATCTTTCTAGAAAACCCAAAAATCCTCAAAAAATAAACTTACTTATTCATGTTGTGTAGCATACTGGGATGTTACCACACTACTTGAGAAAATATACCTGAGTTGGTTCGTCAAATTTCCAGTTCCTTGATTTTGAATGAATTTTAAGAGAAATAAAACGTTAATAATTTGACGTACTTTACCGGGTTTATACCTTGTCAGAATTATGATTTTTATTCAGGTTTTGGAAAGGATTCTAAATGTTGCTAATTAATTTCCCAGGAATAGCAACAGTAATAAAGTTTGTGTGAAAAAGTTTTTTTCTAAAAAAATTTTTTTTTCTCGCATTATTAAAACGTTCATGGATTTTATTATTGCTCCCCCACCAAAGTTGTTAATATCTGTTAAGAATTTGTAGACCCTTTCAATAATCCTACGAAAAAATTATTATTAACTAATTAATTCATTTATTTTAATTGCTGGTAAGGTATGTCAAAAATATGTTCACACTTAATGGTGACTAAGAGAAACATGCAGAAAAAAAAACTGAATTTTAACTAAAAGTCTTTAAAAACCAATCTTAAAAGCATTTATTATGTTTTTATAGGTGTGAGCCTCTGTAACAGCCAAATTAATTAATGATTCAAAATAAAAATGACTTTTAGTCTAAACGACATCAACAACATTACAAAATGCTACTGTGTGTGTGTATGAAAAAAGAAGGATTTTATTGCATATATTTTTTTTTTTTTTTTTTACAATAAATTTAAGAAATGGGACCACAAATTAAACGTGCGTTACCAACATTTTAACATACGATAACGTATTTCAATTTTAGTATTTCTAATTAGAAAAAGATTATTTAACTACAATTTTTTTATGGGTTTGAAACATTCGTAATGTTGAGAACTACAAACTGTAAAAACATAGATTGGAAGTGGTGAATTCAATGGGAGAAAACAATGGTAACGTATGTCAAAATGAATTAAGGCACTCGTTATGTTTTAAGAATCAAGGTCGTTTTACTTCAGTTGATACAGCGACCTGGGCTCTTGGTTGGGAATGGTTACAATACATAGTCTGGAGGGTGGTAAGATGCAATCCTGACTCCCCTAGTTCCAGAACCCACTCTTCTACACCCGATCACGTACATCACATGAATAAATTCAGAAATTCTCGGACACAAAGAAAATCTTTTCTCAAGCCCCCAAAATTTCATATTTTCAGTAGAAAGTTCTATTTTATTTAATATACACATAATTTAAGAAAAAATAATAAAGAGAATAAAATTAAAACAAATTACTATACTCTTTGTGAAGGTGAGAAGTTGAATACTTGACCTGTGGACAGTAACGTATGTCAAAATTTTTAAAAATTAATTTCATTTTTTTCTTTAAGAAAGATTTGAAATTGAAGTTTTAAGGTCTAAATTAATTTTTTAAAATAAACTCGACAAGATAAAATCAACAACAGTGAAATATGTGTTGTAAGTTTTTTTTTATAGCCATTCAAAGTGCTGGGACAGCAAATTGCCATTTTATTTGAAAACCACCCAGCTATCGTTCTTTATCACGTCTGTTTTGAAACTATTTTCTAACAAAACACTCTTTCTCCCGCACACGGCCAAGCGAATGCGCCGCCATCATTTATGTCATTATACATTACATTATCAAAAAAAAAAAAAACATTCTTATTTTTAAGATTTAATTTTTATGTTAATCGTGTACAGTACCAATGCTTTAACATTTTTTTGAGATGGGTATGTCTTTTGGCTGGGGGTCAGTACTATTTTGGTGTTACGTTTTTTTTTTGACACACAAGAGTTTAACCTTTTGACAAGCTCTAACTCTGTTGGTGTTGCTCGAATGGAAAGTTTGCTGAAAGTTTCTGTATCATAAATTTAATGGAGAATATTTTTTGTTATATAACGTTTGTCGGCAGAACCAACCGTTTAGGAGCTATATTGGTTTGAAAGAAAAAAGTCATCTTTTGCCTCCATTTTTTAAGTTTTAGAATTTTCGACACAATCTAGCTCTCTTTGTGTTATTCGGATTGAAAAATAGCCAATAGCATTCTTTATAGAAATTTATTGTGTCGTCTAGTTGCAAAACCGGCCAACTCCTCATTACGTAGAGGAAAAAAAAATACGTTTTTTTTTGTTTTCTGAGTCCTAAGATACATTTTCCACCTATTGGAAACAAGAAACCTCGCAAAAACCCCTCAAATCCTTGTTAAACCTGCGTTTGAAAAATCACAGTGTGCTGCAAAACCGGCCAAATCCTTCGGTCAGTAAGTTTAAAAACCGGCCATCTTCACATCTGCTAGATCGCGCTGTTGTTCCAGATCAAGAAGGCCTCTTATCAGGCAACTATCAGTCTGCTCCTGCTTTTCCTGATGTTAACGTATATGCCTTCATTGTTCAGTGCACTTTGTTTTTGACGTGAAACGGTGTTCAAGCCAGGAAGGGACTATACAAATCTTGATTGGAAGAGCCCCAGTAATGCCCTCCTCAAACCCCTGCATTATGGCACTTCAAAGTCACCCCAACAAAGAGATTTTTCATAAACAAACAAAATAATAAGGTGCTAGTTAAAGGGGAGGTTTTCTACAGATCGTTTGATTTTTTACAAGAATGTCGTAGCATCAGCTGCTCAAGATGGAGGAAGAAGAAGAACTAGATGAGAGGGATGAGGAAGAATATCAGGAAGAAATGTGTAAGCCTGATGAAGATGGTAATGCCGCAAGAGTATATAGGTTTCTGAATGTTTATATTTTTCTAAATTAAGTTTTTCGGAACTTAATTACTTTAAAAACAATTCTCGTCAGTTTTTCCGTCAAGATGCTTGAGTTACACCACAACATATCAGAGTTTAATTTTTTCGAATATTATTCACTTATTCAAGAAAGTTTTGTTCCTTTGCATCCCAAAAAAACCCAAAATTTACATTAAATTTAGTGATTTTTCAGTTCTAATTCGTTGCAAAACCGGCCAACTCCAAAATGAGTTGCAAAAGTGGCAAAATCCAAAATTAAAAATTGGGTAACTCGCCCCCTCCACTTGCCCCTTCCATTTCAAAAAGTGCTTTCAAACACACTACCCTTATGCCACTAAAAACCGAAGAGATTTTGTTCCTACTTTGTTTTGGCGTGATGTAACAGAAAATCAGCTTTCCTGAAAAATTTTGTTTTTTGGAGATGGCCGGTTTTGCAACTAGACGACACAATTTGAAGATATTTTTTGTTAAATAACATTTGTCGCTAGGACTTACCGTTTAGGAGTTATATTGGCTTCAATGAAAAAAGTCACGCTTGAAACTTATATTTTCTCTTAACTTACAAGGGGACGTTTGCAGTTGTAACTCACAGATTTGAATGCCGATTTGTGTGTGGGTAGTAGGGACCTATAATAGTGCAAAACTAGAGTTATAGCCGCCAATGGGCATCAGGAACCGAGAAAAAAAAAAAATAAATATGAAAATCACGTTTTATTTTTTTTCTCTGCTCTCAGACAAGAAATGATTCTTTCACGTTTAATTGAAGTTATGTAAGGTATTTGATATAAAAATACTTTCGTTGTGCTCAAGACACCATCTGGCTTTAGGGTGCTCAAAAACTCTAAACAAATGACAACGCTCCAAGGAAATCCGCTGTAAATCAGTGGAAACTTTTTTTTTATGAAAAACTGACCTCAAATCTCGATTTAAAACACCACAAGACCCTTATATGTGAAATTTTATCAAAATAAAAAAATATTGATTTTTTACCCCTTTTGAGGAGGTTAAAATTTTGAATTTGAGATTTCATCAACATTTTCTACCGGCCATAACAACTGCTGTGTTCAACCGATTGCAATAGTAATAGCATCACTAGAATCAGCATACATTCTTATTTTTATCCATGCCTATAACATTGGATTTACTCCCGATTTTATTTATTTATTTTTTTAATAAGCTATAACTTAAGATATTTCAATAAGGGGAAATCCTACAACCTCCGGATTTAGGCTAAACTATGCAGTTTTAAGGCTTCTAGATGACCTTAAAAGTTTGTCTTAATCAGTTGCGAAATATGTGAGATAAGGGTTTTATGGTGTGTTAAATCGAGATTTGAGTTCAGTTATTCATAAAAAAAAGTTTCCACTGATTTACAGCGGATTTCCTTGGAGTTTTGTCATTTTTTTAGAGTTTTTGAGCACCCTAAAGCCGGCTGGTGTCTTGAGCATAACGAAAGTATTTTTATATCAAATACCTTACATAACTTCAATTAAACGTGAAAGAATCATTTCTCTATCTTGACTGAGAGCTGAGAAAAAAAATAAAACGTGATTTTCATATTTCATTTTTTTTCTCGGTTCCTAATGCCCATTGGCGGCTATAACTCTAGTTTTGCACTATTATAGGTCCCTACTACCCACACACATTTGAATCGGCACTGTACCCAGTACATAAATGATATTATAATTATAAGATTTTTATATTATAATCATTTATCTGATTTTTATAAGATTTTTATTTTTAAAAAAATAAAAAATAATAAAAAATATAAAAAATATATTAAAATAAATGATATTAGTTTCATCAATGACTTGTCGACAATTTAAGCCTCTCGTGGGAAACCTTCCAAGTCGACCTTTTCTTACCGCTCGTCGTACCAGTCGCGGGAAGGCCTTAATTTCATATTTTTGTTCAAGTTTTTTTTTTTTTTTTTTAAATATTAATTCAAAACTGTCAAATACATAAATGAATGCCAGGAGAAAACCAATAAGATGGAGTGTTAAAAGTTTATTTTATTTTTGCAATACCAGTTTTAGACTGCTTACTTTCTTAAAATGATATTTCGCGATTTGCGACGAAATAGTACCTCGGATAAAAAAAATTCACCGGTATAAAATGATTCAAAATTTGATTTTCTATCGAAAAATACCACATCCCATTGGGAATTACAAAGTTAGGGCCGCAGGAGAAGAACTAGTGAAGGTTGGAGAGCAGACTATAACCCTGAATCGGCATTCAAATCTGTGAGTTACAATTCTAACGTCCCCTTGTTAGTTAATCTCGAATAATCTTTCATTGTTAATTCAATTTAATTATTAATATAAGTCCTCCGAACAATTGTCAATGCACCTTATTACGTTACAAACAAAACCCTACACAATGACCTAAAAATACCTTTTGTCCTTGATCTCATTCCTTCAAAATTCTCGAAATTTCATCAAAATCTATCCAATCATCCCAATCCTCTTGCCCAATCCCTATGCAGTCTTAACCATCTCTATAACCCTCCCAGAAGGTTGAAACGGCAATGGGCCCGAGACTTTTTTTAATATAATGTTATGCTGGAGTCCTGGTACTGACCAGCTTCTCCACTCATGTCCAGAGCATATGTGGCTATAGCGCTCCCACTCAGCCTCCACTGGATATTACTAGTGATGCAGCTGAGAGAGCAGCGCTGGGATCTCTACGGGTCTGGCCTAGACCCCCAATAAGTTGGGGAACAGGCTCGATTCGGGGTTCCCCAGGCTGAGTGTGTCTGTTTTGTTTATGTTTGTTTATTTCGTTTAACGTCACTTTATGCTGCTATGGCTAATCGGACGATGCTACGGTGAGAGTCCTAAATTTTGCCTATCCAGGTAGAATTAGGATAGGGATCTTTAACGAGTACCTGACATCGCACAGGCTCGGGCCCCCATTTTACGTCTCTTCCGAAGGACGGCATAGCTGAGGATTTTTTACTCCCTTTAAAAAATCCTAAGGTCATCTACCGGGCTGCGAACCCGCGATCTTGGGTTTAGTAGGTTGCTATGCTTACCACTTTACCACAGGTGACCCCGTGTCTGTTTTGTACATATAGTAAGAATGTATCTTATTCTTTTTATTTGTTATTATTATTATTTATTTATTTATGTATATATATATATATATATATATATATATATATATATATATCTATATATATATATATATATATATATATAATATTTTTGTTACTTGATTCTTATTATTTCATTTAATTCTTGATAATTGGATTATTAGTTTTATTTTTATAATTATTACTTGTTTTTATTTTTATCTTTTATTATCATTATTTTGTGTGTATGAGTACTTGTATATATTGTATGAATGAATACATCTTTAGCACTGCTACCTATTGCCCTTAATTGAGGCAGATTGTACATATATTTCAATAAAAAAAAATTATTAATATAATAATTCGATCCTTTTAATTTTATAGTTTGGGAAAAGAAGTAGATTATACATAGGCTTATACATAACCCAGATTTATTGTTTTTCTGTCAGGGATTAAACAACAAGATCACGTTCCTCTGACCTATACTTGCCTTTCCAACAACATTATACCAGCATTCCTTCCTAGCCCGATCCTCTACCCTCTGGAACACTCTCCCTCCTGAAATAAGACATGTCCCTTCCTTAAGCTCATTTAAAACACTCCTTTTCCATTATCTCCTCTCATCCCAGTCTGATGCTAGTCAATATGAACAATAATTATCATTAAATTTGGTCAAATAGAATCAATCTGATGCCGGTGAATTGATTCATAAATTTTCTTTTATATAATAAAATTCTTTTATTTGTTTCATAACAGTAAATAATCATTTTATTTGTTTTATAAAAATTCAATTTTTTTTTTACTCTAGATGTTTTTCCTATACAAAGAAATTCTGTCTATTAATTAGACAATTCTTATTACTAGTGTATGGTTGTGTGTATAGGTATATAAGTGAATAAGTGCAGTGTGTATAAGTATATAGAATAGAATAAAATAGAATAGAATAGAAAGAAAACTTTATTCTGGGACAAAGTCCCTTAAGAATAACATTAAAAAATACAAAGTAAGATCATAACTGGCCGAGAGGCTGTTAAAAATAAAACAACATAGGTAAAATTAAATACAAATATGTATGAAAAAAAAAATACAGAGAAAAAACTAGAAAAAGAAAAAAAAAACTATTAATAAAAAGAGAGTGAAAAAATAAATGTACAAATAAAGAGGTTAATATTGTAAACAAAATTGCAGAAGAGAAAAAAAAAAAACAAACAGAAACTTAAAGAAAAATAAAAGATAGAAACTCAAAAATTAGCATTACAAGAAATCAAAACATTATCATAGTCAAACTATAATTTTGGCTAATGTTTTATGTCTGACGGTCTTAGTAAATAAATTAGACGATTACATACATCCTTATAATTAGAGAGCGTCGGGTTGGAGGGAAAGAAGATGGTGAAAGAGTAGTGTTCTGAATGTTCCAAGGGAAGAAGCATTGCGGATACAGGGGGGGGGGGGGGGAATTCCAAAGAGTAGAGGATCGGACAAGGAAGGAACGTTGGAATGCAGTACTTCTGTTGGATGGAGTATAGAGATCGGAAAGACGAGATCTTGTATGCAGTGATTTGATAGCAGACTTGAATTTCAGGTTACTGTGAATATATATATAGTGGTATCTGTAAATATTTTCTTCGCCCAACGTACATAATGACATAGTTCATTCTCTTTTCTTATTTTCTCATGGTTATTTTATTTTTTTATTTCATTTCACATTATGTACAATTAACTGTATTTGCATGTCTCATGTTCCTCATATAAAATTACCTTTGTATGAAAATATATATGCCAGTCTAATGCACAATTATATGATACAATTTTGTTATCCTTAGGGGACAATACGTCCCACAATAAAGATTATTTTTTCATTAATTCATTCATTCAAATAAAAAAAAAATTTAGAACAATTATGTTTGATGAATTAATTGTTTGTTTCCAATAGGAACGGAAAAATCCAGTGAGTCATAAGGGAAATCCCATAGTAAAACCCAAAAATTTTAACCTACCAGCCCCCTTCCCCTTTCCACGATGGATATATTTCCGATATCTGTTAGATCTCCTCAGGTGATTATCAATGCTTGATTTTGGAATAGTCTTTCATTTTGGAAAACTTTAGTATACATAATCTATGCAACATAGTGCTGACGTGTTGAATGTTTTAGAACTAAAGATAAATGTTTAGCATTCGAAACTATTTTTCAAATAAAATTATACTAATAGAAGTGGCAATTAATTCATCAATCCTAATTGTATAAATCCTTCTATACATTCATGCATACCTGAAGTGAAATTGTATTACTTTCAACGATTCCATTTAAATTGTTGAGTACAAAAATTTCTATAATTGCATCCAAGATTATAAATCTTGAACAGATTAGAAACCTGATGAATTATCATATCCAGGATAATTTTATAACGTTTTGTACAAGTTTTGTCGTAAACATAAATGATTAGAGAGCGAAATTCGACCAAACCGCTGCTTTTTCAACTTAAGCCTACAATTGTACAATAAATATAAATTGACAATTTATTGAATCCTTTATTCCTATTTGAGAAGTTCGTAACAAGATAATAAAGGAGAATTTGATTTATTTAACTCAGTAGGAGGGGGTGACTGTTAGATGTCGTTAGTCACGCGACCAAATACTTCCTTCGAACAACCCCAATTAGATTCAACATAGATATAGAGATATCGGCTCAACTTTGGTAACAGTCGGTTATAAACGAATTGCATTTTTGCTTTTATCTAATTTTTGTCTGTTCCTATTTCCTAAGATTGTTTATTTTAAACAGTAACTGTTATCTGATACTATTAATCCAATCAATGAGTGATGAAATGAGGGGCGTGGAGTGCATGAAATATGCGATTATTCTTGACTTCACAGCTTTAATAGGAATAGTTGGAAGGTAAACATTCTAAAAGTATATTTGGGGGATGAGTTAACAGTGGGGGTGGGGAGAAGTTTTTTTGGTCTTTCGATTATATCTCGAAAACGGCTGACTCTAGAAAAATATGTTTCTGATAAAAAATAATGCCGATTAAATTGCCTATAACATATTTCTTATAAATATTTGTCGAACTTCATACGATTTTTGAAATATGCGTTAGTGAAAATCAATAATTTTCGAGAAAAATAAATTTGTCAAAAATTTGCTTCAAGTGCCAGAACCGTACACATGAAATTAAAGTAAATTTAATTCTTTATAACTTTGATCCTCACATTTTTTCTGAGGAACGATCTTGTAAGGCACTAGAAGCAAATGTTTGACAAAAAGTGAAGTAGAAATATTTTTTTGTAATGTAGTAAAAATTATTGATTTTCAACAACGCATATCTGGAAGACAGTTGAAAATTTGACTAATATGTGTATACACAATATTAATTCGCTTTAATTTAAAACATTTTAAACAGAAAACATATTTTTCTGGAGTCCACCGTTTTCGAGATATAATCGAAAAACTTGTGAATTATACAGCCAGACATTTCATCATCCTAGAATTATCTTGTTTTTAAGTCCATTTTCAGGGTATATAGAGTATATAAAATAAATTTAGACAAAAAAAAAAATTCATTCTTGTTTTATATCATTTTAAATAACAGTATTATCTTAGCCCATAATCGAGTATTCAGTAAATAAATGTTCTATAACCCAAGTTTTGTGTCTACTTTAAAGAATTATCTTGTTCTGTTGATAGCTTGAGGAATTATAGTGTTCTTTATACCGTTCATTTTGTTCTATATCCATAAAATAAACCAGAAACAACTCCAAAGTCATGGCAAAACCGAAAGAGATAAAATAAATTATATACACTTACACTTTATTTACATTTGGTTTTTTTTTTTTAATTCTTTATTACTTTTTTTTGTAATAATACAATTTATATAAAATAAAAGAGCTTTTATTACAGTACTCTGTCCCAATTATTAAAAATAAAGTTCAAAGGGATATAGAACAATTTATTGATCTAAAAATGTTCTATATCCCGTATTTCTTTAAAGGTTATGCAAAAATAACCATTTTTGTTCTATATCCAAATGAATAAAGTCGTTTTTTTTTTAAATCAATGCAATCAGGATTTAAGTTTGATATAGTAAAATATTATCTAATATACTGGGAATATTAAACTGCAAATGCATTTACATATTATCTAAAAATAAAAAAGTACTTTAAGAAATAAACTTCAAATCTCATTTCCCAAAACCTGGGTTTTGGGATATAGCCCAACATAAATCTGAAATGACGATTTGTACTAGTAATTGTGCATTATTAGTATTACCATATTAGGGGACAGTAAGTCCCTCAATAAAGTTTATTTTTCATTTCATTTCATATATTGTATATTATTTATGTATACCATTGCTCTTTTCTGTTCTATTTTACTTTCTTATTTTTCACTTATTTTTTATTGTACATAAGAATGGAGTTAATCATAAATCTATCTAATAATAAATCTATCTATTAATTGCCATATTTGAGGCAGATTGTAATACTTACTCTATAAAAGTTAATATATATATATGACAGCTATGGTGCCTTACTGTTTTCACTACGTTGAACCTTGTATTTAAATTTAATTTAGTGAGAATGTTTACCGAGCCCCACGGTGATGAGCACCTCACCACAAGATCCCACTTTGCCTACAAGTCACTCCTCGTTGGATGTTATGGAAGACAACAGGTTGCGATGGCTTAGCAGATTATCCTCCAACCTCGCCTTGTAGCTCTCTGATTAAGAAGTTCCTCGCTCAGGATTAAAACTTGTCTTGTCGCGGTAGTGGCGTGTCTAGCCTCGTACCTGATGCCTCCTATATTCTCCATTTTAAAGTCCCCCATCTCGGTATTCGCAAGTTTCCGCTGTAGTATGGAACAGCAGATCTAGGGAGTAAATTTATCCGAGTTGGCATTGTTCAACTTTAACAATGCCGTCCATATTTTAATGGTCTATCAGAAATGGTTCGAATATAATTTAAAAAAAAAAAAAAAAAATCTGATAAATATATATATATATGTATATACAAACAACAAAACAAAACTCTCAGGGTCTTAATTGTGTCAAATAAAGTTTCTTTTCAGGTTATAGTCTGCTCTCCAACCTTCTCCAGCGACCCTAACTTTGGATTTCCCAATGGGATATGGTATTTTTTACGACAGATTTCTATAGAAAATCAAATTTTGAATCATTTTATACCAGTGATTTTTTTTTTTTTTTTTTTTTTTTTTCGTTACAAATCGAGAAAAAATCATTTTAAGAAAGTAAGCAGTCTAAAACTAGGATTGCAAAAATAAAATAAACTTTGAATGAAAATATGAAATTAATGCCTTCCCGCGACTGGTACGACGAGTGGTGAGAATAGGCCGACTTATAAGGTTTCCCCCGAGAGGCTCAAATCGTCGACAAGCCCGTGATGAAACTAATATCATTTATGCACTGGCCACGGTGGAAGTGTATCCTCATCGGAGCATCCGAGACATAGCCAGGTACTAGCCACTTAAGCATTGAAACGGTGTGGGCCATACTAAAACAACACCGTATGAGGCCGTACCGCATTTCACTTAATCATGCTCTAACTCCCTAGGATTCTGAGCTAAGGTTCTGTCATTAAGTGGGTATCCATGGCTTATATCTCGAACGCTCCGATGAGGATACGCTTCCACCGTAGCCAGTAAATAAATGATATTAGTTACATCACGGGCTTGTCGATGATTTGAGCCTCTCGAGGGAAACCTCCCAAGTAGACCTTTTCTTACCGCTCGTCGTACCAGTCGCGGCCTTAATTTCATATTTTTGTTCAAAGGTTTTTTTTTTTGTCCTTATTTATATTAATTCACAACTGTCAAATACATGACTGACAGCCGGCGAATGATATTGAGCGAATGAGAAAAACAATAAGATGGAGTGTTAAAAGTTTATTTTATTTTTGCAACACCAGTTTTAGACTGCTTACTTTCTTAAAATGATATTTCGCGATTTGCCACGAAATAGTGGAAATAGGGTTCGAATCCCAACCGGGTCAAATCTTGTCTCTTCAAAAATGAAAAATATATTTGAAAAATATTTATCAATAGCTGAGAATTATTTCATAATTATAATATATATGACGTATGTCAAATAGATCCATTTAACAGTAATGTTCAAAGAACATTCATCCCCGATTTGTACATCGCAATGGCGAGTGCCCGGGGGTATGGATCAGTGAAGAGAAAGGATTTTCCTGGTTCTGATACGAGCTCGGTGGCCTAGTGGATAAGGCGCCACGCTAGAGAAGTGGAGACTTGGGGTCGAATCCCAACCGGGTCAAATCTTTTCTCTTCAAAAATAAAATATATATATATATATATATATATATATATATATATATATATATATATATAATTATTTCTTATTTATTTAGATAATAGATATTAAAATTAACAAGAACATATAGCAGCAATAAGGTTTAAGCCGACGGCTGTAAAGCTATAAACGAAGAGCTTGGAACATTGCCGATTTAACCCTAATTTCAATGGAATCTATTATCGGCTTGGCCAACGTGTTGGCCGACTAATTCGACTTTTTGCCAGCCGACTAGTCTGCCTAATATATTAGTCCCATCCCTAATAACAACTTTAAAATTGCCTAAAATTTTTTAATGTTCCATCTCAATATCCTACACATAGAAACTTATTTATTTGAAATAATGGTACCCTTCCAGAAGCTGGGCTCCAGCCATTTTATGTGCCCAAAATATCTTTTATTGATTCTAACCTTTTTCTGATTTAATTCGGTGTTTTAGTCGTTTCTTTTCGAGGGAAAAAGTTATACTCCTTCATTTACGGAGAAACTCTAAATCCATGTTCAAAGTAATACTAACTTTTGTTTACCTTCTGATATTAAAATGAGAAATAAGAAAATGATGAAGTGAAAATAAGAAAATATCATAATATAAAGCTAATTCAATGATGAATTAATATTATAGTAAATCAAAAATAATATAATGCTAAATAACTAGTAATGTTAACTCCTGATAATCTTTCTTATATTAAATTTAGGTAGTCTTTCTAAAATTCTAAATTTTAAAAGACATGGCACATGTCTTCTCAGTTAATTGTTTATGTTCGGTATATTGAAAACGAAAGAATGAAACGCGAGCTACTCTTTTCTACAGAGATGGAGGCCACGACAAAAGCTATTGATGTTATGAAAGCAGTGTCAGACTTTTTTGACAAACATGAACTCTCTTGGCAAAAACTTATTGGTGTATGTACGGATGGCGTGCCTTCAATGCTTGGTTCTTGCTCAGGATTTGTGCAATTAGTAAGAGAGAAAATTGCTGATGTGACTGGGATACATTGTGTTATACATCGACAAGTTTTGGAAGCAAAAACCCTTCCAAATGAACTCAATGCTGTCTTAAAGTTGTGTATTAAAGTAGTGAATTACATAAAAACCAGTGCGTTGAATACTCGACTGTTTAAAACTCTGTGAAGATTTAGGAAGTGGCCACAAAACGATTGCTCTCAAAAGGAAACATGTTGGCGAGATTATTTGAGCTTCGAAATGAAGTTTTCACGTTCTTGAAACATCAAAAGCAAAATGAACTGAGCGTACCCAAGTAATATTGGCTTATTTGTCAGACATATTTGACTCGTTGAACAGCCTTACCCTAAAACTGCAGGGAAGAGACTCAAATATAGTTACTCTTCGTGATACGATCAAGATGTATGTATATTGAGAAATTGCAACTTTGGAGGCGTAAAATATCAGCAAACCTCTGCAATTATTTAAATTTCCCTAATGTAGAGTCAATCTTAGAAGAAACACACTTCAAGGACATTTATGAAAGATCAAGTTTGAAAATCGAAATACCAAACCATTTGGAGGGCCTGATTGAAGAGTTCCAGAAATACTTCCCAAACACTTGTGAAGTGAAGATAGTATTTACAGAATGTCAACTGACCCATTCCATGTCAACATATACTCCCTGCCTGAATCACTTCAAGAAGATGCTTTGGAAATAAAACATGATTCCTCTGCAAAATACAACTTTGATATAATGGACAAACCTTCATTTTGTTAAAAATATTTCAAAGTGTATCCTAGTGTATCATTCATCCCAGTTTTTCGTTTAGATTTGCCTTTTTCAAGCACCCATTTGTGCGAAAAAGCATTTTCAATACTTGTGGCAATTAAAACAAAGTATCGGAATAAACTTGATATTGCTAGTGACTTGCGTTGTGCACTTACTAAAATTCAGCCACGAATAGGCATACTAGTAAAGAAAATGCAAGCCCATCTATCTCACTAACCAACCTAATCTATTTTTCTTTTATTAATAATTTTTTTTATTTTATGAAAACTGATGTTGTATCTTATAGCAGTATAAATAAATGTTTTGTTTTCAATGTAATACTTATTTGTTTTTGTTTTGTTCCTAGGGCCCATACAATTTATTGTTAAGGGGGGGGGCGCGAGAAGCTTTCATTTCAACAAAAGGGGGCGAGGTACAAAAAAGTTTGGGGACCCCTGCTTTAGATGTTATATTTTAAAACCATTACACCCAGAAGGCGGAGGAACTAGGAGAAAAAAAAAGTTACAAATTTTAAGTCCGAAAATCTGTTAACTTGTGAAATACGTAACTCGGCTAAATACACCCATTAGGATACAATTTTAGATATGTATCACTCACCATGAAACGCTTTTATATGGGCCTTTGATATATTATATAAGACTTTTTTTGGAAAGATTGTTTCCATTGTTTTCATTGCTGTTTATATCTCGTCAACCATCTCTTGATAACATTACAAAGTCCATTCAAAGCTCTGTTGACTTGAAAATTTTTCTTAATGTCCTCCTAGGTTCGTCCTTTTTACCACTGTGGGGCGGGGAATTCTAGTATGTTTACCTTCTAACAACTCCTAACGAAGCTATGAAGTCAAAAATTCCTTATTCCATGCACTCAACACCCTTCATTTCAGCACTCATTGGCTGGACTATTTTGAGTGCGGAAGAAACCGCAATAGGGGAGGTTGGATTTATAATAATTTATTGAACTATTATCTTCTTTAATATTATTAGCACAATACTTTATATATATTTAATGAATTTAATTGCAGAATGATCGATTTATAGAAGAAATAAATAAAGAGAAAGACATAAGAATCAATTGCAGTAAATAGCCTTGAGAGATAGAGATTAAGTGGCAGGACCACAGCTGGCATGGGGTCTATTGGTCGATTCCTGTCGAAGCCATTTAGTATCGATTTGTACAAAGGGCTTCTGTACATTGCTTCTGACTAATTATTATTTAAATGTTTTTTATAAAATAAAACTTCACATATAATTATTAATTTGTAGCATTCCCAGTGTGTGTGCCAAAAAGACTAGTTTTTCACAACAGTACGGGCTTCTCAATATTCTGCCTTGGGTGTTTTACGGGACTAGATCAAAATTTAATATTTGAGTTATTATAGAAATTTTAACCAGCTTTCATTTGAAGAAAAGAGAAATTTGAATGAGAAAAATAGTTACGGCTTTATAGGCAAATAAGTACCGAATACGTGTTATTACGGAGAACTGCGACTTACCTCAAGTAAAAAATCTTCCAATTTTCCCTCTCTCATAGCTCTAAAATAATGATATGGGTAAAAGAGGAATAAAATGACTTTTTTTTTTTGCAAATTTTCTTTGCTTTTTTATGTATATATGTACTAAAAGTACGTTTTCCGAGTTTCGAGATCAGACAGCAAACAACATACGACTTTCACCCCCTCTCTCCCCTAAACCCGAAGATATTTTGAGGAAGACTTTTTATCACATTTAGAGCTAAGGGTGGTGAAAAATATCCAGCAGTCAAATCTTTTGATTTTTTGATATTTCAGTGATACAAGTAAACTATTATTGCAAAAAAAAAAAAAAAAATAAAATAAAATAAAGAAAAAAAAAAAAATGCACTTTGGAAGTGATAACCTAAAAATAAACGTTATTATATCGTTGCTGAATTTCAACGGAATGACTATTTCTGATCATGAACAGCAGTATATGCATTTGTGCACCTCAGCACGGCCTTGCACTACTCTTTCAACGCTCTCTATGAAGCCATCATTTTAATGCTATACGTTATAAGACACACCATTTTAAAGCTAATTATATTATCTATATGTTTTGCTTTACACTTTTCTTTCCAAAACGTAATGATAAAAATCTATAATTTGTTGAAGTTACTTTTTGTTTTTTGTAGTGGCAGTTTTCTGCATAAGATTGAGTATTACGGCGAAACTAAGCTATCTACATAAAAAGCGTATATAGCATAATGTATTTGTAATATTATTAGGAGTAAAATAAAAAAAAGAACACTCCGATAACATAATTAGTTTTCGAGCTGTCCGTAATTTAACCAGAGTTCCGTTCTTGTAATGTTGCTGAAGGGGTGATGGGGGGGGGGGGGGGGGGGGGGGGGAGTAAGAGTGGTGTGGGTCGGGACTTTGTGTTCTTTTAGTGTATACTTTATGTACTTACACCCTGCAAAAATTCAGCTTTCCCCTAATTAGTGTCGACACGAAACCTTTATTGACTGGGCAAAGAAGTAAGTAAGTAAAACCAATAATAAATTCTATATCAAGGGTACATAAGCCACAACATGCAGTATTATTACGATATAAATTATTTCGAATCGGTCAGCTATATTGTCTATAGATTGTCGTATCCAGATCCTTATAAACCTTTATTACCTATTATTAATTACGTATCACATCGCATTATCCTAGTCACGCCATCTTTATTTACTCAGCTCTTCTCCGAATTTCTAATCTTGTTTACTAGCTCCTGTACTGCAGCTGCATCCTTATCCTTCATAGTCCGCGCTAGCCAGGCGTCTCACGCCTCCTTATCATGTTTACCAGCCTCCTATTCGAAGAATACCTTCCTTGCATTGCATCAGCCACCGCCCTACGCCTTTACTCCCTTTAAATACCCTAAGCCCGAGGCCTCCCTCTCTCAGTCTCTCTCAGTCTCCAGTAGCTGCTCTGCTCCTTCACCTTTAGTCAGACTCTATTAGCGTTCCCCACCTTTTTTGTCATCTTTAAGGGTTAACTTACCTTGTGTGCTGGGTTACTATAATTATTGCTTTGTAATAATTTGAGACTTTGTACTTTTGTACATTTCCAATAAAGGTTCGGAATAAACCTATCTATTGCCCTGGTGTCAGAAATTAATTATTTGATCCCGGTTGTGCCTACACATTGTAGACACGTCAAGATATTTAATATTGGGATTCAATTATCGGATTCAGGTATATTAATATTGTTTGTATTAGAGAGATAAATTGCCTATTTACTCAGTGGTCCTGTTCAAACGTTACCAAAACTCATTAATACTAAAATCCACAACATGTATTGTCACTCCTATAGAAATATTATATTTAGATTCAAACTTCATTTTATAATACTGAATTAAAAAAATAATAATGTTAACTCACTTTTAATCGCCATATATGTGGAAATAACTACAGCTAATGAGGTTAATAAGGAATCGTAAAACTAATAAGTGTAATTATATAAATTAATGTGCTTGGAAAATATTTTAGAAGCCTCAAGATGGGAATAGGGTGAATAGCCTAGTAACAAATTATTTGTTTTATTGGTATCTATATATATATTGATACGTTTCCTAAGTTTTGAGGGTGCTGAAAAGCAATTCTTGGGCTAAAAAAAATTTCTATCACATTTTACAGTGTAAAAGCTAAAACTTTTCAAGTGAAGTACGTTCAATATAATTTTTTCACAAAAACCGACATCGGATTCGAATTCAGCATTCAAAAGAACCCTTTAATACGAAATTTCATCCAAATAGAAAAATAAAAATTTGAAATATAGGGTGGTAATACACTTGAAATGTATTTGGTTTCATCATCCTATCTGGTTTCAAACTCAAGTTAAAAATCAAAATGTTTTTCGGATTTTCCAATTTTTTTAATAGGTTTTCGTTCATCGAATTTTACATTTATATATATCAAAAGAAAGCTGAGACTGTCCTCTTTCCAACGATACCAACCAGTGAATTCGTGATAAAGTAATGGTGATTTAAAGGTATGCAACCAATAATAGGTTTAAAAATTTCGTTTTCCTGGAAGAGGGTGAAAAAAATGATATTTTTTGATTTTGTTGAATAAGAGTTTTTTAATGTTTTTGAGGGTGCTAAATTAGAATCTGCCGGAAATTTTTGTCTAAAAAAACCTTAAGAGGTAGTTTGTTTGAAAAACTAATATTTTTTTTAGAATTTAATTAACCTAGACCAAAATTTATGAGGCGACTGTATTTTTTCTTAAATCCGCAATCAAAACTAAAAATTTTGGTGCAAGAATCATGTCAATATCATTTTTTAACTCGAGATAAAAAATAAATTATTTTAATGCTATTTTATTTTTTTTCTCGGCTTCTAGGACCCATTGGTCGGAACGGCAAAATACGTGTCTAATATTTTTTGACCAGGAACCTCCAAAAAAATTGCCAACAAGATCCGTGAGAGACTGAGTGTGTCCTCGCCTTGTAAGAGAAATGCAAAAAAGAGTTGGATAAGTAATAGTTTTTCCTAGGCAGTATGTAATGTAAAAAATTGTTTTATTATTAGTGAGATCAAATGATCTATAATTACGTAACTCTGTATTACAAAAAAAAAAATTATCTTATGAACATCACTAGTTAAAAAAAAAGTAGTTACCAAAATAGTCTAGTCAATGACTGAATGAAGTCCCTGAGGGGTGAGATAAGGGTGGTTGGGATGGGAGAAGGTACCAATTTTGTGTTTTTCGATTACATCTCGAAAACGGTGGACATTAGAAGAATCTGCTACAGAATAAAATTAAAGCTAATTAAATTTCCTATAAAATTGATTTTATACATATTTGTCTAAACTCCAACGGTTTTAAAATATACTTTATTAAAAATCGATAATTTTAGAAATAAAAAAAATTATTACCTCAATTTTTGTTGAACATTTGCTTCAAATGTATAAATAAAGTTAAAGTAAATTTAATGCTCTTAAATTTATGACATTGTTTTCTGAGAAACGATCGTTGAAGGTACTAGAAGCAAAAGTTTGACAAAAAGTGAGATAAAATTTGTTTTTTTCCCGTAAAGCACCGATATTCAATAACATATATTTCGATAACCGTTAGAATCACAACAGATGTATATAGAATCAATTTTATAGAACATTTAATTAGCTTTAATGTTTATTTGAAACATATTTTTTTAGAGTCAATCGTTTTCCAGATGTAATGAAGCCAAAAATTATCGCACATACCATGCACTCTACACCCCTCATTGGATGGACTATAAGGTATGCTATGTTTAGAAGATCATAGAAAATGGTCAAAAAATGAGAACAAAAGCCGTTAGATTTGTCATTCTCATGATTTGGAGGTAGCCAAGAAATCATCTTGATGATTGCTACTTTTACAGTGTTGATATTACTGGTAATAATACAACAAACAAGAAGGCGACCAGTTGGGATCGGCGTATGTTGCAAGTTCCCGAACCACTGGATGATTTAAATTCTATTCAAGTGGAAGTATTTTGTAATTTTCAATCAGAAATATTGAATCGGATGATGATGAATAATTTCAATGTATTACAGAAAATGTAGAGCCTAAATTGTTTGCTTAAACTGATCTTAACATTTGGTTAGGAGTCAGAGAAGCTGAATTACTTGGACCAAGACTAAAGGAAAGAATTTGGCAGTTGGAACAAAAATATGTATGTTTTAGAAGATAGAGCAGTAATTTTCTAATTTTATTTAAACTAGAAGTTGATTGAGTATACTAAAACTAAAACTAAGAGTGATTAAAAAAAACTGAGGTTCTGGTTTCAGCTCATGAAAATCTATCTAGATGAGCTATTAAAATTAAAAGTAAAAAAAAAAAAAAAAATGTTTGTTGACCTTTGATTATTGATGGGTCGTTCTGGGTCCCCCGGTGTAGTAGAGTTTAGATTGCATCTCTGGTTTCGTTCCACCCAAAGTCGTTTCGACTGCTTTGTTGCGTTGACACTCCCGCTCTTGATTCCCTCCACCAATGGGCATCTTAAAATAAACCGCTTTTGTTGAAATCTTCTATTTTACCGACAGAGCTCGGCTTCTTTCGGATTCAGAGAAATGAACCACACAAGGTTTTACTGTAAATGTAATTAAATAAGTTTTTCGCTATTTGTTCAAAATCTGTGCTCAAGAGTTGATTATTCCTTATTTTTCGGAACCAATGTAATTGAAAAATTCTCGCTCCATTGTGCACTATACTTGAGGAGGTGAGATGCAAAACTCATTCGTTCCATTTTTTTTATTAAATTGAGATGTCAGCGGATTCTAAAAGATATTAACTATCTTTATATATTTTATCAATAAATATCTTTATATATATTATCTTTCTAATCTAATAATAAATATATCTTTATATCTCTATCTATAAATATCTTTATGTGTACTATCTTTCTAAAAGATAATTAATATCCAACTTTTGAAAAAAATGGAACGAACGAGTTTTGCATCTCACCTCCTCACTTGAACTTTTTTTTTCAACAAAAAAAAAAAATGTTGATTGAAAAACTATTTTAAAAGTTGACATTTTTTTAATAAGTATACTTAGCTATTTAAATCTTCTTAATATTATAGTACCTATACAATTTTTTTTCACTTTATTTATTATATGGAATCACTCAATTCGTGACAATAAGCGGATGTGATATGAGAAATTATTTTTTTTTTAAATTGACATGTCAGGCATGAGGGAGTTCAGCACCCAGCGCATACCTACTCCAGTCGCATTTTTTAAAACAGATTTATCTTAGGAGATCTCTTAACGAGCTCCTCTTAAGTCTTTGTTGTGTTGTGTCTCTGGCATATCCAAAGTCGCCATGTTTTTTATTAGTTTATTGTGGTGTCCTGAAAGTTTGTCATAAAATAGTTTGTAGGAAGTGTAAATATGGTCCTATACAGTGGGTATGTTCAAGTCTGTGTGTAATGTTCTGTACCAGGGTGAGCAAGTTATGATTCTTAAAACCTTAGACTAAAAAGTTTGTAATTTTTAAATGTGATTCTTTTTTGCTGTCCCAAAGATTTGTGATGCATAGGTCCATAAAGGTTTAGACAATATTGAATTATAAAATTGAAGATTAACAGCCCAAAGTCACAACAAGGGATGGAACGAAACTGTATAGTAAGTAGGTAGTAGGTTAGTCAAACTGGCGTGGAACGAAAAGTGTAACGGAACAAAAACTGGAACTGGTTCCAATAGTGGAACGGAACGTTAAATCTCATTCTACTTTTGTCGGAACGGCAATTCACTTCCTGTGATGCGCATTATGTCTCATGAGTTGGAATGCAGTTACCTACTTTATATAAAGTCACTAAGGATACTATTCTTATTCGCACTTACTGGCTAGTTTGGACTACCATGGTTTTTTTCCCATGACCCATTAATTTACTGACCACATAAGATAAGCACTGGACTACACTGTTTGATACCGGACACCAAATATAAAAGAGCATATATAAAAGCAGCCAAATATAAAATAAAATTTCCTTTTTTTCAAATTTTGAGAACGCATTAAGCGTAAGACAGGTTTTGCTGAATGGAACTTATTTTATATTAATTTTAATAAATCAATTTATCATGTTTATTACTCCATTGTTCATATTTATGTCTTAACTGTATGCGATTCTTGCCCTACAATATCCTTTAATGATATTCCACTAATTCCTTTTGAACAGGTCCGCTAACTAGGACTCCACTCGGACAAACGTCTTACTTGGCATCCACATACAAGACTAAACTGCTCGTCGTTACAGACTACTTTAACATTTACTAGACGAACATCTAAAGCTCACAATTAATTACAAAAGACCCATATACATGACTGTAATTAGACCTATTTGGACATACGGAGTTGAGCTTTGTGGCTCTACTAAACCATCCAATTTATCTCCTATCCAATCCTTACAATCCAAAATCCTTCGAAAAATCCTAAATGCCCCTTACTTTGTCACCAATAAACTTATCCATAAAGACCTTAATGTTCCGTATGTTGCTGAGTTAGCCCAAACCAGATACCTATCCTTTTATAGTAAGCTCATATAACCGCTCAAATCCATTAGTTTCTCAACTTGCTTCCTACTCCATTCCCGATAATTCTCCGAGGCGTCTGAAAAGAAGATGGCCTAGAGATCTTCTAGTGTAGAATTTTTATTGAAGTGCTACTGATGAATAGTTCTTTTCAAGCTTAGACATGTTACTGTAATCGTTATCAGCTCGAAAAACGGTGAGCGTTGAATATGGTGAAGATCAAGCTGTTCTTTAGATACCAAGTTTGTAAAATTCAAAGTTACAGGTACTCAGCAATTATAGAAAATGTAATGCTTAATCCGAAAATGTGGTCAAAATTTGAAAAATATGTAAACACAATGGAGATATTACAGCTTTTATGGAAAAAAAAAAACGTGGTTTCCTCAAAAAAGTCTTTGAGTTATCGTAAATCTACAACGGATTGGAATAGAAAGGTGAGGTCTGCGGCATTTTGCTATATTTTTTATCTAGTTTCACCCGTTTTTTTTTTTTTTACACTAAGAGATACTCACCTTGTATGTGACTAGAACCTACCGTTTAGGAGTTATATTAGTTAGAATGAAAATAGTCGCGTTTCGCCTATATTATTTACGTTTTGACACGCTCTGTTGTTTTTGCTCAAATCAAAGATAGGTTGACAATTTCCGAATCAAAAATGTAATGGAAAATATGTTTTTGTTATATAACATTTGAAGGTAGGACCTGTCGTTCAGAAGCTATAGTGGTTTAAAAAAAAAAAAAAAAATCAGGTTTTGCCAACATTTTTTAAGTGTTGAGGCTTTTTTGACACGCTCTAGCTCTGTTGATGTTGCTCGTTTCGAACATTTGCCGATAGTTTCTTGATAAGAAATTTAATTTTGAATTTTTTTTTTTTTTTTTTTTTTATATAAAGGAGGCGCGGTAGCTCAGTGGGTAAGGCACTTGACTACCATGCTCCCGGGCCCGAGTTCGAGTCCTACTGAAGGCAGAAATTTAATTTCTGTTATTTCGGCCGTGGATCGAATTCGAGGTCGGGAGACCCTCCTGGGGCACACCCAGCCTCCTAAAAAGTGGGTACCCTTAATAGGGGGAAAAACCTGGCGGTTGAGCGTGAATTCTGGCCAAATCACCTCCTTTCACAACCGTTGGCTCAGAAACAGTACAGCCTACCTAAGTACTGAACCCGAGACCCTTCATGGGTTGTAAGTGGTACAGGTTTTTTTTTTTTTTTTTGTTATATAACATTTGTAGCTAGGACCTACCGTTTAGGAGATATACATATTTGTATGAATGCTAAGAGTAACGTTTGAAACCAATGTTTTCTCGTTAATTTTTTTTATTTCGAGTTACCGTTAATTGAAAATTTAATTTAATTATTTCCATTCTAAAATTTAATTATTTTTGAATAATTAAAATACATTGAACTTCCCCGAAACAATAAAATCTCAATCTTAAAAATTTATTTTTATTTTATTGATGATATTATCTTAAAATTCTGTAAAAAAAAAAAAAATAAATAAAAAAAAGTACAATGTGATTGTATTAACTAAAGGGTTTAACTTTACTAGATAATGCAATCGTGATGCAATTGCTGATTCAGAAACAGGATCAGCTGACAGCAGACCTTGAAGCAACAGTGAGAGACTATTCCAATGATTATTCATAATTTATAAAACATCAGAAAATAGGAAAATAAATATAGACACTACTATGTTTCTTCATTTAGAAAGTAACAATAATTTCTGAAAATTTAGAAAAAATAAGAAATTAAACCAATGCATTTCGTTTTCTTTTGAAATAGAAATAGAAAAAAAAAACTTTGTTCTGGTAAAAAGTCCTTTAAGAATAACTTTAAATAACACAAAGTAAGATGTGTAACTGGCCGAGAGCTATTAATAATAAAACAACATAGACGCCTCAGAGGATTGTCGGGAATGGAGTGGGAAGCGAATTGGGAGACTAATGGATTGGAGTGGTTATGGAGCTTACTATGAAAGGATAGGTATCTGGTTTGGGCTAACTCATCAACATATGGAACATTAAGATCTTTATGGATAAGTTTATTGGTCACATAGTAAGGAGCATTGAGGATTTTTCGAAGGATTTTTGATTGTAAGGATTTTGTAATTGATTGGGAGCTTTGAACGTTTGTCTAGTAAATGTTGAAGTAGTCTGTAACGACGAGCAGTTTCTTGTCGTTTTAGTCTTGTATGTGGATTTCAAGTGAGACACTTGTCCAAGTGGAATCCTAGGTAGCGGATCAGTTCAACAGGGACCAATGGAATATCATTGAAGGATACTTTAGACGAAGGGTAAAGGTTGTTTGGTGAGATTTTAAGAAAAACATAAATAAAACGTGGATTTCATATTTTATATTTTTTTTTTTCTCGGCTCCCAATGCTCATTATAGGTCTCTACTACTCACACAAACAAAAATCGGCATTCAAATCTTTGAGTAACAAGTCAAAACGTCTCCTTGTAAGTTAATTTTAACTAATAACGTAAGTTTTATTTGCTTTTCGACAAAAAAAAATTCTATTAAAGTATGCATTTGAGCATTATTTCTTCAATGATATATTCATATAGAATTAATTGTTAACCTGTTTAAAATAGCACTGATTTTTGAAAAATACGTAAAAACATAATTGGGCATCTAATTTTTAATTTTTATCTATGTGTTGGTAGTCAAGATGGACAGAGATTATTAAGAAACCCTTGGAGATAATGGACTGCATTATCAGTGCTTAAAACTAAATGCTCATGAATCATATTTTTACACCTAATATTAAAATCGAATCGAAATCGAAAATAAGCAAGCAAAAAATAGGATGACGCCTTACCATCTTGGATATAGGAATCTTCAGAATGTCCAGTATACGGTACTAGCGTTTGCCGACGATATGGTTGTACTGGGAAATAACTGCCGTAATTTGAAGTTTAACCTAAGGATCCTCCAAGCTGAACTGGAGATAGTAAATGTGGAAATAAATATCTCCAAAACAAAATATATGAGGATCGGAAGAAGAGACCGTGGGGACCGAATCGTTAGGCTGGCAGGAAACCGTCTGGAGCAGGTGACAGATTTTAAAAACCAGGGAGCCGATCTCAACGAGTATGGAAGGGTAGATGGGGACATCAAGGAAAGAATAAAGACAGCTGGAAGATGCTTTTATTCCCTCAAGACGGGCTTCCTAGACAAAAAAGAAGTCTCAAAGGCAACAAAGAAGGTGGTCTTCAAGAATACTTTCCTCCCTATTCTAACTTATGCAAGCGAGTCTTGGACCCTCACTTCCAAACATAAAAGCCAAATCCAAGCCATGGAAATGCGCTATTTAAGAAAAATTGAGGGGGGAACAAGAAAAGATCGAGTGAGGAACTCTACAATAAGACCAAACTTGAGACCTGAGACCGGCAGAAGAAATTATCCAAGAAAACCAACTCAGGTGGTTTGGGCATGTCTCGCGAATGGCTGAAGACGAAATTGCCAGAGTTACCCACGAAGCCTAGGTAGAGTGGAAGACGACCACAAGGAAGACCTGGGAGGAAGGAATCAAAGAGGCCTTTAACAGAAGAGGAATGGACTGGAGGAGGAGAAGGCAGCTGGTGCAAGACAGGGCTTCTTGGGTCAGGCTTTATAAGAAGGAACCTCACACTGCTCAGTGGTAAAAGAGGGTCGGATTAAGTAAGTAAGTAAGTAAGAACCGAAATTTTGATTTAGTAATAATTTTTATTAAGCAGAAATAATTTCATTGATTTCATCTGGTTGGATTTTAATTTTCAACCATAAAAGTATTTAAAAGTGTGAAAAACCTCGTATCTGCTACTCTAAATTGTACATATACGTTTTTTATATTGTAAATTTTATTATTGTTAAACCTTTCTAGAACTATGAAAATGATGTGCTTAAACTTTGGTACAGTTGGCTTCTGTTCCACCATCGTAAACTCTATTGAAGAATGGCATATATATAATTTTTTTAATTTCAATTGTCTTTTATTGATATTTACAACTGTACAAAATAAAAAACATCAAGTTAATGTGTTGATAGTGAATACAATGGAATGAAAATAACTTGTGAAGAACTACTCACTAGTAGCACTTCAATAAAATCTACACTAAAAGGTCTCCAGGCTTCTTTTCAGACACCTCGGAGGATTATCGGGAATGGAGTGGGAAGCGAATTGGGAGACTAGTGGATTGGAGTGGTTATGAAGTTTACAATGGAAGGATATGTATCTGGTTTGGACTAAATCAGAAACATATGGAACATTAAGATCTTTATGGATAAGTTTATTGGTCACAAAATAAGGAGTAATCACTGTTATGTAAATGAGTCTTTTGTAATTAATTGGGAGGTTTGATCGTTTGTCAAGTAAATGTTGAAGTAGTCGAAAACGACGGGCAGTTTCTTGTCGTTTTAGTCTTGTAGTCCAAGCAACGAAGACAAAAAAAGGCCAATTAGGGGACATAATTCATGTAGAAGCCAATTTTGGCACAGTTGTAGGGGGAAGTGTCCTTAACAACATACTAAAAGTACTGGGGGGTGGGGGTGGAGCTAAGGGTGGGGGGGCGCCCCAAAGGTCGGTTTTTTCAGTTTTTCGTTAATAACTCGAAAACTCTTGCCTCTAGCAAAAATATATTTATGTACTAAATTAATTTACATAAAATTGTTTACAAAAAAGGTTCTATACTTTTTTTTTTGGGATCAATGCTTAAGAAGTTATAGTGGGGGGAATATGGAAAATGTAAAAAAAACACGTTTTTATTGTTGAAATTTATATATTTATTGTTAAAATACCAATGTTTATTGTTACAAATGAATAGTTTATTATTATTAATTGAATGCTTATTGCTAAAAATAAAATTTTTGTCGTTAAGCCTAATATGCTTATTATAGTACTTGCGGTAAGTCGCACTTTTCCTCAAAAACACGTTTGTCGGTACTCTTTTGGCTATAACTCCGAAACTATTTGTCTAATCTTGAATTTCTTTATTTCATCTTAAAGCTGGTTAAATTTATTATCAGAAACCATATATTTCATTTTAATTAAGTTCCGTGAAATATCCATTCCACCTCGCTGAATTCCGCGTACCGTTGTGAAATCCACATTTTTTCGGAACATTTCTTGTTATAACTCAAAAAATATTTGTTCAATTCCGAATTTCTTTTTTCCATCTCATAGTTGGTTAAATTTGCTATTAGATCCTATATATCAATTTTTGATAAAATTCCGTGAAATACCCTTGCCAGCACGCTAACAACTGCAAACTTTTATAAAATTCTAATTTTTTTTAGCATAATTTCTCTCTAACTCCGAAACCATTTGTCCGATCCCAAATTGCTTTACTTAATTTTAAAGCTACTTAAATTATCTATCAGCTCCTATCTATTACTTTTAATTATATTCCGTGTAATACCCATGCTAGCACACTAAATGGGTATGTTTTGGCAAAACATGTCCTTTCTGATATGCTAAGTGGGCTGGCGTGGGTGTTTCACGGAAATTTATCAAAATTTGATATATAGGATCTAATAGAAAATTTAACCAGCTATGAGATGAAAAAAAGAAATTCAGAATCGAACAAATATTTTTAGAGTTATAACGAGAAATGTTCCGAAAAAATAAGGATTTCACAACGGTACGCGGAATTCAGCGAGGTGGAATGGATATTTCACGAAACGTATTTAAAATTAAATATGTGGTATCTGATAATAAATTTAACCAGCTTTAAGATGAAATAAAGAAATTTGAGATTAGACAAATAGTTTTGGAGTTATAGCCAAAAGAGTACCGACAAACGTGTTTTTGAGGAAAAGTGCGACTTACCGCAAGTACTATAATAAGCATATTAGGCTTAACGACAAAAATTTTATTTTTAGCAATAAGCATTCAATTAATAATAATAAACTATTCATTTGTAACAATAAACATTGGTATTTTAACAATAAATATATAAATTTCAACAATAAAAACGTGTTTTTTTTTTACATTTTCCATATCCCCCCCACTATAACTTCTTAAGCATTGATCCCAGAAAAAAAAAAAAACGTATAGAACCTTTTTTGTAAACAATTTTATGTAAATTAATTTAGTACATAAATATATTTTTTGCTAGAGGCAAGAGTTTTCGAGTTATTTACGAAAAACTGAAAAAACCGACCTTTGGGGCGTCCCCCCCACCCTTAGCTCCACCCCCACCCCCCAGTACTTTTAGTATGTTGTTAAGGACACCTCCCCCTACAACTGTGCCAAAATTGGCTTCTACATGAATTAAGTCCTCTAAAAATCCTTCGTTGCTTGGACTATTGTATGTGGATTCCAAGTAAGACGTTTGTCTAAGTAGAGTCCTAGGTAGCGGATCTGTTCAACAGGGGGCATATAATTAAATCTTATTTAATAATTCTTTTGAAAATACATAAATTTTATCATCAATGTCAACACCTATATAACATTGTACCTTTGTAACCTCTAATGTAGAATGCCGTAAGTCACGTATCGGTAAATTTTCAAACTTCAACTGCTAACCACTTCCTATCTCTTTTTTAATAGCAAATTATTGGAAAATCATTAGATTTTATTATTGCTAAACGATACTGGGAACTATTAAGATGATATGTTTAAAATTTGGTAGAGATTGGTTCAGTAGTTTTTGCGGTTAGTGATCACAAACGAAAAATGGCTAGTCCTTTTATATAATAGTATAGATTAATAAAGCAACAGCTGGCCAACGACTTGGAAATAATAAAAAATATTTTTGAAATCAATATGAATCAAAGAGTCTCTAAAAATCATGAAATTTTTTTTATGAAATGAAATAAGGAAGGCCACACTCCTCCTGTCTGAGGCATTACATAAAGCTTTGACCTTTAGAATTGAAACAGGACGTATATAAAACTGAGATCAGAGGCTGTATTATATAGAGAATTGTAGCAGGAATAATAGCCTGTCACAATTCAAAGGGAAATATAAAATATTATCAACTGACATTACCTCCTTTATCATTTACATTCATATTTCGCTATCTATTTCCATACTATGAGTTAATAATTACACAGGTCAACAAAAAAAAAAAATGTTTTTAAAAACTTTTTTTATTTTAATAGCTGATTTTTTAGGGATTTTTGTGTGCTGAATCCAAATCCAGTCTAGTGTTTGAGAAATTTGTTTTTTTTTTTATATAATTTAAAAAAGCATATATAAACGTTTCATATAAATATAAAGCATTATATAACTGTTTCATGAGGCCTAACTTTATATGTTGAGGTGGTAAGAGAATGTTTCTAGGATCTACAAGGTTTTTGCGGAGAATGTTCTTCTCGCCGGGTTTTAAAGATTCCCTCACAGGCCAGTTCTTTCTGCGCCAATGTTGATTCCTTGCTCTACTGTCCCATTCACACAAAAAAAAACATGGAAATTTGGTAAAACCGCCTTACTGACCAAGAAGCATGCATGTTACTTTCAAACCACCACTTATCATCCAACAATGAGCCGAATAGCCAAATTTATTCAGCTCTCTTTCATGTGTACAGAATGGCCAACAGGTATAGATACATAAGTTACTATTGTGTAATAAAACTGCTTTTAAACTAGTTTTGGAAGAATCAATAAACAGCCTCCAGTCTTCTTTTCTGTATTCATCACCAAACTCTTTGATCAGACCTGGAATGTCTGAGCAGTACACTAAACCACCTTCTTGTTCAAAAAATTTCATAAACTGCTGCTCTCTCTTCCTATACACATATATGCTAGTTCCAACTGCCAACAAGTTATTTTCTTTTAGCCTAGAACCAAGCAATTCAGCTTTTTCTTTTGTTAACCATAGATCCCTAACTAAGTCGTTAAGCTCAATCTGAGTAAACAGTTTAGACTATATATTTGCTGTAGCACATTGGAACTCTTCATAATCTTGCTCATCTATATCTATATCTGTTTCAGCAGTGCTGCCAACTTTTCTAAATCCAGCACAAATTATTTTACAAGTTTATTTGTAGTGTATAAAAGCTGTTAAATTATGTAATTAATCAAAAAAATTGATATATTGATTTGCAAATGTGAATAATGGTAGATGATACGGCTTAATAAGTGTCATATTTAGATTTAGCACCCTAAAAAACATAATAATAAGGTTTTTTAATTAAAAACGTTTTTTCATCGTTGGCCTGTGTTATTTTTCTTTCAAGTTTGCTTTTCTCTTCTAAATTTAGTTTTAACCTCTTAATCTGTAAATGCGTTTATATTTAAACCAAAATCTGGTTACGATTTTATTGGTTATAATGATATGTAAATATTTAATTTTAGTCTGTTTTCTACTTGATGTATTAGTTTCACTCTCAAGTCTTCGTTAGGTTTATGGTTATTTTCATTTCAAAGGATAGCGAAGTTGGAATTATATTATTATATGCCGTTATAATATGGAAAACCTATGGAGCTATCCATATACCTGGCTAATAAATGTATTATCTTCTTTGTTTCATATAGAGACAGCCGTTAAAAGTAAAGATTACAAATGGTTGTGTACCTGTTTCGTGCAATACCCGCCTCTCCTTTCTACCCTGATGTAACCCCACTACTTCAAAAGCTCACTATTGCTGTAACAGCATTATAAGTACCTTAAGCCTGTGGGTTTTATCCTTGTCGCTGAGGGGAGGGAAGCACCTCCGGCTGTGCTTAATCCGGACAGGGTCAACAAGTATCTTATATTTTATAAAATCTTCTATAAACCATAAAGACACTTATGATCTGTTTCTACAAGTTGTAACCACTAGATGTTTAAGTTGTGCAATAGCGATACTTCTCAAGCTATATCTCCTATCTAAAACTTTCGACAAGAAGGAGTTGTTAAGGTCGAGGCTACCTCCAACTTCCCGACGAATGAGTTTGACTATCCTAAAGGACCAAAATCCAAAGGATTAAGCGATAAGAGAGTGCGTCCTTCGTAAAAAAAAAACATTATAATTAATGCAATTTTTAAAAAGAACAACAATGGTAGATTTTCAAAAGGGAAACAATGGCAGAATATCCTTATGGCCATCTTAAAGTTTGTCCAAAAATTAAAACAATTTAACATCCCAGATAGTCCAGTCACAAATCACTTCCCGTTGAAGACTGGTGTCATAACTGGAGAGTTAAGATAAATCCTACCAAACCCAAGCAAATAACATTTACCCTCCGTCGAAAATAATATAGAAAAGTGTACCGCTAAATAATATGGAACAAATACGATACCTTGGATTTCATCTGGACAAGAGACTTGCATGGAACCCTCATACATGATTGAAAAGACAAGAAGCTGCTCGTAGATTTCGACTGCTACAACACTTACATGACAAACTTTCGAATATCCTGATTCACTACAAGAAACTCATCTGTACGACGATTATCAAACCTATATGGACTTACGGTACAGAGTTATAGGGATCCACTAAACTATTGAATCCTTCCCGCATACAATCACTCCAATCCAGATTCCTTAAAAAAAATCTTAATGCTCCTTAATTTGTCACAAATGATTTGATCCACAGTGACCTCAATGTCCCGTATGTCGCTGATTTTGCACGAACCAGATACCTTTTCATTTCATAAAAACTTACTCCTCATCCAAATCCACTTGTTTCTCAACTTGCTTCTCATTCCATTCCTGGCAACCCTCCAAGGAGTCTGAATAGAAGATGGCCTTGTGATCTTCTTTTGTGGTTATTTCATTAGAGTACTACCAATGGGTAGTTCCTATGCAAGTTTTAATCATGTCATTAGTTTGCATTGTGTACCGCATATTTACTGGATGTGTTTTTTCAATATAGTTGTAAATTTCTGTTAATAAAAAAAATAAATGAAAAAACACAAAAAATTTAATTAATTTTCAAGAAGACTAAAACTAATTTGTCTGGAACGAGGTTGGCCAAGGATGTCCTTACCGTCAAATTATTTTTTGCTTTTTTGCTTTAACGGTTTTTGTAACACATTCGGAAATCAGAATGTAATTTTTGAAAATTATCTTCTTTCGATATTTACAGTATTCTTTAAATAGCAGTAGCCATCTGCGAAGTACAGAATATTAACCAGCAATAGTTACTTAGACGTATGGTCAAATATGACCACTACTAGGAAAAGATGTAGTATTTATATTTTAAAATGCCATATTATATGAAGAAAGTACATTTTTTTTTTTTTTTTTTTTTTTTTTTTTTTTTTTTTATAAGAAAGATGGTTTCTAACACCAAAGAAAATCAAAACGGATTGAGGGGACTATAACTCATATTTAGTATTTTTATACACAGGTTATAGTAAGTTAAAAATTATCGATAATTAAAATGAGATAGTCCAACATAATGGAGCTTGTATGAAAGCCTATTTCTAATGAAAAGCTACATAACTCAAAAACTAAAAATTAATTAAACAATTCTCACAATAATTTCTTTATAATCCTTTCTTTTAAAACGATTATAATGGAGCGTATAAAAAAAAACATTACCATTTTATCAAATCCCAGAGTTCTGAAGTTTGTAAATATCTTAATGCTATTTATTACTTAATAATACTTAATAATCCCTTTAGAGCATTCTCTAAGCTTGTTTACTAACACAGTGCTTCTTAAAAAAAGCCCCAGTTCAATTATTTTTCAAAGAAACATGAGTGTCCTATGAAATTCTCGTAATTTTAAGACATTACTAGAAAAAAAATTTCACAGCCCCTGAAGCAACTCTTGAAATTATTAAATATGAAGGGGAAGGTGTCCTTGAAGAGCGCTCTGCGCGGCGTTGGTTTGAAAAATTTAGAAGTGGAGATACGACGTTGGAAAGGAAGAAGGGCTCCGGGCGGCCATTAATGGATATTGATGAGGTTCTGAAGGAAGCTGTTGAGTCAAATCCGTCCACAAGTACTCGCAAACTTGCCAGGGAGTGTGGTGTGTCGAATGATACTGTTAGTCGCCATCTTCTCTCCATGGGGAAGGTTAAAAAGATCTGTAGACTGGTCCCTCACGAACTTACTCCTCAACAATTTTACAAAAGTTGAGAAAAGTTCACAGATCTTCTTAGGTTTGAACTCCTGCCTCATCCACCATATAGCCTAGGCTTCGAACCTTCGGATTACTACTTTTTTCGATCCATGATCCATTTTTTTCAAAGAAAAAAAATTGATAATTTTGCGGAAGTTGAAAATACTGTCTAAGAGTTCTTTGAGAGCCATCCCAAGGAATGGTATCAGCGTGGCATCGAGCAATTGGCTAGCAGATGGGTAATGACGGTAGATAACAATGGACTATACTTTGAGTATTAATTTTATTTTATATCAAAGTAATATTACACATATTTGTATCAAAAACATTTTTTATACACCCTATTATTAAAAAAAAAAAAAAAAAGAAGACGTATTTTAGGACACCATTTGAGAAAAATATGTTTTAATTGCTATCAGAAAGGGATAGGAATAAAGGTTTCATATTTGAATGAATCTTAAACCCTCTTCAGAAATATTTCTCCTGGTGAGATCTCAAATAACTGGATTAGACCTTTATTATTGTGACAATTGTATCAGCCTATAACTGGTCAGGTGACCATAACTTGTGATTTATCTTACAATTTATGTATGAAGTCTTTTACGAAATAGTAAAACACCTCACAACCTACGTATTAACAAAGTCTTTTACAAACTCTAACAATTCTAAAACACATAACAGGTTAGTTTGAGGTTATTGTCCTTTGTGTTCCGTTATGGATTTGAATCTCATTCGTTAGAACAATGAAACCTCTCCTTTATTACTGTTATTCTGTTCCTAAATAGCAGTTCGGAGGTCATGTGTCTCACCAACCTATAACTTCAACTCAAAATCCTTCCAATGTAGTTGACTTGCTAGCTTTATTTTTTTAATATAATATTAAATTCTATAGAAGATACTTCTGACATATGTTAAAAAAATATATATATATATTAATACGAAACATAATTTCGAAGTATCGTGAATATACATACATATAAAACTATACTTAATAGTTTTTGTTTGTCAACCTTGTTTTTCTATATTCCAACCCAAGCCTAACATTATCGGTTTGGACATTCATTGTTTTATTATCAGTGAACATAAAATGCGAAAGAATTCCTGGCGTCATTAATTCATTAATTATTATCAAACAAAATTTGTTTTAGTTTTTTTGTTATTGCCAACGGGACAACGCACAGCGGGACGAAACGGTGTTTTTTCTAGACATCGCAATTTCAGCCTCAAAAATGCTTGCATCGACTTCAAATTTCATATGGGTATGTTTTCAAGGGTGTAAAATTCGAATCTGGAGTCTGTTTTTGCCTATCATTTCAGGACTTTGCTCTGTTAACCAATAGTGTGTCCAAAAAAAATCCAATTTTCGTTTGTTCGTGTTTTGATTCAAGGGATATTATTTTCTATGATTTTTGATGAGCCCTATCGAATTTAAAAAATCTGCAAATCAATCAGTTTACCCTTATGTGAGTTATACGTGTTGTATACCTTTTTCGTCGATCGGACTTTTCTTATTTAAGAAATCACGGTTTGTCGACATTGAAATGAGAAAAAAAAATCTAACCTGTTATAATTAATTAACCCCGACTTCCCGCGATAATTAAGTAAGTGGTGATTTAAAAAAAAAAAAAAAGTTGACTATGGCTTCAAGCTATCAAAACATGTATCTGGATACAGACTGATGGGTCAGAGAAATATATGCATGAGAACGCGTAGAAATATATGCACCTCTTGCAGTGCGCCTATTACCATTACTGCAATGAGGAAAAACTTAAGAAAAGAAAATAACTAAGACTAAACGTTTTGAAATTAAGAAAATACAATGCTAAACTACAAATTACAAATATTGTTTTGTTTTTCATGACTGGGAAAGGTACAAATAAAAATAAAGATTGATGGTTTAATTGGGTCGAATTACAACATTAGAAATATATATAACTATGCTTAACCACGGGTTAATTCGGCCATATTCGGAAAATAATGGAACGTATTTATCTCATTAAATACCTAAGGTAAAAGTCTATGAAGTCCATTTTTTGGACAAATTTTGAAGTTTTCTTCAACACGCAATCGAAACACCCTGAAAGTTACTCCACATATCATTGTTTTATAAATTCCTAATTCTTTCTAATGATAAAACCGTAGTGATGGTTTTTTTTTTTTTTTTTTTTAGTTTGAATAGACTAGTACGAAATAGAAAGTAATTTTTTTTTGAGATTATGAGGTATAATTATCAGTAAAATTTAAAAAGGTACAGGAACAATCATAATCACTAAATACGATTAAGTGTATTTTTATGTCAAATTTCATTACTTTTTTATTTTAAAAACAGCATTTTCACAACGTATTTCTGAAAAATTTCCACATTTTCTTATTCCTAAGATGTTAGAAGATGGTGCAAAGTGGTCGGAGATTGCAATAAAATAGTTTCTATTTTTAGTGCATGTCTGGAAATTTGGGACATTCGTCCCACTGTGCAACGTTAAGAAAAATTTTCAAAAAGGACTCGTTCAAAAACACAATATCTACTTGACTGGGAAAAACAATAGATCATGTATATATGTATATGTGTGTGCGTGTATAATCTACTGCTTTTATATATATTGCTGTCGGCAAATTTTCGGTCTGAGAAATACCAAGAGAGAGCCTGTCAAAAAAAACTCCACCCCAACACTTAAAAAAATGTTAGTAAAACGTGACTTATTCATTAAAACTAAGCTCCAGTTATTCTTAGTTGTTAGCTCCTTTAAAAAAGATATATGTAATTATTTGTTTAAATATATTTACATACTGTTTAATTTTATTATAAATTTTATACTAAAATAGTTTAATGGAAATGTTAAGATCTGTTAACACTTCTTCTTCTAATGGCGCTACAACCCGGAGACGGGTCCTGGCCTCCATCAAAAGCCTCCGCCAATCTTCACGGTCCTGGGCAGCTGCCATCCAGTTCCTGACCCCCAGGAATTCATTTGTATCAGCCGCCACTCCGTCGGCCCATCTCAGTTTCGGCCTTCCTCTTCTTGCTCCACGGAGGGGCTCAGTTAGTATTTTCTTTGGCATTTCACCCTCCATTCGCGCCAAGTGTCCGGCCCACCGCAACCTGCCCAGTTCAATGACCTGGACGATGTTTAATTCATTAAACTGGAAAAACAATACGTTATGATACGATATGACTATATGATAGGATATGAATAAACAGTTATTTCGTCACTCGATAATTCATCTTTATCTGTAATTCGTCAGGTTTTTTTTTTCTTTTTCTTTTTTTTTAGATTGGCAACTATAAATAATAAAATTAAATAAGCATGTAATTCATTTTTCCTCTTTAAACCGCCTCATTTGGTTTGTCACTAAAAAACTAAGCCTATATTTATTCATTTTGTAAATCATTTCATGGAAAAAACAAACAGAACAAGCACGGAGTCGATCCCCCCATTAATTGTAGTAAGAGGTAAAAGGAAGTATGAGTGCAGTTGACGAATTCCCAAAGTCTCAATTAATACTGCAAAGCTTTTCCTACAAACAATTAGCACCTTGCTCAACAACTTCTGCTCCAGGTTATAAAATGAGAAAAGATAAGCAAGAGGTAAGCCGCTGGTTAAACATGGATAGTACGGATGTAGGATATGAAATTTTAAATGACAATGAAATTAAAGAACAAGTGCTGAGTTCTCAAAATAAAGCTAGTGATGAAAAAGATGATGACGATGAAGCTTCTAATTCTTGCACTATTCCATGTAAAGAATTAAAGGAAATGTTAAGATATTTCACACCTGATGGCAAGCGGCAAGTTTTTAACTTTTTTTGTGCTTTTTGTCATTTTCACTCAAGTCCAATGTGTATAATGTTCATTTGTTCGTTTTCACATTGAATAATTGCAAAAAAAAATACAATAATATATATTAAAATGGTTTTTTATTACTTTACCGGCAAAAGTTATTCGTTATTTCCGTTATTTCATCACCCCTTCTCCCCCACTCATGGCGAATTATCGAGTTTCCACTGTATATAATTCCATGCATCGCCTGCTGGACATTTTAACCCATGTATTTTTATCATGTCCAAATCAACTGTCGGTTACATCTCAAAACAGTTCTCAACGTTTTTTCTTCTTTTTCAATATTCCAATTCTTCTTCATCAATTTACATTTTAAAAAAAAAATACGTTTATTAAAATTTACAACTGTACAAAATATATACATCATGTAAATGTATTGACAACGATTATAATAACATGATAAAACATGAAAAGAACTACCCATCAGTAGCACTTTATTAAAAATTCTACACTAGAAGGTCTCTAGGTCATCATCGTTTCAGACGCCTCGAAAGATTATCAGGAATGGAGTGGGAAGCAAGTTGAGAAACTAACGGATTTGAGTGGTTATGGAGTTTACTATGAAAGGATAGGTGTCCGGTGCGGGCTAAATCAGCAACATATGGAACATTAAGATCTGTATGGATAAGTTTATTGGTGACACATTAAGGGTGGCATTGAGGATTTTTAGAAGGATTTTGGATTGTAAGGATTGGATACGAGATGAATTGGATGGTTTAGTGGAGCCCCAAAGCTCAACTCCGTACGACCAAATAGGTCTTATCACAGTCATGTATATATGAGTCTTTTGTAATTAATTGGGAGCTTTGAACGTTTGTCTAGTAAATGTTGAAGTAGTATGTAACGCCGCACATAGGGGTATTTAACGATTCTAGGCGTCCAAAATTATTTAATCCCAGTTGACTGTCGAAAATATATTTACAAGTCATCTTAGGCTTAAAAAAGTTATTTTTAGACTTTCCATTAAGAAAAAAAGGAAAAACAATCTTGAAATGATTGTTGTGTGCTTCAATGGCTTCTTCGGAGAACAACCATTTTGGGAAAAGTGTTTTTCTATCAAAGTTGCATTGTGAATAAGAGTTTTTCGCATCTTAGATGGGTAATGACTTATATATAATTTTAATGTTTTATGTCAGTCTTCAAACCTTTATAAATAAACTTTGTAGCCACTTGATTTCACGACAATGATGACTTTAAACTGGTATAACAAATTTAAATCAACACCAGTAATATCTGTATAGAAAAAATATGCAGGCATTACATTGTTAATTAAATCCTTAAATCTTAAATCTTAAATCCAGCTTTAAGGACATACAAAATCAATTATGTTTTTTTGTATGAATTTCATTTTTCCTTTCATAATGATTGCTTTGTCAGTATCTGTTTTTAGCTACCACTTTTTTTTTACATGAAGCTAATATGAAAGATTCAATATGCTTTCGAACAGACAAATCCTAGCGTGCAATACAGAAAGAGCAAAACCAAAAGAAAGAGCATCGGCATCAATATAATTTTTATTTTTTTATCAAATGATGGAATTCTTTAAAAATTGCGGCACAAATGTAGGACCTCATAGTATGTAGCATTACATACATTTTCGTCAATCAGAGTAAGTGACAATTTTCTTCCAGTGTGAATATGGTGCCTTTAAATGAATTTAATTAATTAAAATAAGTATTTCAAATGTTTTCAGCAGCCAATCGTCTTTTTTTAAGGATTTTGCTTTCCAGTTTAATTACTTCTTTTCATCTCTGTTTAAATTTAGATTTTAAACAGGAAAATTGGTACTTCATGTCCTTTTATTGGTCACTAGAATAGCTCACTAGTCAAAAGATGTCTTCAAATATTTTAATTTTACGTCATAATTGGAAAGATTTACTCCTGCATTTTATCATTTAGTGATTTTAAGGTCACTTCTCTTACTCCTGAACAAATTGACAAATATCAGCAAAATTAAAGATCTCGTTAAAAGAATTATAATATTTAATTTAAGATTTTGTAATTTTCTCATTGTCATGTTTAGATCCTCTTAAATCAAAAAGGGGCGGCTGATTTAGTCATTACTATTTTGAAAGTCTATTCCTTCGGAGAAAATAAAAATAACAGCCGGGACGCACCCTGAAGTACAACAAAAACACTAAAATATGCCAAAATGTATTTGAAAATAATCGAAAAATAGGATATTTTTCAAACAGCCGAAATAGTACTGGTACATTAATTGATAAAATAATAACCACTTCAAAAGTGTGTATCCTCACCTGCAGTTTTCAGATCAATAACTCTATTTAGGAAGAATATCACTAAACATAAGAAAACCCATTTTCAACCGACTTCAAAAAAGAGGAGGTTCTCAACTCGTCTGTATTTTTTTTTTTTTTTTTTTTTTTTTGTATGTTACGCGCTTGGTGCCAGCCAAGGAGGGCGCTTCAATCCTGCATTTGCAACAAACTTTTGAATGGCACGAGGAAGCGGTGTGGCGGTGATGAAATAGTGAGCAATCTTTACAATTACCTATTCTTTTTTCTGTTTTTTTTTCGGATTCTGTTTGTTTTTGTTGGCACCGACTCCAAAAATAACTGATCATTAATTGTGAATAGGTATATAAGTATCGATAATTTCGTTGATTGTCATTTAATTCTCTTTGTTTCGAAGCAACTAAAATATTATTTTTTACTTTTTAGTTCTATATATGTAGGTTTAATCTTGAAGTCGGTTTTGTTTTTTTTCTAAAAATTATTTTTATTTTTTACTTTTTAGTGGTGAGTGTATTTTTTTCCGTCTTTTTACCCCTATTTTCAGTTCAACTTACTTTGCCTGAAATAGATTTATTGAAGTGAAATTTACGAGTAATGTACTTAGTACATAGATTTTGTTCGACTTATCGAAGTTTGACACATCGATCGAGAGTTGTCTGTATAATTGAAATTGATAATTGAAATTACTTCATAATCATAAATATGTTTAAAATGTAAGGTTATATAACAGTGATTTTTATTAACTGTTTTTTTGATTTTTCTTAAAAAGTGCTGCATTAATTTCAAAATATTTTTTTATGGGACTACCTCTGAAGTATGCCCTACTGGCCTAAAAAAGAATTATTGACGGAGGTTCTCATCTCATCTGTATTTTTTTTAATTTTTTTTTTGTATGTTACGCGATTACTCCGTCAATTCTGGATCAATTTTGATGATTCTTTTTTAGATCGGTAGGGCATACTTCAGAGGTGGTCCCATAAAAAATATTTTGAAATCAACGAAGCACTTTTTAATAAAATCACTTATTAACTGTTTTTTTTTTTTTTTTTCTTAAAAAGTGCTGCATTGATTTCAAAATATTTTTAATGGGACTACCTCTGAAGTATGCCCTACCGATCTAATAAAGAATCATCAGAATTGACGGAGTAATCGCGTAACATACAAAAAAATAATACAGATGAGTTGAGAACCTCCGTCAATTCTTAATCTATTTTGATGATTCTTTTTTAGACCTGTAGGGCATACTTCAGAGGTAGTCCCATAAAAAATATTTTGAAATCAATGCAGCACTTTTTAAGAAAAATAAAAAAAACAGTTAATAATTATTTTTAGCTGAAGCGATTACACTTTGAAAGCAGAGATCCGTTGGCCTGAAGGGATGGGGCAGTTTCGACTAATCGAACGACTTAGGCATTGCAGGGAAGGAAGGGACAAGGGTCTCATAAGCTCCTATGTTTATCCAACTTTATAAATAGCTTAATTTTTTTTTTCCTCCTGTGGATTCCATTAGATCGCTAAATACCCCTATGTGCGAAGGGCAGTTTATATTTGTTTTAGTCTTAATTTATATTTTAGAATTTAAAAAATCAAATGTACTTTAATTAATAATTAAATTCAATTAACGATTAATCGAAGTAAACCAAATTGAGAAAAATAGAGGCTAAAAACGTGACTTTTTTCATTCAAGCCAATATAGCCGCTAAACAGTAAGTACTAGTTACCACATGTTATAACAAAAAAAATATTCTTCATTACAGATATAATCAGAAAAAAAAAAATGTCAAATTCAGATCCAAGCAACACTAACAGAGCTACAGCATGTATAAATGTTACAATTAAACGGTGAAAAACAGTAATATATAAAACAGTAATATATAAAACAGTAATATATAAAACAGTAATATATAAAACAGTAATATTTAATACTCAGCATAATCAAAGTGTATATGTTTTCCTTTTGTACTCTATATCACGTGTTTCCCGTTGTAGTGTCCAACAGTAGTCGGCAAGCATCTTCTCATTGCAACGCTCTACCTTTTCTCAATTTGGGCTATATCTTGAGGAAATCGTTCTCCGTGTTCATCTGAAACCGTTCCCGAGTTGGGAGGAGAGAAATTCAAATAGTAATGCAAAAAATGAATTTTAGACGACATGCAACAAAGCCTAATACTTATGCTAATAATTTTGATTTTTATATTTTTTAATACATTATAGAAGTTTTCAAAATCAAATACGTTTTTATTAATTTTTTTGCTGAAGTTTCCAGTGATATAAAAATGCTCGAAATGTCGAAAAACACCTCATTGTTTTTTGCTTAAAACACAAACAATACAAAAAATGGTGCCTGATTGAGATTTTCTGTCTTCGGAATCGTATTCAGCACACTTCAAAACATAATTAAGCAATATTTGGGTTTATGAGAGTATGTTGATGCAGAACAGTGTAATTAAACTAATCTTTTTTTTTTTTCGTTTTATAAAAGCTCTTTCTGAGGAGAAATAAATTGAAATTCCGCTAAACTTGTTATACCTTTCTATAACCAGTTTGTCACACGACATGACCGTGAAACCAGATGGCTAATTATGTAAGACTTTCAAAAACTGCTGAGCAAATACTGAAGACAGGACTGTTATACAACTGAGGCAGGGTATTAAGGAAGTGCCTGACTCAGCTGAGAACTCTCTCCTGTGAAAGTCGACGAGCCAGGCGAGAATTTAAAACAGGACCGGCGAAGGAAAGTTTTGGCCACCAAGGGCTCACATATCATCGCTCCACTGGAAACACCAACGGCGGGGAGTCATCTACGAAAGCGTCGCGTCAGATTCTCGGAACTGCTCGAGACTTTTACATACTTTCTCAAGATATGACACAGTGGAAATGTTACCTCTTGAATGTATATTTACCTTACCGGGTCAAATTATTTTATGGAGTTGTCAGGAAATGTATGATTTCATACTTTGTTAGTTAATCCACTATATCACGGGATAACGAGCTTACTGGAGTTTAAAATACATATTGTAAATATATTTAATAAAGGAAAATCTTTAATAAATATATATAATAGAGCGTATAAAAAAATAATGACCGTTTTATCAAATTCCAGAGTTCAAAAGTCTGTAAATATCTTAATGCTTTTTATCATTTACCAATACTTAATAATCCCATTAGAGCATTCTCTAATCTTGTTTACTAACACTGGACTACTTCAAAAAAAGCCTCGGTTCAGTTATTTATTTTAAAGAAGAAACATGACAGTGTACTACGAAATTCTCGTAATTTTAAGACATTACTGGGAAAAAAAAAATTTCACAGCCGCTGAAGCAACTCGTGAAATTATTAAATATAAAGGGGAACGTGTCCTTGAAGAGCGGCGCACTGCGCGACGTTGGTTTGAAAAATTACAAAGTGGAGTTACGACGTTGGAAAGGAAGAAGGGCTCCGGGCGGCCATTAATGGATATTGATGAGGTTCTGAGGGAAGCTGTTGAGTCAAATCTCGCGAATTTGCCAGGGAGTATGGTGTGTCGAATGATACTGTTAGTCCCCATCTCTCCATGGGGAAGGTAAAAAGGCCTGTAGACTAGTCCCTCACACGCTTGACTCCTCAACAATTTTACAAAAGTTAAGAAAAGTTTACAGAACTTTATGGGTATGAACTCCTGCCTCATCCGCCATATAGTCCAGACCTTGCACCTTCTGATTACTACTTGTTTTTATCCATGTCTCATTTTCTTCAAGGGAAAAAATTTGATAAGTTTGCGGAAGTTGAAAATGCTGTCCAAGAGTTTTTAGGCAGCCATCCCAAGGAATGGTATTAGCGTGGCATCGAGCAATTAGCTAGCAGATGGGTAATGACGGTAGAGAACAATGGACTATACTTTAAGTATTAATTGTATTTTATATCAAAGAAATAATTATACAAATATTTGTTTCAAAAACGATCATTTCATTTTGATTTATAATTGCAATAGCATCTCTCGTCACTAATTCCCCTGCTCTCATAATTAAAGAAGTTATATGGAGACGTTTTGACTTTTAACTCACAGATTTGAACGCCGATTTTTGTGTAGGTAGTAGGAACCTATAATAATGCTGAACTAAAGAATTTTCAGTAGAGTTGAAACAGTTCCTGGGCTGTGTGAATAACAATTGTTTAATTCTTGAAAACCTAATTCTATTAACATGTCGGTTATTTTTGTATATCTGGGGTAGTCGTTTGTTATTCTGAAATATAGATTTTGTGCCCTTTCTATTTTTTTTTTTATAGTTGGAGTCATATGTGTTGCTCCATACAGGAGAGACGAACGTCAGTAATGGTCATATGACTGATTTATTCAGAATAATTTTGTTTTGAGTCGACAGTGGGGAGTTTCATCGGAAATATGGGGCCATTGTACTAAAAAGTTTTGTTTTTTTTTGGGCTTTGCAGCATTTCTTATATTAAGTGTAAATGCCACTCTTTTATCTTTTCCCAGACCGAGGTAGGTAACAGCTTGAGTCCAAGGATTTCGAATATAATTCAGGAATAATATTAGGTATTTTAGGTATAATAATAATAGGTATTTTATGTCATTATTGACAAGAGGAAGTTTTGACTTGTAACCCACAGATTTGAATGCCGATTTTTGTGTGGAGAGTAGAGACCTATAATTGTACAAAACTAGTGTTATAGCCACAAATGAGCATTGGGAGCCGAGAGAAAATATAAAATATAAAAAAACCGCGTAATTTTTTTTCTCAGCTCTTAGTCAAGATATAGAGATAATTTTTTCACGGAAAATTGTAGTTTTTTTAATGCAATCTCTTTACCACCACCACCACTTCGATCTTTACGTTTCACTTCGAGTTTACATTTATCGATAGCTCTTTCCTATAACCTCACATGTAAACAAACATTACAGATTTATTTTGATTCTACATTTTGTATTGGCATCATCTTGAAGATAACACATATGTGCCATCAACGTAAGTGGTAATGGCTGTGGTCGGGATGTCAGCTATACACATCGTGTAGAGGATGGGACCTAGGATATTACCTTGAGGAACACCGGCAGATTGGGTGAAGAGGGAAGACTAGGAAAATTTATAGTTTACTTTGAAAGTTCCACGTCGAGAAAGGCTCCCGTACAGTACATTACGCGCTCCAATGCGGGTGAGACAACATCTGAGTAGGTATGGAGTGTTTTATAAAAGGATAGGTATCTGGTTTGAACCAAAAAAAAAAAAATGGAAGATTAAAATCTTTATGGATAAGTTTGTTTGTTACATAATAAGGAGCATTGAGGATTTTTGATTGTAAGGATTGACTACGAGATGAATTCGAAGGTTTAGTGGAGTCCTAAACCTCAACTCCATATGTTCAAATGTGTCTAATTACTGTCATGTAAATACGTTCTTCTTTATTATGTGAGCTATGAATACTAGTCTAGTAAATGTTGGAGTAGTCTAAAACGACGTGCAGTTTCTTGTCGTTTAAATTTGGTATGTAAATGGATTAATTAGTTGTTTTGTGGGTTTTAGAGTATCAACTACAGCTTTCTCATTTCTTCTTTAATTAACATTTTTTTAAATCAGATATCAGTTACCGGAATCAAAAAGATCAAAATGACATCATCGAAACTGTTTTAATAACGTAACAGGATACCTTTAAGGTTGTTAACTTGATTATATCAAAATTACCTCATTAAAATAACAATAATAATAACAAAAGATAAATAACAACCAAGATAAAAAAGACTTAATTATATATAATGTATGCAAAGCTGTTCCTTAACGGACGACCAGCGGACAGGAATAAACTCCTAATTGAGAAGCACATACACCAGCGCCGCCAATTAAAATTAGAAATCGTTCCCGCCAAATAATTGCCGGGAGGCAGGGACTATTAGATGTAGCCTATAGAGTGCGCTGGGGGGAGATTGCGGATACAGGCTTTAATTAGAGTTAATTGTAGACCAATTAGTAGAAGATAGGCTCTTTGTCTTCTCTAGTGGATCTGTCTTTGAAACTGTACGGTCTGCAGCAACCTCATCTAATAGTAATGAATTAGTTATCTTAAATTATTATACAAAACAATTATTCACTTGTTTTATTTTTTTGTCCTCAAAACAATTGAAAATCATATTCATCTATAAAGGATTTTAAATAAAAAGTGAAGTTAAACGATTTTGGAAGCCCAATGGGTTAGTTTATTATTAGATCCAGTCACAAGTAACTTTCGTAGTAGCTAAGTAGAAATCATTATCCGTATCTACCCGTAATGAGTTACCATGGCAACAAGTATATATATATATATATATATATATATATATATATATATATATATATATTTATTTTATTTTTTGAAGAGAAAAGATTTGACCCGGTCGGGATTCGAACCCGAATTTCCACCTCTCTAGTGTGGCGCCTTATCCAACTAGGCCACCGGGGTCGTATCCGAACCAGGCAAATCCTCTCTCTTCAGTGATCCATAACCCCCGGGCACTCGCAATTCGCGATGTAATTCCGGGGATGAATGTTCAATTGAACATTACATTTAAATTTGGATCTCGTGACAATCCGTCACCGTTTTAAATATATGTAATTTTTCTTGATATTACTCATTATTATTAAATATATTATTTTATTTTTTGAAGAGAAAAGATTTGACCCGGTCGGGATTCGAACCCGAATTTCCACCTCTCTAGTGTGGCGCCTTATCCAACTAGGCCACCGGGGTCGTATCCGAACCAGGCAAATCCTCTCTCTTCAGTGATCCATAACCCCCGGGCACTCGCAATTCGCGATGTAATTCCGGGGATGAATGTTCAATTGAACATTACATTTAAATTTGGATCTCGTGACAAACCGTCACCGTTTTAAATATATGTAATTTTTCTTGATATTACTCATTATTATTAAATATATTATTTTATTTTTTGAAGAGAAAAGATTTGACCCGGTCGGGATTCGAACCCGAATTTCCACCTCTCTAGTGTGGCGCCTTATCCAACTAGGCCACCGGGGTCGTATCCGTGACGGATTGTCACGAGATCCAAATTTAAATGTAATGTTCAATTGAACATTCATCCCCGGAATTACATCGCGAATTGCGAGTGCCCGGGGGTTATGGATCACTGAAGAGAGAGGATTTGCCTGGTTCGGATACGACCCCGGTGGCCTAGTTGGATAAGGCGCCACACTAGAGAGGTGGAAATTCGGGTTCGAATCCCGACCGGGTCAAATCTTTTCTCTTCAAAAAATAAAATAATATATTTAATAATAATGAGTAATATCAAGAAAAATTACATATATTTAAAACGGTGACGGATTGTCACGAGATCCAAATTTAAATGTAATGTTCAATTGAACATTCATCCCCGGAATTACATCGCGAATTGCGAGTGCCCGGGGGTTATGGATCACTGAAGAGAGAGGATTTGCCTGGTTCGGATACGACCCCGGTGGCCTAGTTGGATAAGGCGCCACACTAGAGAGGTGGAAATTCGGGTTCGAATCCCGACCGGGTCAAATCTTTTCTCTTCAAAAAATAAAATAATATATTTAATAATAATGAGTAATATCAAGAAAAATTACATATATTTAAAACGGTGACGGATTGTCACGAGATCCAAATTTAAATGTAATGTTCAATTGAACATTCATCCCCGGAATTACATCGCGAATTGCGAGTGCCCGGGGGTTATGGATCACTGAAGAGAGAGGATTTGCCTGGTTCGGATACGACCCCGGTGGCCTAGTTGGATAAGGCGCCACACTAGAGAGGTGGAAATTCGGGTTCGAATCCCGACCGGGTCAAATCTTTTCTCTTCAAAAAATAAAATAATATATTTAATAATAATGAGTAATATCAAGAAAAATTACATATATTTAAAACGGTGACGGATTGTCACGAGATCTAAATTTAAATGTAATGTTCAATTGAACATTCATCCCCGGAATTACATCGCGAATTGCGAGTGCCCGGGGGTTATGGATCACTGAAGAGAGAGGATTTGCCTGGTTCGGATACGACCCCGGTGGCCTAGTTGGATAAGGCGCCACACTAGAGAGGTGGAAATTCGGGTTCGAATCCCGACCGGGTCAAATCTTTTCTCTTCAAAAAATAAAATAATATATTTAATAATAATGAGTAATATCAAGAAAAATTACATATATATATATATATATATATATATATATATATATATATATATATATATATATATCATCATCATCATCATCATAGGCTTATCCTCTTTTACCGCTGTGCGTGTTCCTTTTATAGGGTCTGAACCAAATGTCTCGTTCTTGAACCAGCTCTCTTTTCCTACTCCATTTAATGCCTCGCTTCTGGAATGTGTCCTTAACACCGTCCTCCCAGGTGATGCGGGGTCTTCCTCTGTGTCATCTTCCTTCCAATCGTGTCACGTATGTTTTTTTTTCTTTTTTTTGATTTGTTTTTCTCTAAAAAAAAAAATTCAATTCACTTAGATGAGAATATATAGAAATATATATTATAAATACTTTTTTTTTTTTTTTTTTTTTTTTTTTTTTTTTTTTTTTTTTTTTTTTTTTAGCTTTTCGTAATTTTTTATTTTGTATTTTTGTATTTAGCATCATTTTTACAGGTGATTGGCCCAGTGTTAAGAAGCCCCGTTACCTGAGGAGGTGTCCGAACCATCTTAGTTTGTGCTCCTCCAGGGTGGTCTCTGTCAATTTTATGTCGAGACTGGCCCTTATGGTGTCATTCCTGATCCTGTCTCGTCGAGTCTTCCTTTCTACTTTTCGTAGGTACCTCATTTCCATAGCCTGGATCTGGCTCCTGTGTTTTGAGGTGAGGGTCTATGATTCCAATGAGTATAACAGGATCGGCAGGAAAGTTGACTGGTAGACCGCTGCTTGGTCACCTCTCTTTTTCCCAGGAAACCCCTTCTGACTATATTAAACATTCTCCCAGCCGATCCTATCCTCTGAACTATTTCCTCGTCAATATAGCCGCTTTCGTTGAGATGGGCACCAAGATATTTAAAACTTTTTACCTGCTCTAATCTCTCTCCGCCAACTCTCAGTACTCTGATTATTCTTCCAGGTTTCTTTCCTATTCTCATACACTTAGTTTTCTCCGGATTGATTATCATATTGATTTTTGTTAGTTCCTCTTGATATACATTTATGTTGTGTTGAAGGTCTCGGTCATTAGCAGCTAGCAAGACCAGGTCATCAGCAAAGGCTAACAAAGAAAATTGGATGGGTTGCAGGTTTCTGTATGTATATATATATATACATATATATATATATATATATATATATATATATATATATATATATATATATATATATATATACATAGTAAGGTCCAAAAGTTTCCGGCCTGGGATAGAAGGAAAGGTGAAAGTAAAAAACACACTTAATACAGCGCTTTGGCAACCATATATTTCTATATTATTAAAAAAATGTTCTTCCACTGCTGCTTGGAAAAAAAACGTGTAAAAATTCATTGCAGCAATGAACTCGTTCGTTTTAGCAGCTGAAAGAATTTTTGGAACCCATCTTGCACTAACCCTGTTCATATGCAAATCTTCTTTGATGATCCTCTAAAAAATTGTTTTTGAAAGCCCCAACCTCGCGCTTGGGATTTCCTTGGTTTTCAGTCGCAGCCTGTCAGACAGCAATTCAGGTTCCGCAAGACGCGGGTCATCATCCAGACGTTCTCTCTCTAACTTAAATAATTTTGCCCATTCTTTCACTGTGGGCAAAACTGGGAGAACTGCCCGTATACACAATTCAAGCGCTCTTCAATTTGCGCAGGAGTAAGACCCTCTTTACAAATGAATTTAATAACGGCACGGTACTAAAGTTGGAACATTGTAAAAATGGGCAGTTTCCCTCAAGCCTGGACACAGACTGACAGGAATGAGGAAGTGCGGGCGATGGGTATGGAATGAGCAGACATGGACTTGCATAGGCGTGCAGGTCCCGGTACGTTTGAAGGAGGGGAAGCAGAACACGCCGGATACTTATTGACCTTACTACGTATATATTTTTCTTTTTTTTTTTTTTTATAAAAACATTTATTGAGAATTTTTGTTACAAATTTTGCCAAAAAGCTATTACATACGCATATTTACATGTGGAAGGTGACGATCCCTTATTCATGTTATAGAGGTTTTACGTATCTCCTCCGTTTTTGGTTTTTTACCCATTTTAAAATATTTACAGTAGGAAAAATTTAAAAAAAAAAAAAAAAAACCTACACAATAAAAGAAAAAAGTAATTAAAAAATAAAAAATGTACATAACAATAATAGTAAATAACTAAAATACATATTATGGATATTTACTTAAAATAAAGTATAATCGGTATAATTTTAAATATAAATATAAATATAAATATATATATATATATATATATATATATATATATATATATATATATTTATATATATATTTATTTATATAAATATTTATATTTATATATATATATATATATTTATTGAGAATTTTTGTAACAAATTTTGCCAAAAGGCCATTACATACGCATATTTACATGTGGAAGGTGACGATCCCTTATTCGTGATATAGAGGTTTTACGTATTTCCATATTTATATTTAAAATTACACCGATTATATTTCATTCTAAGTAATATATATATATATATATATATATATATATATATATATATATATATATATATATATATGTGTGTATATATAAACATTTTGTTTATTTCTAAAATTGTCGATATTTAATAACGTATATCTCGAAAACCGTTGGAATTTCGACGAATATGTATATAATTAATTTTATAGGAAATGTAATGAGCTTGAATTTTGATCTGTAACATATTTTTCTAGAGCCCACCGTTTTCGAGATATTATCGGAAAACAAAATTGGGACGTTCTCGCCTCCCCCACCCTTAGCTCACCCCTCAGGGGCGGGGACTTTTAATATGTTTACTTCCTAACTACTCCTAACTTGATCCACTCTACAATGTGTTTATTGACTGGCCTATATGATGTTATTATATTTTAATAATACCTGTTGAAAATTAGTGGTATTAATAATATTGTTGATAATATATCAGAAAAAAAAACTAATAAATTTCTCCCTGAATAGGAAAAACAATATATCATGCATATGTCAATCTATAATCTACTGCTTTTTCCAATTTACATTTTAGAATATTCCTGGAAATTATCAATAGTTAAAATGATACCTAAACCCAAAAAGCCACCTGAGCTCCCATCCTCATACCGTTCTATTTCTCTCTTGCCAATCATGGGTAAAATCCTAGAAAAACTCATTTTAAAAACGTTTGTATCCTATCCTAGATTCCCATCATGTAATCTCAGATCACCAGTTTGGATTCCGAACATCACACGCAACAATTCAGCTAAGTCATCGGGTGGTGGACGTTGTCTCCTCTGCATTGGAGCGCGGAATGTAGTGCACGGGAGCCTTTCTTGATGTGGAACAAGCGTTTGACCGGGTCTGGCACCCGGGACTGCAGTATAAACTCCGTCAGTTCCTACCTTCTACATATTTCCTCATTACTAGATATTATCTCAGTGACCGAACCTTCAAAGTAAACCATTAATTTTCCTATACTTTCCTCTTTACCCAATCTGCCGGAGTGCCTCAAGGTAGTATTCTAGGTCCTATCCTCTACACAGTGTACACAGCTGACATCCCAACTCATCCTACCACTGTCCTCACCACTTATGCCGATGACACATGTGTGTTATCAGTAAACAATGATCCCTTTATTGCCTCTCTAACACCCCAATCCCATATCCTAAACCTTCAAGAATGGTGTCAAAAATGGAGAATCAAAATAAATCCAAATAAATCCCATCAAATAACCTTTACCCTTCGTCGTAAACCCACAACATCCTGCCCTACAGTATCCGTTAATGATATTCCACTAATTCCTGTGAACAGATACGCTACCTAGGACTCCACTTGGACAAACGACTAACTTGGAATCCACATACAAGACTTAAGCGACAAGAAACTGCCCGTCGTTGCAGACTACTTCAACATTTACTAGACAAACGTTCAAAGCTCCCAATTAATTACAAAAGACTCATTTACATGACTTTGATTAGACCTATTTGAACGTACGGATTTGAGCTTTGGGGGTCTACTAAACCATCCAATTCATACCGTATCCAATCCTCACAATCCAAAATCCTTCGAGAAATCCTCAATGCTCCTTACTTTGTGACCAATAAACTTATCCATAAAGATCTTAATTTTAGTTCCATATGTTTCTGATTTAGCCCAAACCAGATACCTATCCTTCCATATTAAGCTCCATAACCACTCCAATCCACTAGTCTCCCAACTTGTTTCCTCCTCCATCCCTGATAATCCTCCGAGGCGTCTGAAAAGAAGATGGCCTAGAGACCTTTTAGTGTAGATTTTATTGAAGTGCTACTAGTGAGTAGTTCTTCACAAGTTATTTGCATGCCATTGAATTCACTGTCAACACATTTACTTGTTGTATATTATTTTGTACAGTTGTAAATATCAATGAATGAAGGAAATAAAACAAAAAAAAACAAAAAAACATTTTAGAATTAAAAGGATCAAATTACGTAAGTTAAGATAATTAAGTTAAATAACCAACTAATGATTATTGAAAATTAACAAAGTTGAGATATAACAATTGTCTTGGCTTTTTCTACCCATCATTATCATGGCCTCTAAATATAAATGACGATGATCCACTGCCATCAGAATGACATTTAAGGTCATTTTAACAATTATTTTCCTGCTTTATCTTAATAATTATCAACTTCATGATTTCAACTCCTCCTACCTGATGGGTTTTGCTCCATAATTGCTCATTGTCAAATTTTATTACATTCTTTTTTATTATTTAAAAAAGTAATAAATAAATAAAACAATTAAATTATATAATCTTAGATATTCACTGAGAACATAAAATCTTGTAATATTTATAACCATGTCCATAATAGTGAGAAGATGGAGTTTTTTTTTTTTTTTTTTGAATTTTATAGCAGAAAATGGAGTCTTATCTAAGAATCTTAAAATAAGAAACTATGATACAGTAAAAAAAACTGAGTGTCTATATGCGAGTTAATGCCTTGTACTGAACTACAGTTTGATAAACTTGAAGTGAAAAATATAAGAAAAATCTTAGGTCCAGTGAAAACATCACAAAATGCATCAGAAAGCATAAGAAACATAAATCTACATTAAAAGGTCTCTAGGCCGTCTTCTTTTCAGACGCCTCGGAGGATTATTGGGAATGGAATGTGTTGCAAGTTGGGAGACAAGTAGATTGGAGCTTACTTTGAAAGGATAGGTATCAGGTTTGGGCTAAATCAACAACATATGATACATTAAGATCTTTATGGATAAGTTTATTGGTGAAAAAGTAAGGAGCATTGAGGATTTTTCGAAGGATTTTGGATTGTAAGGATTGGATTCGAGATGAATTGGATGGTTTAGTGGAGCCCCAAAGCTCAACTCCGTAGTCCAAATAGGTCTAATGTCACAGTTATGTAAATGAGTCTTTTGTAATTAATTGGGAGTTTTGAACGTTTGTCCAGTAAATGTTGAAGTAATAGAAAACGACGGGCAGTTTCTTGTTTTAGTCTTGTAAATGGATTCCAAGTAAAACTTTTTTTTTTTTTTTTCAATCAATATTTTTATTTATTTGCAAAAGATATTTCTTGTACAAAAAACTAAATAGAACAATGTAGAGAAATAATAAATAGAACAATCCTTTTTTTTTTTTTGTCTAGCAGCACTAGGACTTGGTATAGATAATATTGAATTATATAAGCACTACAAATATAAAGAAATAGTTTAGTATTGTATGTATACAAGGTATACAGATATACAGCTTTATAACTTCCCACCAAGTCATATTTAGTCATTATTGAATTTAATTAATGGTTTAGAGAATCAGAGAATCAGTGACCCAGTAATTTAGAAAAGAACCACAATAAGACCATAGTCAGAACCCTATTCCAAAAAATAAAAAACATTATCTTTTCAGTCAATGGCACAACATATTACAAAATAATATAGTCTATTTAATTTTTGAATACAATCTACATTTAAGATTTCCTCTAAAGACAATTATTCAGAAATGTATGTACCTAAGAATTTGTTTCTCTGCTCTTCAACTTTGATGCACTGAGTAAGAAAATGGCTTAAGGGATCCGACACCAAGCCACTGCAGGCCATGCAGGCTTCGCTGGATTTCATAATTAGTGTTGTGTCCTTTATAAACAACTTTAGGTAATCCCCGCTTGAGACTCTTAGGCGACCCACAACTCTGATTTTCTTAAAATTCGTCTGAAACAGGATGTAATCTTCCGGGCTTGCTATAGTCAAAGTTCTGTTTACATCCTTTGATAACTGATGGTTTTTCATCTTTTCTAGGATGTCTTCTTTAAACGTGCTCAGTCTTTGGGGTAGTACTCTTGAGAACAAGTTTTGACAACCCAACTCCACCGCAATCGATTTTACTTGGGTCACCCAATTGTATGATTCGTCAGACTTTCCTTCAGATACATCAAGGGTAAGAAGTCTATTAAAGCATTGCCTGGGTAAGAGCCCTTCCTCCATAAGGCTCAACTTTGTCCAGTAGTTGACAACTTTTTTCAGCACTTGAACACTGAGTGGATACTTCTCGCATTCTAGACGTGCGATATGGTTCGGCATACATCGTGGCCACTGAAACAATGACTTAAAAAAATTTGAAAAAAAAAATTGGCCTTTCTCTATTACTTCCAGGTAACGAAGATCCCATATTTCAGCGGCATAAAAATAGAGTTGATACCACACTTGAGTCGAAGAATCTGGTTTTAGTTTCTCAAATCTTTCTGATGAGGTAAAGGGCACTCCCAGATAAGTGTAGCTCTTTGGGGATTTTTGGAACACCAAAATTTAGTGTTAGCAGATTCTCATTGCAATAGTCACTAAGTATGTTGAGGTTCCATTGTGCACCATGCCAGGAATTGCTAAAGATGACGATATCGTCCAATAACAAAAGCAACATTTATTCCAAGTAAAAACGTTCCGCGTCCAAGTGGAGTTCTAGGTAGCTAATCTGTTTAACAGGGATTAGTGGAATGGATACTGTAGGACAGGAAGTCGTTGGTTTACGGCGAAGAGTAAAAGTTATTTGATGGGATGGAATTTTTATTTAGTTAGTTTGAGAGGGCGTTTAACTGCTAGGTCATCAACGCCCGTTGGTAGTTTGAATTTAATTAATTACTAAAATTAATTTAGAGTCATAGATGAATTTAAGGACAGCTTGTATAACAGATTCATTGTTTCTTAACGCCATTGAGATATTACATTCTTCGAAGATGTGTTTAACTGTTAGATTGAATTGGCATTTCGAACAATTTGGATGGGCTTCTGTTGTAATGTGGTGAATATGCGTTATCCGGGTGTCTCATATTCTGAGGCATGTGATCGCAACTTCTTTCTGAAGTTCGCTTCGTGTTGATGTAATCCATGGCTTCACATCTTTCTTTATGTTTCTTAGTTTGCTGGGTGGACTTCCATCCCACATTGCTTGCCATCTTTTATAATACATCCTTTTAAAGGGCGAGCGAGTTCTGTCGGAGTTAGGTTCGCTGTGGCTTCTCCTGGAAGGACCAATGCTTCTTTGGCGGCGTTGTCAGCCATCTCATTTCCCGTTATACCATCATGTTCGGAGGCCCGGACAAAGTGAACTGATTTACCTAGAGGGTGGTATGAATAGGGATGCAATGAAAGGATTATTATTTACTGATAACACATCTAAAACATAAAAAATATAACCGAAACACCTAAAAAAAAGGGGATTATTATTTTTTGGTCGTATTTACAGAATGGATGATACCAGATTAACAAAAAGGATGTTTAAATACCTTTGGGAGAAAAAATCAAAAACTTTCAAGAGGTCAAAAGAAATTTAGATAGAAATTATATAAAAGAAGGAGAAACTACTAACAGAGATATTTATAGAAGGTATTTAGTATGGGAGGATTCCAAGGAAGACTGGAGAGAAAACCTGGTCCAATGTGGTTTAAGGAGACAAAGAAGATGCACAGTGAAGAGAGGAAGGAATGGATGAGGAAAAACATCAAGGAACAAAGAATTGAAATTGGCACGTGGTCCTTAGAAGGCCCCGGCAAAATAATTAGTCAGAAGCAATGTACAGAAGCCCTTTGTACAAATCGATACTAAATGGCTTCGACAGGAATCGGCTAATAGATCCCATGCCAGCTGTGGTCCCGCCACTTAATCTCTATCTCTCAAGGCTATTTACTGCAATAGGTTCTTATGTCTCTTTATTTATTTCTTCTATAAATCGATCATTCTGCAATAAAATTCATTAAATATATATAAAGCATTGTACTAATGATATTAAAGAAGATAAAAGTTCAATAAATTATTATAAATCTAACCTCCCCTATCGTGGCTTCGTCCGCACTCAAAATAGTCCATTCAATGATAGCTGAAATGAGGGATATAGAGTGCATTGAATATGCTTTAATTTTTGACTTCATAGCTTCGTTAGTAGTCCACTAAAATGAGGCTCCAAAAGGCCGTTTTCAAGAAAAAACTGCGGAACTTTTATTCTCATCGGATCCTTATGTTTTTTGGGGTGCTGTAACCGAAGTCGGAGTTATAATGATAAATGTGCCGAAAACCATGGATTTAACAACAGTAAGGGTTTTTAGGCGTCTGGGATATTATAATTCCGAAAGTACTTGTTGTATCGGACAAATAGTTTCAGAGTTATAGCCAAAACAGTACGACAAACGTGTTTTCGCGGAGCTGTGGGACTGACGGCAAGTTGGCCAATTTCTCCTTTTTTTTTCCCAATAACGTAACTTCGCGATGAATGGTCAGATTTCGGATTTTTAATTATGTAGGTACTAGTTCTAGCTACAATTAATATTTGAAGACTTTCTTCGAAAAAAGCTTCGTTATCGTCTTATAGATAAAAAACAAAAAAATAACGGTTTTTTTGCGATTTTGAATATGAAGCCGATAGTTGCCGTGGTAGCAAACTTCAGATCCGGATTCAGCACCCCAAAAAAAACATAAAGATCCGATGAGAATAAAAGTTCCGCAGGTTTTTCTTCGGCAAACCCTTATTTTACTGGACTAAAGGAGTAGTTAGAAGGTAAACATACTAAAAGTCCCCGCTCCTGGGGGGTGAGCTACAGGTGGGGGGATGGGAGAAGGTCCTATTTATGAGTTTTTCGATTATATCTCGAAAACGGTTGACATTAGAAAAATAGGTTTCAAATAAAAATTAAAGCTAATTAAATTTACAATAAAATAGTTTATTTACATATTTGTCGAACTTTTAACCGTTTACAAGTTAGGCGTTATTGAAAATGAATAATTTTCACAAAACAAATATTTTTCACCTCACTTTTTGTCAAACATTTGCTTGTAGTGCCTTCCACACTCGTTTCTCATAAAAAATTTCAGAATCATAGTTGAAGATCATTAAACTGAAATTAACTTCAAATGGATGTTTTTGTCACTTAAAACGAATGTTTGGCAAAAAGTGAGGTAAAAATTATTTGTTTGTGAAAATTATCGATTTTCAATAACGCATATCTCAAAAACGGTCGGAATTTCGATAAATATGAATGTAAACAATGTTATTAAAAATTTAATTAGCTTTCATTTTTATTTGAAACATATTTTTGTATAGTACACTGTTTTCGAGATATAACCGAAAAACCTAAAAAAAATGGGACCTTCTCCCCTTCTCCCACTGTTAGCTCACCCCCCCCCCCCCCCCCTGGGGCAAGGACTTTTAGTATGTTTATCTTATAAATACTCCTAAAGGTGGGATTCACAGAAATGGAGACTTCCAAGTATTTGTTTGTTTCCAGGTCTGCCCACAGTTTGTTAGTTTGCATTATACGCCTCGTTGAGCTCCCATTTATTAAAAAGTTTTATTAAAAATGGTTCGTTTTATTAGTACGTTAGAGAAATAGAAATATAGAGAAATTATAAAATCTAATTGAATGAAGTTCAACCGAAAAAACTTCCTGAATTTTTCCTCGTCGTTCTGGAGGTGCAGCTCAATCAACGAAGAAAGAAAACCTTCTCTTCTTCTGGAAAAAAAATAGAGTCAATTGATCTGTTCATAACATGGAACTCCTCTTCCTCCATTAACAATCACAACACCAGTTTTCTTCTCAATATACTTCGCTGAAGCAGGAATACGAATTAATGAACTTCCATCCGCAGCGTTTGGAAGCTACAAGTGGAACCACCCTCTCCGACTTCTGAACGCAGCTGCTGCGGCTGGCTCCTCCATGAGGAACCTTAACGAAACTATGAAGTCAAACATTTTTGTATATTCAATGCACTCTACAATATGTTTATATACTGGACTATAAATAAAGAACTAATAAAGTATATAAAAAGCATACATAAAGGATAAAATAAATTCATAAGACATTCGAATATACGATATTTCGAGTTCTTTCTCCCGATATAAAGAGATTTGACTTTTAGGATTTTCAGTTTGGAAAGACCTACATCACTAATATGTAGCCACTAATAGCTGTGGAGAAACAGTGAGTTCGAATATCCACTATAAACTTTTTTTTAAAGTCTAGCCTTATGGTTTGTCAACTATAATACCAAAAAATCCTTAATTTGAAATTTTAATAATTTGAATTGAAATGATAGATTAATAGGAATTGTTGGAATTATAGGAATAAATAAATTCTGCAGTGGCTGTTCCGGTGAGAATTATAGCTGCAATGGTATTTGCAGGTGTAGCTGTAATTTTAAACCTGCTACCACATCACAAATAGTTAATAAATTTAATTAATTGTGTATTTTGGTTTAGTAAATTTTATTATTTATTTTGTCATATTTTTATTTATTTATTTTTCCTACTTTTAAAAATGCATTCCAATTTACATCCAGTAGGGTAAACCAGACAATTATTAACACAATAATCTTTAATTGAAAAAAATAAGCTTTTGTGTTAATGTTAAGTTTCAAAAATATGGGAAATATGTTGCTTGTGGATCATAGAAATCAGCTGTGGTAAAATATTTTCAAAACATAAACACAAGCAAAGGTAATGTAACCTTAGTACAGGCTATTAAATTCAGTGATTTAGAAGAGGTTTACTTCTGCTTAGCTTAAGAAACTTCTTCAGTGAATTATGGTTAATTTTCTTTTAATCGTCCGAATGATTTAAGATAAGTCATTTTTTTTTTTTTTTTTTTTTTTTTTCACGAAAAGACCAAAGAGACCACGCGAATATTACGAAAATGGATTTTTAATTCTGTTCCTTGTCATCATCCATATCTCCTTCATTCTTTCTGATTGCCTCTGTTTCTTCTCTTCTGTCCAGGCCATACCCTCCTTCGGCTCCTTCCTGTCCACAAGAACCGCTATTCCTTGTAGTTTCCTTCTATATTCTTCTCTATCAAGGCAGTCACGGTCCTCAATCCCCCGTTTGCTGGGATCTCCTCTTTTAGCTGTTTTATGTATCCCTGTGCACTCTTGTAATCCCAAATTTTAAGAAAAACAGCCTTATTAAGTCTTTCCTCAGGCACTCTTACCATATGTCCATAGAACTTCAGTCTCTTAATTCTTATCTCCGTCTCTATGTTCGTTGTTTCTTTGTAGATCTCCTCATTTGATCTTAACCTGTATCCTTCCTGGGTTTTCCTAGCGCCGTAAATTCTCCTTAAGATCTTTCTACTTTCAGTATTCTTTCCAGGTTAGGGAGGTTCATAGTCTCTGTCCCATATAGTAGTGGCTTTACTACCGTATTGTAGTGCCTGATCTTTGCTTTTATGGACAAGTCATTTATTATAATCATGACTTATTATTAAACATTTTATTGCATATTTCAAATTAAAATTACTAATTTTAACATTTATTAATGGGGGTGTGAATTACTGGTTATCAAATCTTGCATTGATGTATTATTGACAACCTGTGTAAATAACTGTATTGCTGTTTTCATAAAATTAATTTATTTCTTCTATAAATCAATGTCATTTTATGACAATATGCTGAAGTAGTTTTTACAATTTTATTTAACTTATTTCTAGTTATTGACATGGGTGACAATAACTGAATCTTGTGACACTGTCAAGATTTTGTTGAAGGGTTGAAATACATTTATTTCATTATTGATTCATTGTTATTTTTTTTTTTTTTTGGTCATTTTGTCGATATTAACATATCAAATATGTTACACTGTGGACGATTTTAGTGAAAATGTAACAATTAAAATTTTTTATTTTTTTTTTTTACCTAGATATTTTATATCCTCATGGATATTGAAAAATAGATACATCAACATTATATACCCAGTTAAATAACTATGTTTTGGATTTTTAATTAATTTTGGTTTTAGCGAGTGAACTATTTTATTTATCGTATGATTTATCTGCCTATTTAATTCTTTTGAACTTGTTCTTAATTGAACAATAATAGTAAACAATGAAGATTGTGCAATATCCTGAAACTTTCATTCCTTTTGTGAGTAAATTTAATGCTTTAAATGAGAAACACGTTTGTTTCTTACTGATCAGAAGCGAAAAATAGTTTGTCATTTTATATAGTAGCATAGAAAATTATAAATAGACTAGAGAAAGCTATTGAAAGGATGCTAAGATATGCTAAATATTGTTAGCTACAAATATAGTAATGAATGTATACTATAAATATTATATATGTATTCATACGTAGGCAGTATGAATATATATTATGATATTATATTCACAATATCTCTCTAATACTGAAGATATTTTCACTGATCAATGAAATGGCTGCGTTGCATCTTAATTTAAGAGAAAGCGGTTCTCACGAGAACGGTAAAGGTTAAATGTGCTTCGAAAGTACGACTTGGCTGGGAGATGCAACAATAGATTCAAAGGTATATTTATATATCATACTAACAATAAGACAATTTTAATTAAATTTACTTTTAAAATTGTATTGTCAATAATGGAAAGGAAAAGTTGATGGAAAACGCTTGTTTTAAACAAGCGACAATCTATAAGATATTATATAGTTTAAATGTAATACATAATGTGTTACCATTAATTTTTATTATTTTCTATTTCCTGTCTGTAATTTTATGTGTCAACCTTTAATTGAGTATGTGTAGTTTTTGATTTAACCGTCAGATTCATTTACCACATGCATGTCACTCATCTAATTAATATATTTGGATTAATCTTCTTTATAATTAACACATCCAAATTATTTGGCCCCACGATAACCTTGTGGAGAAGAGATTAGATTAATTAAATTAATTAATTATATAAAAATACGGTAATGGTTCGGATCGGCGACACCAACCCCTAAACTTAGAATACCTTTATCGATTCTAACCTTGTAACCGATTTATTTCGATGTTCTAGTCGCTGCTTTTAGAGGGGAAAGGTTATTCTCCTACATTTACTGAGAAACTCTAAATCCCTGTTCAAAGTAATATTAACTTCTGTTTACCTTCTAATATTAAAATGAGAAATAAGGAAATATTAAAGTGGAAATAAGGAAATATCGAAATATAAGACACTAAATCAATTTTGAACTAATATTAATTTAATCAACAATTAATATACTACTGAACCACCAGTAAAGTTAATTCCTGATGAACTTTCTGTCAGAGAAGTGAAAATAACAAATTATAAATATAAAAAAGACAGAATCCTTAAGTATTTATTTGGCATAACTCCTATTTATTTACAATTTGTAGCTACATGTTTCGGAGATAATGTTCCATCATCAGGCTTCTAATTTTTTTTTTTAAAAACACATTAATCTATTACATTATACCTATAGTTCTACAATTATATAGTAATGTGTCATTTACCTCTTAATCTGTGATTATTTTTACATTGTCAATTCTCCATGTTATAAGCCATTATATAATATAAGACAGAATCCTAGTTGAAAGTGATGATGTTAATTTCTGCTATATTTTCTCATGGGAAGTGGAAATAAGAAAACATAAAAAACCTGTGATATACTTTCTCACATTTATTTATAAACTGATATGTTTTATTGAATTAATTATACAATCTGTCTCACTTTAGCACAAAAAGTAATATGGATGACAAAGAATCCATTCACAAAATATGTATACTGAAATTTTATCACTGAAATTGAAACAACAAATACAAATATTTAAAAACACCAAATCCATGTACAAATAAATCTTGTTAAGTTTTATAACACTTTTACAAGTTGTAAATTTTATCACTTGAATTTATAGAACAAATATAAATATGTAAAACACCAAATCCATGTACAAATTAATCTTCTTAAGTTTTATAACACTTTTACACATAAGATTAGATGAAATAAGTAAACATGAATTGATAAAACACTTAATACTCGCGTTGTTAACTTCTGTTTCACCTATTTACATTTAAGAAGTCTAAATATCAATATAACAAACTATACAACACAATCCAAGTTGAAACTGTACAAGTGATTGTTTACATGTGAGGTTATAGGAATGAACTATCGAAAGATATAAACATGAAGTGAAGCGTAAGGATCGAACTGATCGGTGTAGCGCGGGTCAACCTAGTTTGGTGGTGTCACCGATCCGAACCGTTACCAAAAATACTTATTTATAAAGTGTCAAGCAATTAAGTCCTGACTGGCATCCCTTTATTTAGATTAATGGTGATCCGGATTCGACAGAGACCCCGGATATAGCATAATGTTCATCTGGTCGTATTTACATTCAATAAATTGCAAAAAAAAATTACTATTAGCTATATTGTTTAAAATAATTTTGTGTTACTTTACCAGCAAAATTCTGTAATTCTTCATTTCCGTTATTTCGTCACCCCCTCTCCCCCCACTCATAAACGACTTATCGAGTTTCTACTGTATTCCAATCGAAAATGCTCAGACTAATCACGAAATCACTTTGGTACATTTAAAACGACACACTTTTTTCAAGTACCCACATTAAAGGAACATACATAACTTTTTAGACGATTTCACGACAGGCTTCATGGACATAATAACATACTCATTAATGATATAATATTGGGTTGTTTCACATGAAATGTCCGTTTTCAAGGTAAAGGGATTTTAGTAAAAATACAATATGAAAACAATATAATCTTATTCGAAGTATTTACCTTCTTTTTCTACACATTTTTCCCAACGTGACTACAACTTTTTTATCCCGGATTTGAAAAACTCTGAGCTTTGAAGTGAAACAAAATCTGAAAACGCACTTTTGATTTCAGCATCATTTGCAAAAATTTTTCCTCTGCAGAAGTTGTCTAAATTCCTGAAAAGGTGATAATCTGTTGGAGACAAGTCGGGAGAATATGGTGGGTGCGGAAGAACTTCGTACCCCAGCTCTTTCAATTTATGCATGGCAAGTTTTGAAACGTGGGGTCTAGCGTTGTCGTGTAGGAGTATATGGCCCTTCCGATTTACCAATCCAGGTTGTTTTTTCAATAATTTTTCGTGCATTTGGCCAATTTCATTGCAGTAGGTTGTAGAGGTAATGGTCTCACCTCTAGGCAAAAAGGAATAATGTATGATTCCAGCCATGGACCACCATACTGTAACCATCAATTTTTTCGGGTGCAAATTTGGTTTTGGCATTTGTCCTGGGCTTTCGTCGATGTCTAACCACTGCCCTGACCGACGCTGATTGTCATAAGCAATCCATTTTTCGTCGCAACTCATAAAAAAATATTACACGAAAATCGCATGTTTCCATGTTCATATTTGAAGGTATACTAAACAGTGTGTAATTGATTGGGAAGCTAATGTTTATAAAAGAAAAAGTAGAGGATTAGTAACTGCTTGCTTATGATATGTGAACTTTGGAAGTAAACAACAGAGACTCGCAAAATCCTCTATGTATTTCAAATATTATAAAATCGGACATTTCATGTGAAACAACCCAATACATACAGGTCAAGTTAATAAAAGTGTATTAAAAATACATACTTATTTATTTTTGGTTAAGAAAATAGGTTTTAATTCTTCGGCTATTTAACATTCAAACACAGTGCAAATTAACTCCTCAATTGTTGGGTTTTGGATTTTTTTTTCCCACGTTTGCCCACTTTCTGTGCGTTTACTTGCCTATTTTCAAAACAATGAAATCGTCAAAACAGGAGAATCAGATCGCTATTATTTCTTTAATTGTGGCCGATATTATTATTTCATAAGATTTTAAATAATCAAAAGATTTTGACATCGAAAAAAATAGCAAAGAGAAGATGGCATAATAGCTAACACTAATAATATATAGGCCAACAATTCCTCATCCCAGAAATATGTTGTGCCATATCCCAAAACCCTTGTTTTAGGAAATGAGATTTGAAGTTTATTTCTTAAAGTACTTTTTTATTTTGGGATAATATGTAAATGCATTTGCAGTTAAATATTCCCAGTATGTTATATAATCTTTTACTATATCAAACTTACATCCTGATTGCATTGATTTAAAACTAAAACGATCTTATTCATTTGAATATAGAACTAAAATGGCTATTTTTTTTTTATAAAGAAATACAGGATATAGACCATTTTTGAATCAATAAATTGTTCTGTATCCCTTTAAACTAATTTCTTTTTAATAATTGGGATAGTGTATTGTAATAAAAGCTCTTTTATTTTAAATTTTATTATTACAAAAAAAGTAATAAAAAAGTTTAAAAAAATAAGCAAAAGTAAATAAAGTGTAAGTATATAATTTATTTTATCTCTTTCGGTTTTGCCTTCCTTTACTTTAGAGTTGTTTCTGGTTTATTTTATGGATATAGAACTAAATGAACGGTCTACAGAACACTATAATTCCTCAAGCTATCAACAGAACAAGATAATTCTTTAAAGTAGACACAAAACTTGGGTTATAGAACATTTATTTAATGAATACTCGATTATGGGCTAAGATTATACTGTTATTTAAATTGATATAGAACAAGAATTTGTTTTCTAAATTTTTGGTGTATGTAACTCTTTATACACTAAAAATGGACTTAGAACAAGGTAATTCTGGGATGACGAATTGTTAGTATTCGTTTACAAAAATATAATGACTCTAATATGGCAACAAAAAAAAAAGAAGCTTTAAGACTTCAAGAGAGTCCGCGAGGCGATAAAAGTTATTTCCCCTTCCCAAGGGTGGGAATTATGAAGAACAAACCCTCGCGGTATTAAAGCACCATAACGCTTTCCTTAAATTTCATTAGCTGGTGCTGTGCCCAGTAATTATGATAAGCGCCCCACTGTCAACTCTAATAAATTTATTGTGGCTATTTTCGAAGCGGGGGTAAACTCCTCTCTAATTGACCCTGTCCGGATTAAGAACAACCGGAGGTGCCCTCCCCCCCCCTCTCAGCGACAGATATAGAACGCTCAGACTTTAAGGAAGTACTTATAATGTTGTTACAGCAATAGTCAGCTTTTTAAGTAGTGATTACATCAGGGTAGAAAGGAGAGGCGGGTATTGCACGAAGCAGGAGAAAAGGAATATATTCGCAGATTTATTCAGTGATGAAATGAGAAATTATTACGTAAATTGTATTTTAATACACTCAAACCTGGATAAGTGGTACCTCCATAAGTGGTACGCAACTACTGAGCCCATCATTTTCCCCTTAAATAAACTCTTTAACTGGAATGTTTTCACTAGTGGTGGTTCAAAAATACTGAACCTGTTACAAAGTAACAGGTATGGGCCAATTGAAAGGCGAACCTGTCACCGATATTCAGAAGTAACAGGTACAAGATACTTTGTTAGTTCAGTACTATTAGGTTGATGCAAAAATAATGCAGGTTTTTGGTATTCAGTAAAAACATCGATTGTTTTTTTTCAATTGCCTTGAGATGGCGTACGATTGTTGATTGATCCACATCGAGTTCTTCCGCTATTTCTCGAGTAGTTTTAGTGGGGTCAGCTTCAACTATTGCCTTTAACTGGTCGTTGTCAATAGCAGAGGGACGGCCACCACCTTCTCTGTTTAAAAGGTCAAAATTTCCACTACGGAATTTTTGGTACCATCGCAGCACTGTAGATTCATTAATGGTACCTGGCCCCCAAACTTTATTAATATTTCGAGCAGTTTGCGCAGCACTTGAGTTTGAACTCATACAAGTAAATTTGCCGAAAATCGCTCCTAGACGTCATTTTGTCAGGATGCACTGAATTAAATGTTAAAAAAAAGGATTATATAAGAAAGTAAGCGAGATAAAAAGGCTTTAAAATGATGTGTATAACTTAGCATTGTGGATTAGTTTTGTTTACACAATTGGAATTAATAATGAAACGGAAATAAAATTTTACATTATTTTTGCATCAACCTAACATTAACAACATTCATAGCTATTACCTTCGTATGGAGTACAACCGTAGACTAGTATTTTTTTTACTTGTCATCTCTACCTGTCACCAGACACTCGTTTACCTAAACCTGTATTTTTACTTCCACTCTCGTACGAGTATTTTCTGGTAAAATGTCAGCCCGTCTTCATGGTATTAGACACTCTTTTTCATTTTATTATTTTTAATTTTAATAATCATTTAATACGCTCAAATATGAAATCTAAACATAAGCAATTATAATATTTTTGCTTGTCATAAATCAAATAAAAAATATGAATGCTGTTGTAAAACATCTAACATTTTAATTAATAATTTGCAAATTATCTATTATCTTGTTGATAATTCATTAATTTTTTCATTAAAGTTTCATTAACTGTAATCAGCAAAAAAAAAAATTAATCATCATTTAACTACCAGTATTTTGTGAATCAAATGGTTGAGTATAATAAAAAATGTTTTATGGAAAAATTGTATTTTATCAGGTCTAGAAGAAAATAAAATATGACAAAAAAAAGGGTGTATATTTTTAAAAATCATACATATAATTGTAAATGTACAAGTATGTAAATTACTAAAATAAAAGTTTCTTTTTCGCATTCCAACCTTTATATAACATTTAAATAAATAATTGATATTTTTTTTATGATGACACAAAACCAAAACTGTGGTTAAAGCAACAGTAGAGAACTTACGCAAGCTCTCTATTCAGAAATATAGAAGTTATCGAATTCATGTTTTGTTAATATCTTTCTTTAAGTTCCGGAATTGATCTAATTTAAAAAAAAAAAAGAATTCCTATTCCTTGAATAAGTAAAACACTGTAAAGATGAATCTAAAGAAAAAGTATAATCAGTTAAGGTTATGTTTTATTTTAATTTTTTTTTTTTTTTTTAATGAAATTTACAACTGTACGAATATATACATCAAGTAAATGTGTTGATAACGATTACAATAACATGTCAAAATTTTGAAAAGAACTACTCAACTTCAATAAAAACTCTACACTAGAAGGTCTCTAGGCCATCTTCTTATCAGACGCCTCGGAGGATTATCAGCAATGGAGTGGGAAGAAAGTTGAGAAACTAATGGATTTGAGTGGTTATAGTGTTTACAATGAAAGGATAGGTATCTGGTTTGGGCTAAATCAGCAACATATGGAAGATCTTTATGAATAAGTTTATTAGTGTACAAAGTAAGGAGAATTGATGGATTTTGGTTTGTAAAGATTGGATACGAGATGAACTCGATGGTTTAGTGGAGCCCCAAAGCAATGGCAAAACTATTCAACTCGACTGTACCAAATCTTAACAACAACTTCATGGCTCTAGAAAGGTTTACAATAATAATTTTAACTATATAAATAATTAAATATATAGTCTTGAATGCCAGAAACGAGGTTTTCTAAACTGTAACATACTTTCATGGTTAGAAATTAAAATCCAACCAGACGGGTCGATAAAATTATTTATACTAAATCAAAATGGTGATCCGTTTTTTTTATAATGTGTGTAAAAATATGATTCATTGGCCATTACTTGTAAGCATTGATAATGCCGCCCATTATCCGCGACAGTTTCTAAACAGTCTCTGTCCTCTGGATTACCAACTCATAAATTAAAATTAAAAATTGGATGACTAATTATGCCATTATCCTTATCCTCAAACACCTAATCAGTGCAATTTTAATTAGGTTAAAAATTACTGCTATGCGTCAAAATATAATTGAAGTAATAATGCACAATTCCATACTTCAACACAAGATTTTTATCGATAAACAAATGGAAATCAATTATTAATTAAAATGATCAAACTTATGAGAGCGGCGGAGTTAACAGCCAAAAAGCGGAAAAAACTCTTTTTCTCGAGAACGGTTAGTCCTATCGAGCTGCAAATAGTCTCATTCGATTCAAAAAGGAATTAGGAATTATTTCATTATTTTCTTTAATAAAACTGAGAGATATTTTAAAAATTTTATAAACTTTTATATAACATAATTTTAATTTAATTTAACACAAGTGAAAGCTAATTTCACTTTATTATAACAAAAAAAAAAAAAATGGTTCCCTTTTTCAATAATCACATTTTTATGTCGATTAGTTCAGAGTAATTCATTATTTACCTACATAATGAATGATAGGACGGCTCACATATCAATTGGAGTTCTTCACTGATGGGAAGTAGTTTTCTTTTAAGTTGAGGCCTCATGTACGTAATGTAGGGATCTAATGATTCTAGTAGCTTATGAAACATATCATAATATCAATCTTTCATTCATCCACTCATAAAACCTAGTTTTAAACTTATGTCTATTAAAATTAACCGATTTTTAATTTTGTTTGTAATGAGAGAAAAATCGCTTATTAATTGCACAAAATTATAAAGTAAAGTTATCAAATCATCCGATTCCAAAGGATACTTGCCGGGAACAAAAGTTTCTATTGAACAGTCACTAAAAAATACCTCACAGAGATCGGAATATTTTAATTTGATTCATTAAGTGAATGTATATGTTAACACTTTTTTAGAAGAAAGCAGACCTAAAACCGCACTGGAGTGTCAATTTTTTTTTTTTTTTTTTTTTTTTTGTAATGTAATTTTAATTACATTTTTTATATAACCACTTATTTGTATTCCCAAAATTATTATATTAAAAAAATACAAAACAAAATGATTTTTTCCATGAGCGTCTATAAGTGGAATTAGGAATAACTATTTCTCAGAAAATACAATAAATGAACTTAGACATTCATACCTAAATATTTTTTTGATCATTTGAGAATTAGATCACTTCATTTGTATCTCTGAAACCATTCCTTTGGTTTAGTATATAGTGTTCGTAAATAAACGAACATAGGGACCACGAACAGGCTAATCTCAACTTTGTTAACAATAGTTGTTTTTTTGAATAGTTGTCAATGAAATTTATAGAAATATCAAGTAGTGGTATAAGCTTTATAGTGATGGTAATTTTTTACCGGAGCTCAGCGTAGCTTTTATTGTAGGACCACACATGTTAAATAATTCTGGTTTATTTTTCCTTCTCGCTCTAGTATATTTTTTTTATAATATATTTCATACATAGGACCAATCTAATATTTTTTCATTATTGTTTAGTACTCTAACAACAAATCTGTCATGTTTCATAGGTTTATCTATAAAAATAAACCCACAGTGACCCAAATGGTAGCTCAATAGAAATAGGCCATTTTGGGGTGCAGTATTATTGTACAACTTTAGAAGGCCTCGGAGTCACAAATAAAAATGAAATTGAAAAAAACAAACTGGAAATTTTTGCATCAACTAATAATGAATACAATGGCCCATCAATCAGGGCACAAATAATGAAGTCGTTTTTAAAGTTTTTTCCGTGTTTGCCCCACTGTACGTCGGGGGATGCTAATTAGAGTATAATTTAACAGAAAATAAAGTTATGTGAGATAGAAAATAAATTATTTAATTACTGTAAATATATTGCTATTCCTGAAACAAAGGATTTTTTATAGCTGGAAAAGGTTCATTACTTGAATATTCACATCACTTGAAAAATTTGTTTGGCTAGATCAAAGTGGATATCATGAAGTGGGTAACGAGAGGGTTGTTAAAGTCACTCCCAATGTAACTTCCCAGTTTTTATTCCGTTCCTTCTTTCTAATCACGATTTTCACTCAACCATCGCAGCACATAGAACTCTTTTATTTTTACTATTGTATGTTTAAAAAAAAGAAATAAATAAATAAAAAATAAAAATTGATAGTTTTCTCCAAAATATACACGGGCAAGAATCTAAAGTAATACTACCGTTAAGCAAATAACTTAAGAAACACAAAAATAATGTAAACAAGTTATACATTTTGGGGGCGAAAAAAAACGTTTTACAAGAAAATTATAGACCCCAGCCTAAAACATATCAATATGTCACTGCTATAACAGAGAAGAAATATTTCTCAATAATACAAAAAAACTATAATAATAATAATAACCTTTTATTATGACCATAACTCATCAAATAAACCAAAATTCAAATAAATACAATAAAAATAAAAATTTAACATATCTACAAATAAGTCCACAATTATTATGATATTTACAAACAAAGTATTTCTGTGAATTTAAACATGGGCCTTTCCTCAGGGGTTATAGGTCTAGACTTTCCCAGGTGACCAGCCTACGCGGAAGCCCGGTTCGCGATTGGGATCCACTTCTCTTTCCATGTATGTCTATCCCTTGCTATTCTCCACCATAATAGTCCGGCCTTCTTCTTAAAGAAGTCACTCCATCTTTTCAACTGTCTTCCTCTTCGTCTTTTGTAGTAATAGGATGTCCAAACAGTCACTTCCATTGACCACCTTTTATCAGTTCTCCTTAAGATGTGCCCCGCCCATTCCCATTTTTGTTTCTCGATATGGTGAATTATGTCTTTCAGGCCAGTCTTCTCTCTGATGACACAACTCCTAACCTTCTCCTTCCTACTTATCTTTATCATATTTCTTTCTATTGCTCTTTGTCTGCTTATCAGTTACCTTGTTTGGGCTTTCGTTACGGACCAAGTCTGACTACCAAAGGAGACGGCTGGAAGTTTACAGGTATCGAAAACTTTCTTTTTTATCTCTTTCGGGAAATCGTTTTTCATTATTGTTTTCAATGGCCAGTACTTAGCCCATCTTCTGGATGTTCTTCTGTCCACTTCCTTCACGATTTATTTGTAAAAGAGACCAACTGCCCAAGGTATTTATAATCTTCTACGTATTGTAAGCTATGGCTTCCAACTTTTATATCTACCTTTTCCGCGTTCGTCATTAGCTTTGTTTTATCAAAATTAGGTGAGAGGCCTACTTCTGTACATATCTCCAATAAAGTAATTAAATATTATAATATAATAAAATATTAAAAATCTTAATATATATAAATTACGTGTCGCGTTGTTTGGGCCATGTTGACACCTAAACTACTGAACGGATTTTATTCAAATTTGCACACCGTGTGAAGTTTGATCCAACAAGAAAGATAGGATAGCTTATATCTTAATTTATAGTCGCAATATTATTTGTATATTATCTGCAAGTCACAATTATCTGTTAGCTCTACATGATTCTAATATATGGCAGTATAAGGTTATACTATTATATAAAAGGACAAGCAATTTTTCGTTTGTAATCACTAACCGCCAATAACTGCTGAACCAATCTCTACCAAATTTTGACTACTCCATCTTTATAGTTCAAGGATGGTTTAGCAATAGTAAAATCTAATGATTTTCAACTAATTCTTTATTGAAAAATTAATAATAAGCAGATAACAGTGAAGTTCAAAAATGGCAGCAATTGCCATCTTCATGAAAGATTAAAAGGTACAGTGTTACATAGAGCTTGACATTGATAATAAAATTTACTTATTTTAAATTAAATTGTTATAAAAACAGCTATATGGAGTGAAATATACTAAATTTTACATCATTTTCATAGGTCTAGTTTTAGCAACAATAAAAATTTAAATGTACAATGTTAAGTGTGGAAACGGGGTTTACCACACTATCACATACTGATGAAGTTATATATTAAAAGACAAGCCATTTTTTTTTTTTTTGTGATCACTAACCGCAAATACTACTAAACCAATCTGTACTAAATATTAACTACATCATCTTCATAGTTCCAAGAAGGTTTAGCAATATTAAAATCTACTGATTTTTAATTTATTTTTTATTAAAAAAAGATAATATGTGGACAACAGTGAAGTTAGAAAATTGACCTATAGGTTGCGTTTGCCATTCTACACGAGAGGTTACAAAAGAGCTTGAAATCGATGATAAAATTTACTTATTAAACTATCAAGAAAATTATTAAAAAATATTTAAATATGGTGTGCGATATGTGGATCCCAGTTAAGCTTGAAAATCGACCGATTGTGTATAACGCCATTCCACAATAGAGTTTACAATGGTAAACTGAACCTATCAGTACTGACATTTTAATAAATAATTTTTATAATTCTAGGAAGTTTTTGCAATGGTAAAATTTACAATAACTAAAATTTAAATGTACAATGTTGAGATATAGGACTGAGGTTTGTCACACAGTCATATACTTTAAAGCCTTGTCCACACTATGTCGATTCGGGTCGACCGAGAACGTCGATCGACAATGTCAAACGAGTGTGGACGTGTCGACCGACTTTCTCGATTCGTGTCTGTTCGAACAGAAACATTCGACCTGGTCGACGGTTGGCTTTTGTCTAGTTAACTTTGCCATGGTTTATATGTACAGGTCAATTTACGTACTTCGTAGAAAATTTACTTTCCAAAAATATTTCTACAATCCCTAAATTCTTGATTTCGTCTTATACCTGGTTAAATTTACAAACAGATCCCGTATATAAAATTTGTATTAAATCCTGTGAAATACCTACGACATGCTAAAAACCTTGTTTTATTATGAAATCCAAATTTGTTTTTTAGCACACTTTTAGCTATAACTGCGAAAATATTTTTCTGGTTCCAAATTTCTTTTATTCATCTCACATCTGGTTAAATTTACTATCTGATCTCCTATATATATATATATATATATATATATATATATATATATATATATATATATATATATATATATATAGATATATATATATATATATATATATATATATATATATATATATATATATATATATATATATATATATATATATATATATATATATATATATATATATATATATGTATATATATATATATATATATATATATATATATATATATATATTAATTTTTATTAAATCCAGTTAATTACCCACTCAGCCCACAAATATGTCAAAATCGTCGTATTTTGCCAAAAATACACATTTAGCGTGCTGGCATGAGAATTTAATGAATATTTATTATATAGGATCTGATAGTAAATATAACCAACGAGCATTGAGATGAAAAAAAATTTTTGTGGTCGGACTAATATTTTCGGAGATATAGCGAAAAATGTGCCGAAAAAAAACGAGGAATTCACAACAGTACGGGGTTCTTAGCGTGCTGACGTGTTTGTTTTACGAGATATGATGTAAATTCCATAGACGGGCATGATAGTAAATTTAAAGAAATAACAAAGTAAATCTTTCAGATGAAAAAAATAAATTTTGGTTCCGACTAACATTTTTGGAGTTATTGCCAAAATAAGTGCGACTTACCGCACTTTAGCCCTTCAATCTTCCCCTTCTCCATATCACTATTGATATGGGATAAAAATTAATATAACCAAATTTGTTGCAAGTTCTTTTTTCTTTTATAATGTATAGAACATAAAATGTGCTAAAAGTAACTGTTCACGAGTTTTTTCATCACACAGCTAAGAACATACTATTTAAAACCCTATTCTACACTAACCCGACGCTATTTCGAGGAAGACGTTTTACCACACATAGACCTAAGGCTGGAGAACAATTTCCAGCAGACTTTTTAATTTTTGGAGTTCAAGGTTTGTGCATTTTTTTGTATAATTTACCTGTACTCTGACATTCAGCAGTTCAGTAAAAGTGGTCAATTGTATAGTAATTTCTACCACGACTTCTCAAATTTCTTGAGGTTTGAGAAAGAGAAGTCGGCAATGTAAGCTTTGCATATAAAACATGTAATATTCGATTATATGGTGTAAAAGAAGGGCACCAGCACGGTTTTGGCCAAATTCGTTACTTATCAACATTTAAAAAAAAACAAAAAAAAACATGGTCTGATTTCAGAATCGTTTTCTTCATTGGTTCATGCTACAATTTACTATATATAGACTTTATTTGCAAAACGCTTCGTTGTCGTGTTACTGGTAACAAACCGATAATAACCGCTTTTTGGGTATCGTTTTGCGATTTAGGGTATGAAGCCGACGGCCACTGTCATAGGAAACTTCCAATTCGGATTCAGTAGCCCCCAAAAGAACATTGCGATACGTTGAGAATAAAAGTTCCACAGTATTTTTCCTCACCAAATCCTTATTTGATTGGACTATATCCGCAACCTCGGTTAAACCATCTTGTCTTTTATTTTTGTTTTCATACTGTAAATCAGTAGATTTCCATAAAAAAATATTGACATATCCTCGTCACTTCAATTCATGATAAAGGAAAACAAAATTTAAATTAATAAAGCAATAAATTTACTAATAGTAAAACGAGTGTAATGACTCATTATTCAGTGGTGGATTATCAGTTGGAACACTGACCAAAGAGGCAGTGTGAAAAGGATTAGCCACTGCCTCAGTCATTTTATAACATTTTCATTTTCCTCCTAATTTATTGACATAATTTAGATTTATTTCTGAATAATATTGATTTTATTCTTCAGTGATGTCGAACAACACATTCGACACGTCCACACTGTCGTTGTCGATTCGATTTTCATTGATCTTTACCGACTTGATTCGGGTTTCAGTTTGATTCGACCCGACATGTTCGACAAAGTCGACAACAAGTAGACACTGGTTCAACATTGTCGACCGACAAAACTGTTCGACTCGGATCGACGTAGTGTGGACGTACCTTAGTGTGAATTAGAGTGAACGACATTGTCGGTCGACATAGTGTGGACACGACTTTTTAGTTTGAAATCAACATCCAAACAGATGAAATTAATAAAGTTATTTCTGTCGAATACAAATTATTACTAAATTAAAATGTCGATCCTTTGCTTTTTTATATTGTGTGTAAAAATATGATCCAAGGGCCTTCTGTCGTAAGCACTGATAATGCAGTTTTCCGCAAGAGTTTCTTAATAGTATTTATCCATCTTGATTACCAATTCATACATTGAAATAAAAAAATTTATGTCTAATGGTGCTTTTACGTAATCTTCAACCACTAAATCAGTGCAATTATAACTAGATTAATAATTACTGCTATGCGTGAAAAAATCATTGAGGAAATAATGCTCAACCACATGCTAAAATACAAGAATCTTATCGCTATATAAATAAAACTTTAATTTTTAGTTGAAATTATCTTTACTTATGAGGGCGTCGTTTCAGACTACTTCAACATTTACTAGACAAACGTTCAAAGGCTCCCAATTAATTACAAAAGCCTCATATACATGACTGTGATTAGACCTATTTGGCCGTTCGGAGTTGAGCTTTGGAGCTCCACTAAACCATCCAATTAATTTCGTATTCAATCCTTACAATCCAAAATCCTTACAATCCAAAATCCTTCGTAAAATCCTCAATGCTCCTTACTTTGTCTCCAATAAACTTATCCAAATAGATCCCAATATTCCATATGTTGCTGATTTAGCCCACACCATAGCAAGCAAGCTCCATAATCACTCAAATCCGTTAGTTTCTCAACTTGCTTCCCACTCCATTCCTGATAATCCTCCGAGGCGTATGAAACGAAGATGGCCTTCTAGTGTAGAAGTTTTTAATAAAGTGCTACTTATGGGCAGTTCTTTCCAAGTTTTAACATGTTATCATAATCGTTGTCAATACATTTACTTGATGTATATATTCTGTACAGTTGTAAAATTTAATAAATGTATATTTAAAAAAAAAAACTTATGAGGGCGGATGAAGCCGCGACAGGGATGCTAGTTATTCAAATAAAAAAAAATTTTAAAAAATTTTATTTGTAATTATTGCCTATTTACTGGATGTTTTGTAATTGGATTGCTAATGATAAGATGAGACAGTATTTTTTTTAATCTCTAAAACTGATATAAAAATATAAGATAAGGAAGAAGAGACCCGATATTGAAACCTATTACACTTAACGGGTCGATTGGAAATTCCTCGCTGATGGCCATTGACGCTGTAACTATCCTCAATCTTCTTGACATAGTATACAGTTCGCTGCTCTCACACCGTTTTCTACGGTATTTACCAGCATTTTTTGAGGTGAAACAGAGGTATGCCGATAACTAAATGATTGAATTCTCATTACTGGTACCAATACAAAAAGAAAAATTATAATTTACCTAAAACTTTTACAGAAAACTCAATTCCCTCTGACTCGGAAAAAAAACAATAAATCATGGATATATCTCTCTAAAATCTACTGCTTTTGATGAAAAAAAAAAGGGGGGGTGTGGCTGTGTCATAGACACGGCCGTGTGTTGTACGTGAATACATCTATGTAACGGGTTATATTTTTTTAATAAAATATTTTTATTTATGTATTTAGGATAAAATCAAGGAAACTAATAATTATTGTGTTAATAACATAACTTTATTAATTATACGAAAAGTATGACACAAGTAGCAAAACAAGATACATCGAGATTTCTGATAAACGTTAAATCAATACAGTAACTACCTAACGTTGTTGGAGAAGTTTCAATATATGATAAATAGAACTCGCTGACCATGAAGTCTGGCAATGAGCGATTTTGTGAGACAACAACATTAGAGTCTCCAACTATCATAACTGGTGTAGTAAGATCAGGCTCGTAATCTGTTATAATTTTAGCGATGTTTTTGAAATATTTAAACGACGCCCGTAACCTAAACGCTGTGCCCGGATGGGTATACACACATCCGAGTACGAATTTGAAGATGTCATTGGCCGTTGCGTTTAAAGGACAGACACTACTAGGTGTTGCGTCTTTCATTTCCAAAAAAAAATTCCGAAAAGTCAATGTTAACTCTATTACAATCAGCGAAACTATTGATATTGTGATATATGGCGACTCCACCGACTTTGCGACTTGATGATGATGACACCGCTACCGATAATGTAGTTGCAATTTGCCTGTTCTTAGCGGTATTATAATATAAACTCAGTTTAAACCAAGGGTTATTCACTGGCATGTAATTTTCTATCCAAGTTTCGCTGATTGCCAAATAATCAGATCGGTTGATGATTGTATCAGTAGAGATGTCTTCTGAGTGCGCGACCAAGCTTTGTGCATTAATTGCGGTAACAAGTATAAAGTAACTGCTGATCGGGAACTCTATAACAAAATTTTTAATAATATTTAAACTAATATTTTGTATGCCACCGGTTGATTTTGACGACACCTGACAATTAAAACTTAAAACCAATTGCTAATCTCGATACGCAGCAAAATACCTCAAAATGTACGTTCCTGGCACTGTTTGACCCGGTCATATTTTGGATTTTCAATTATTCCTTTATAGGTATACTTATCAACCATATAATGTGTACAATGGTAAAAGGTTAAAATTAAATCTACGCGTGGGAATATCATTGAGACAATAATTCTCAATGGAGCAGCGCGTAGTGGGCCAAATGAGCTAAAAACTGCTTAAAATTAATTTTTTTAAAGTTTTTTTTTTCGTTAAATTTGCGACAAATATGTGTTTACTATACCTTAAGGCTAATAGAACTTGCGTTTCAGAGAGTTTTGTAGAGAACTTAACAATAGGGTGCCTACAGAGATAAAATCGCGAAAAAAAAAGGAAATTTATTTTTAGTAAATTTTCATTATTAATCATCAATATTTTATTTCAATTTTGGCATTAACATATTGTTTTCTATTGTTTTGAACTTGGTGGAGTACCAACCGAGATAATTTTGAAAATTAACTGAGCCAAATTTTGACTTTTTGATTTTCCGATTAGTATACGTCCTACAGTTTTTTATTTTGTGTTTTTTTTTTTGTGTCTCTTTAATTCCAACGCTAAACCCTTCTTAGAGATGTATAGAAACATACTATGCAATGATTAGCTGCGTCCACTTGCGACCTTCACTGCCAGAGCTCCCTAACTTATGTTATAAAACTCTCAGTAGTCAGGAGAGTGGAGGTCCTATGCATTCCAGACTAACTATGCAGCTTATTTCCAATGATAATTGATGGACATTAATTTCCTTATGTGGTTCTGATAAAAGGCCATATTTTCTCTTTGTAAATTTTGGAGCAATTAGCAATAAAAGTCAAATTATGAATTATTGACTTTATGATTAATTCCTCATTTTATAGATATTGTTCCTGTTTGTGTCTTTTTCAAACCAAATTTAAATATTTTCTAGAGCTATGTAAACAAAAACATACTTTATTTTTGGAAGGGGAATCTGCTTCCTTAGTATAACAGCCCGTTAATCTTTGAACATGGTCAGCATGGTTAACCTACATACATTGATGTATAAATATTTCTACTATAAGTTCTCGTTAAAAAAACAATAATAATATGAGAGGGGTGGATATTGAAAAAACACTTCTGATATATTTTTTAATAAAAGTAGTAATGCCAAAAAGCAAAGTAATGAATGTTGTTTCCAGGAACACTCATTTCGTAAACCCCGATGTTAGAAGTGATTTAGTATTTTTTATTAGTACCACATCTTTAAAAAAATTTAATTATTTACTGATTATTAGAATTACTGAAATTTAAAAGAAAATTACTTTTTAAAATTTAATGTAGCTGGGTACTACTAATCTTAGATTATCATTGCTGATGATTCCCAGAATAATTAATATAATTAATGTGCAAAATAACGGTTCAAAATTTTCTGGAGTAGTATTAGAAAACCAGTAGAAAAGTAAAGTTTTACTAACAAACTCAGAATAATGAAAAAAAATAAGCGTGTCTTATGGAAAATAAATTATCATATACTGGCTAAATACAAAGGCCTAATTTCTGCCTCATAGAATTCAACGAGAAAAAAACTACTAATTGAAGCCCACTTTGGGTAACGGTTCGGATCGGCGACACCACCAAAATAGGTTGACCCGCGCTACACCGACCAGTTCGATCCTTACGCTTCACTTCATGTTTACATTTTCGATAGTTCATTCCTATAACCTCACATGTAAACAATCACTTCTACATTTTCAACTTGGATTGTGTTGTTTAGTTTGTTATATTGATATTTAGTCTTCTTAAATGTAAATAAGCGAAACAGAAGTTAACAAAATGAGTTTCATAAAGGATTAAGTGTTTTATGAATTCATGTTTTCTTATTTCATCTAATCTTATGTGTAAAAGTGTTACAAAACTTAAGAAGATTAATTTGTACATGGATTTGGTGTTTTACATATTTATATTTGTTCTATCAATTTAAGTGATAAAATTTACAACTTGTAAAAGTGTTATGAAACTTAACAAGATTTATTTGTACATGGATTTGGTGTTTTATATATTTGTATTTGTTGTTTCAATTTCAGTGATAAAATTTCAGTATACATATTTTGTGAATGGATTCTTTGTCATCCATATTACTTTTTGTGATAAAGTGAGACAGATTGTATAATTAATTCAATAAAAACATATCAGTTTATAAATAAATGTGAGAAAGTATATCACAGGTTTTTTATGTTTTCTTATTTCCACTTCCCTTGAGAAAATATAGCAGAAATTAACATCTTCACTTTCAACTAGGATTCTGTCTTATATTATATAATGGCTTATAACATGGAGAATTGACAATGTGAAAATAATCACAGATTAAGAGGTAAATGACACATTACTATATAATTTCAGAACTATTGGTATAATGTTATAGATTAATGTATTTTAAAAAAAATTTAGAAGCCTGATGATGGAGCATTTTCTCCGAAACATGTAGCTACAAATGTTAAATAAATAGGAGTTATGCCAAATAAGTACTTAAGGATTCTGTCTTTTATATATTTATAATTTGTTATTTTTACTTCTCTGACAGAAAGTTCATCAGGAATTAACTTTACTGGTGGTTCAGTAGTATATTAATTATTGATTAAATTAATATTAATTCAAAATTGATTTAGTGCCTTATAATTCGATATTTTCTTATTTCCACTTCATTATTTCCTTATTTATCAGAAGTTAATATTACTTTGAACAGGGATTTAGAGTTACTCAGTAAATGAAGGAGAATAACATTTCCCCTCTGAAAGCAGCGACTAGAACATCGAAATAAATCGGTTACAATCGATAAAAGGTATTCTGGGCGCGCCTTGGGGTTGGTGTCAGGTATCCGAGCCGTTACCGGAAAAAAAAAGGGTGAATAAGAATACGCAATAATATATTTTTGGTAAAAAAGGACACATTCGTAGAACTAAGGTTAATTGTCAAAAGATTTATCCAACTGGTTTTTATGTCCTGTTCGTTTTGGAATTGTTTCCCATTTATGGAGTTCTGCAGAGACCGGAATTAGTGGTAGTCTGGGGATTACGGAAGATGGAGCAAAAGATCCCATTTAAAGCTTAATAATTTATTGGGGGTGACCAACGAGGTATGGGGGCCTTGCGTTGTCTTGGTGGAAAACACAACCTTTTCAATTTGCCAGTTCTGGGTGTTTTTTTGTTGTTATTTTTTAAATTGATTGATCCAACTTTGTTAATTGCAAAAAGTATAGAGTTGAATAAATTGTTTTTCCTGATGGCAATAGCTCGTTTCAATTTCTTGTGGGCGACCAGACCGTGGAGCGTCATTGATGTCAAAATTTCCTGAACGAAATTTAGCAAACCAATTTCGACAGGTGATTTCGGTTAAGGACACATCCCTATAAATATAGCAAAACTTTCAGTGGGCTTCTGCAGGACGGTTATCTTTTTAATAATAATACAGCAAAATATTCCGATAATTAATGATATTTTTTATCATGTTCAAGGTGGAATAGCAATCACAATAATAGGCTATTGTAAACAAGAATTTTCAAAAATGTTTGTTGACATATTACAAGCAGAGTAAACAATCCAGCTTGGGGATTAATTCATCAGATAAGAAATGGACCGTAATGATACAAGCATAAACAGAAAAACCGAATCGACTTATTTGCCGATTATATATAATTATTATTATTATATTGTATATTCGGATGTCTTATGAATTTATTTTTTTCATTTTGCATGATTTCTACAATAGGGTCATTCCATGTCAAATCAACCAATTGTTTAGACCTTAACCTCTCGGATTTCTATGGTTTTTAGTATAGAAGTTGTACATAGCAAGAATAGTACAAATGTATAATATAACATTTTTTTGTAAATCAATCAAATCAAATTTACGGTATTCTTTTCGATTTTAAATTCCCTTTATTTGATATATCACTTAATATACTTTCTGTCCATTTTGAATTTTTCCGAAACGTCCGAAAACGTACCCTTCGATTTTTTTCGAAAAAAAAAATATATATGTGATTTATACTATAACTGACTACATGTGGGCAAAATTTTAGAATGGGACGGAAATGGGTTCTTGATAAAAAAAAAAAATAATTTGCTCTTTTTTTTAATGGAGAGTTAGTCCAGTCAATAAAGTATTATAGAGTTTTTTTTTGTGATACAAGGTCTTTCTTCGGAAACGTGTTCACGGTCGTTAGAATGTTAAAATACTAAAATTCCTGGAGTTTTCGGGCCTGGAACAGGAAGGGGGGGTGCGGAAGGTCCCTTTTTGGTTTAGCACTTATTTCTTGAAAACGGTGAGTCGTATAAAAAACATGACTATTTACTAAATTAAAGCTATTTAAATTCTCTACAACTTTATTGTGTATACATTTTACATATTTTGTACCGTATCATATTTCTGACCGCACTCAGGTAGTCCAAATCCCTAATCTTCCGCCTTCCTCTCCTCTCCCAATCAACTCGGTGTAGTTCAGGGCTCCTCAATATCACCCTCACTATTTAGCGCATACATTAATGACCTTTATCCCCTCATCAAACATTGTTCCTCTCACTTCTACGCCGATGATCCCCAAATTTACCTTTCTTTTTTCCCAATGAACTACAAACCGCCATCACAAATATCCAAGCAGATCTCGACACGATAGTCTCTTGGGCCTCTGATAATAAACTGATATTAAACGCAGACAAATCAAAAGATATTGTGTTGGGTTCTAAAGTCCTTCTTAACTCTCTGCCCACAATTCCTAACTTTTCCATATATTCCTATCCCATAAACTTCTATCCGTCCGTTACGAACCTTGGCATTGTCCTAGACCAAACCCTTTCTTGGAAAGACCATATTTTCCTATTATTACCCGACGAACAATCTCCTCCCTTCGACTCCTAAACCGATCCCGTAATTTCCTTCCACAGTCGATCCGCCAACTGTTAATTACTTCCTTCATATTCCCCCATTTTGATTATGGTAGTGTGGTGTATGGAGGCCTATAGCTTTAACATTAAAAATCGTCAGTGAGTTCCCGCAAAACCAGATCCCGTTCCTCAGACCTCTACCTAACCCCTTTCAACACAACATCCTTCAAACGTTCCTTTATATCCAGAGCTTCCAACTTCTGGAATTCCCTCCCTTCCTTCATTCGCCATTCCTCCACTCATAACAGCTTCAAATCCCGACTTTTCGCTTACCTGTTAGATATTCAATCTAATAGCCATATAGATGTAGAAAATATCTCTTTAAGTAAGATATGAACATTCAAAATATAATATTGATTTTGTACAGTATTAGTCTAGTACTATTGCACTAAATCGGTTTTGGCATAATGTATATTATCTATCAGACAAGGCACATTATCTTTCTATGTAATTTTTATTTCTCAGCTTGATTATTGTATTTGATTTCATTGAGTTTTTGTTTAATTTTCTCTATTTTTGTTTTCGTTACTTACTTATCTTAGATTCTAACCTCAATATATAATTTGTTTTTAAAGCGATATTTTAAAATATGTAACATTACTTTTATATTGTAATCTGAATTTCTTTTAATTCCTTAATTTAATTTTAATTATATTTTCCTTGCTTTTATCATATTTCTTAATTATATATACGGTATGCTAGATAACCATTAATTGTTCATTGTAATTATTCTTAAGGGGCAAGGCCTCAGAATAAAATTTATTTTTATTCATTTCATTCATTTATCCATTAAAAAAAAAAAAAAAAGCAAATTATTTTTTTTTTTATCAAGAACCCATTTCCGTCCCATTTTAAAATTGTATTTGCGTTTCTGTTTCAATCGTGTAATCAGTTATAGTATAAATCACATATATTTTTTCGAAAAATCGAAAGGGTACATATTTTTGGAATTACGAAAACCGTTTTTGGACGTTTCGGAAAAATTCAAAATGGACGGAGAGTATATTAAGTGATATATCAAATTACAGGGCATTTCAAATCGAAAAGAATGCCATAATTTTGAGCTCTCTAGGGGCAATATTTTTTTTAATTGCATAATTTTAAAATACTGAGTAAGGACCGGAAACGGTATTTTTTTAATATTTAAAAGCTTATAACTCAAAACCAAAAGTAAGTAAAATTTAGTATTTTACATTTTTACTAGTCTTGGTAAGTACAACTTCTATACCAAAAGTCATGCAAATCGGAGAGGTGAAGGTCTAAATCTAATGTACAATGGTTGATTTGGCATAGAATGACCCAATACAAGATTTTTATTGATAAATAAATATAACTTTAATTAGTAGCTAAAATTACAAATGCTCTTTACTTATCAGAGCGAGTGAAGAATCGATGGAATATTCTGTTAAATAATGATATTGAAACCTATAACTAAATTTATTTTATTTCTATTTATTGAGCCCTGCCATCCGATTATAGCCCAATAGGTCATTATAATTACAGCTGACAGCTCTGTCCATAATGGAATGGCTCCAAAGTGGCCCTTTCTCTGAATCAAACAGAGCACTTCGGCATTAATCAAGGTTCATTAATTAATTTGTCTAATGGAAATTAATTTATTTCTATTTTCAAATAGATTGATTTAATTTTATTTATTGTTATGAAAATAACTGAGATGGAATTAAGTTTCTTTTATTACAACACTAGCTTTTTAGGAAGAAACTCTGGCGGATGATGGACTTCATTATCTTTGCTTACAACCCTATCAATAGAGATATTCTCGGTTGTCACAATTTATTTTTTTCTATAATTATGTTATAAATATCCTCTGTTATAGTATTTGTAGGTAAATTACTGCTCTTTCACACAACCAATGGTACGATTTATTAAATAAACCTGAAAGATCAAACGAATTTGAAATCATTGAAATTTTGCCGATGCAAACTCTGTTCAAAATCTTCTTCGTCAGTCTTCTTTCTTCCAGTCTCATCAATGCCCACAAAACGTCAATCTACGTTTCCTCATTACATCACTCAACCTTTCAATGTTTCGCTATATTTCCATATTACTTTTAAGTTTAAAACCTTCTTCAGTCTTTTATTAATATTTTTCTCTCCTTCTTTTCCATATTTTCAATTTCTCCCTTTTTGTTAAAAACAAGCATATAGAGGCATATAAGCTTTCAGGACGAACAACTACTTTATAATGACGCAATTTAGCCTCAATAGAGAGATTTTTTTTATTATATATAGCTAAATAAAAGGTTCGCGGGACTGAGTTTTTAAAAAAAGAGATTTTTATTGAGAAGTACATACATTATATCAAGCAAAAAGCACAATTTATAGCCTAATACAAGGACTTCGTGTTGAACAACTGGCATCACAACGTGTAGAAGCACGTGTCACCGGGCGAAGGTGGGGGTGCCCCTTTTATACAATTATCTAGGAGAGGGGATAGTGTACATTTATTTATTATCCCTTAATACCATTGGGTTTCTATAACTTCTCCCCCCCCCCCAAGTTCCGAGGTCTCCGATGGAACAAATATCTTAGTGTAAATAGGTAAGATTCTATACAATAAAAATAAAAGGTTTGGAACCTTATACATTTCTCAATACCTTTTACACTAAGTCATAACATTGCAATAGATAACATTCTATAAACAAAAGGGATTGGACCTTATAATTTAAGTTTATACAAAAATAAAAGGATTATAACTTGTGTACTAGTTTAGGATTTGTACTATCTATAGTTTTTTTAAATAAAAAGATTAAACTCTGTACTGAAATACAGCTATCAGCTTCCTATAAACAAAAGGATTAGACTTTGAACTTCCTGTTTATGAAGTCAGGATCTGTACACTTGCAAAATAAAAGGATTAAACCTTGCCCATCTCTTAATATTAACAATAAGCTTAAACTATAAAAATGTTTATACATTACAAAATTCCTTACATGCTAAAGTACAATTTTTCCTTATAACTAAAAGATAACAGGATATTTCTTAATACTAAACAATTCATATCTATACATTATCTAAACAAAAGGACAAATAAAATAAGAGTCTTTGAATTAGTTTCCTCTATTACAAATAATACTTTTAGCTTCAAAATTACTCAAAAATATTTTAAATCAAAATAATAATTCAAACACTCCTTTACAATAATTACAATTAATAATACTTTCAAAATAAAATACATACTTTTTCAATGATCAATCAAAATAATATTTCAAGACAAACTAATAGTATCCTAATTTTTATGATAGTGACTTCAAAATATTAATTACAAAATAAATCGGACAGAATATTACCGTGAAATAAAATAATAATTTGAATGATCTTTTACATTATTTAACATTGAATATAATATTTTACAACAAAATACAAAAATGTCCGACTTTATTAAAATAACTACAGCATTGTCAGTTTAATACAGATAATTCTTTCAATATAACATAAACATTACTCCTAATACCATTGCATTTATTATTTTTTAAAATAAAAGATTTTTAAAACATTTTAATATCGTTAAATAAAATTAAATATTTTTAATCAGAACCACTGTCTGAATCGTAATTATCCGAAATGTTTACACGAAGAGATTCGCTATCGTCGTCTGAAATAGATTGTTTCTTTTTCCGTTTTTCCTATTGGGCCTTTTAATATTATCGATATGAGTTTTGATTGGTCCTTTATCTTTTACTACTACATTTACTTTTTTTAAATTTGTCCCTACTTTTGTATTTTCGCTTGCGTATTTTTTTAAATATTCTACGTCTCCTAATTGTTCCTGAATATCCAAAGGGTCTTCCCTATTTTTATTTAATTTTTCGGTCCTTGTCTCTTTTTCGTCATTTATTTTCGATCTAATTAATTTATGTAATAATTGTTGGTCCTTATGATATTTTAATACATATTGTTCTGTCAGGTCGATGTTTTCGTTTGATTCTAATCTGGAGGTTCCAAAAGTAATTTCATTAGGAGTTAATTTAATTTATTGTTTAAGGTATTATTATACGCTATTACCGCTAATCTTAATTTTTGTTGCATCGAACATTTATCTTTTTCTTTTCCTATTATTCTTAATAATTCGTTTAGGGTAAAGTGGACTCTGTTCAGTAATCCCAAGAGTTTGAGTGGCTGGCTGAGGTATAATGTAAAATAATATTATTTTCTTCACAAAACTGTTTTACCAAATTATTTTTCATTTCCGTCCCTTGGTCTAATGATATTTGTAGAGGTGTGGGAAAGTATGTCATATAGTTAGTCAGTGCATTACTACAATTAAAATATCTATCATTAACTTAAATTCTGTCTGACTATAAAACTGATAAAATGATATTTTTTTCTAAGGTTTGAATGAATATTAACCAAATTATTCTGATAAGTCTATTTTAAATTTTTGATGTGTAAACCATTTAAATCATATAATATCTGTAATGCTAACTTCATTTAATAAATGCATAAAAAATGTCTATAACAATTAATTCAACTTCTTAAAACAAAAATAAGCAAGAAATCAAGATTGAGACGTAATGTAAACTTATTAGATTTTTAACCAAAAATGACAATACTCAATCACGTAGATAAATAAAATTGCTATGCATATTGCATTTAAATTTAAACTCAAATCTCTGAAATCGTTTATCCCTTTAGCTTTATATTTAATATTTCGATTCTAGTGATTAACAGGACATTAAATAAAATGATCATACCTCGTTTTGTTTAAATTGAATTGTTAGAATAATAAAGTAAAATAATAATTTTAATTTACAGATTATTTTAGTTTCGTCGATACGATGTAATTGTTTAAACAGCACGCATAATAGAAGCTTAAAAATAGAACGAATACAACCGTTTAATCCTAAACGTATTTAGTAACGCATATATGAAAGTTAACATTATTATCGGAGTAATAATCATATAAATACATTCTTTAAAAGTCTAATTAACATTAACTTACAAACAATTATTATCAACTAAATCATTATATTAAATTATTAATTAATTATTATTATTAAGTTATTCTTAAAATTAAATAATGATTTTTGATTTGTTAGAAAATTTACTACTATTTTCAAAATTAGTACCTATTTATATTAATTTTTTTTTTTTTTTTTTTTTTTTTTAGTGTTTTCCTTCCAGCAGTAACCCTGTTGGAAGGGATTTTATTATTTTCTGTACACACCATACTTGTACAAAGTATACAATGTACATGTAAATATTATTTGCGATTTGATTATAATTTACATGTGTTGAAAGGTATAAAATATAAAAATAAACAAGAAAAATAAAATAAAATAAAACAAAGAATAAGAAGTTATATAACATAGATAATTTAAAATTCAATAAAAACAGCAACAAAGTTATGTAGAGAAAAGTTAGAGGTTTAGAGATATTTCATATTTATATCCTCTATTTTAATGATTGAATTTTTAAGAAATATTTGGAAATTTTCAAATGATTTGTTCATCAAACATTGACCATCCACCGGCCAATGTCCTAGTTTCTGTACTGTTTTTGTCTGTAGAATAGTTCTGTAGTCAGTGAGTAGTCTGCATTCATATATGAGGTGGTGTATATTTTGTTCTTGAGTGAAATCACAAGGACATAGGAAAGAATCTCTTATTTTAAATCGATAGAAATAACTGTTTACTGCCGCATGTCCTGTGACTCCTTGTGTAATGTAAAAGTTAGTCCATGAGTTTGATTTAATGTAGGTCCGTAAGTCTGGAATGAAGTTATGTAGATGTCTTCCCTTGTGTGTAGTGTTCCAACGTGTCTGCCACTGGTCTACTGCTTGTGTTTTTAGCATGTGTTTTAAGTGTTGTTTGGATATCATATTATATGATATAGGAAGGGTAGTATCCTTTGAAGCCTCTTTTGCAGCCTTGTCAGCCAGTTCGTTTTCCGCTATGTCGGAATGCCCTTTTACCCACTTGAAGGAAATTTGAATGTTTATCGTCAGTTTGTAGATGTCTTAGAAATGATCTTATTTTTTCAATGATGGGGATTGTGACAATGTCTGTTTTTTATCATGTATAGAGTACACTGACTGTCCGTTAGTATTGTAATAGTTTTATCTTTTGTCCTCAAATTTTGAAAGTATTCTAGAGATTTAAGGATGGCGAATTGTTCTGCTTGATTATTGCTACATTCTGGGCCTAATTTATACTTTATTACATCTAAAATTTTGTTTTTAAAAATGAGACTAGCACAGCCTACATATTCGCCATTCTTGCTTCCGTCAGTATATATCTCATAGTCTGTGGGGTCAGTTAAGCATTCAGTAATACAAGGAAATTCTGCTGGGTGTAACCAATCCTTGTAGTCGGTAGTATGTTCAAAGTTGTTAGATTTGAAATTTTCGTAGTCAGTGTTCATGTATAACAAATGGAATTTTCCTATGTAACTGGTAGCTAATATACTGATGGGGATCATTTTGGCCAAGACAAAGGCAGCTTCATCAGAGAGTGTTCGGAATCCTTTGGCAATTTTGAGTGCCATTAGCCTCTGGACCCTTTCCAGCTTTGCCTTGTTGTATTTGATCTGAAGTCCTGGATGCCATATTTCAATGCCATAAGTAAGAATAGGCAAAATTGCGCCTTTATACAAAACCTCCAGAGCCTCCGTTCTCAAACCCCATGTCGCTCGCGCTGCTATTGAAAGTGAATTTATTAATTTTAAAAGTTTGTTTTGTAGTATGTCAATATGTCTGTTCCACTTTAATTTTTCGTCAATGGTTATGCCTAAATATTTCAAAGTACGTATTCGATTCAGGTTTTTATTTTGTATTTTCACATTTAAGTCCGGACTTAGTCGTTTTTAGTGATCACCATATAATTAGATTTTTGTGTATTGATGTCAGTTTGTTTAAGTAAGCCCAAGAATTTATTTTGTCTAATACTATATCGACTACTGTCTGTAAATGTTTAAATATTTTGATGTTATAATTGCTAATATGTCATCTGCAAAGGCCAAAATCGTCGCGTTTGAAGGTAATCGTTCTTTTAACAGTGAGTCAACAATTAGGTTCCATAAAAGAGGAGAGCAGCACGAGCCTTGTGGTGTCCCAATAGACTGATTTCTATGTAATGCAACGTTGTTTGTCACTAAAGATACAGACCTATTGCTAAGATAATCTTTAATAATCCTGTAAATGTTACGTGGACATTGATATGTAATTAGAGTACTAAAAATTGACGGCCACCAAGCATTGTCAAACGCTCCAGTGATATCAAGCGATATAATAGCGGTATGCTGGTTATTATTCAAGGCATTTTGGATAATATTTATGGCTTTCATTACCGCATGAACCGTGCTTTTTTGTGTTTTTTTAATATTAATTATAAACGAAACATCGTAATGAGAAGCAACATAAAACTAAATTTTGCAATCTAAATGAAAATAAGTAAGTTATAATTTTACAGAAATAGTTAAAACGTGTTATTAATAATTAATGATAATATTAATAAATTTAAGTATTAACAAAAACTAGTATTAATATAAATTATAATAGTTAAGAGAGTTATCAGATTGAAAAACAATCGTTTTAATTCTATTGTTTAAATCTCTATGCTTCTAAAAACATAAACTTGAAAACTAATAATTGGTATGATTATGAATATTAATAAAAATTGTATTGATGTTGAATTCGAAGTTACCAGAATCAACAAATTATCCGATTTAAATATTTTTACTTAGTTTTTTCCTATATTTATACATCTTTTTTGGTACGATCCAAAGTGGAAAATTATTTTTTGATTTACTTTGTCTGATTTTACCTGTTCTATTTTTAAACAAGTTTTGTACTGCTTTCCTCGCCTAAAGCAACATTTAGTTGAGGTTTAAAATTTTTTAACTTATTGCTGCAGTGATCCAGCCTACTTTTTATGGAAATAGAAGCTATTATTTCTTTTAATGTCTTCCGATTCAATTTATTAAATTTTGTTACATTATTATTTAATTTTTCAACAGTTACTTTTAAACTATTTTTTGAAGCTTTTAAATTGTTCGTTTCTTTCACAATATTTGAATTTAAGTCTTCTGTTTCTTTAATTTTACTAATTATATTTTTTTCACTTCCTTCCCGTGACTTATTACGGATTCTATTGTTTTATTTAAATTACGATATTCATTTCGGACTCAGAGGCTACGAAACCTACAGGGAGGCTGTCCGGGATGGTGCGCGGCAGGGAGTCGCCATCTTGGTGAGAAGAGACCTGCCATCTCGACGCGTCCAGAACCCCCAGTGGATGGTTGTGATGGTGTTCACATAGTCACGGTCGACGTTCGGCTTAAACACAGGTACACGTTTTTGCCTGTGTCTACAGGAGGCCTCGGGCGACACACATACCTGTTCGTGACCTGTTGCTTCACGCACAGTCGCGTAGCAGATTTGTCGTCCTTGGGGACCTCAATGCCAAACATACGGCGTGGCTGTGTCGTAACAACAATCCTCTGGGAACTATTATCACTAAGATGCGACTCCAGTCTACCACCCTGGCGTTCACACCTTCCGCTCGGATGCCGACCCCTCTAGGACATCGACTTTGGACCTCCTGATCACCAGGGACATGCACAGCGTCACCGACTGCCGAGCACTGCCGTTCAGTACCTCCGATCATCGCCCTGTACTCTATACTTTCGAGGGTACTCCAGCCAGACCACTGGCTAAGAAGTACAAGTTGAATGAAGCAGACTGGAGGGGGTACAGGGCCACAATCGAGAAGTGTCTCCCCACGGTGACGCCGTGCCTGACCCCTGGTGAGATCGATGCAGCAGTGGAGAGCATCACATCCACCATCCTTGATGCAGCCAACACCAATATCCCCAAGTTCGCTCCTCTACCCAACTACCAGCGAACTCCACCACCGCACATCCTGGCATTGATAAAACAGAGGAACAACCTCCGGAACATATTCTGCCGCACCAGGGACTATGGCCTCAAGCCGGCTATCAACGCCATGACCCGGCAAATCGCCAGGCTCATGAGCGACTGGAAGACGGCTCTGTGGCACGACCAACTGCTAAGGACCCACAACAACCACAATGAGTTCTGGAGGTTGGTCCGAACCTTTGTCAATAAAAGGAGAGCGGTGTTCCTGACTGATGGAGACCAGCTTCTGACACCTGCTGAACAGACTGAACATCTGGCCCGCGCCTATGCTGCCAAGGACGCTGAGAGGACGGAGGATGCCCCGCAGCCACCCCCAGGACCACTACCGAGCCCCAACGAGACGGCCCTCTTTTCGACCTTCAAAGAGCTCGAATCCGTCCTACGGCGCATCAAAGGGAGAAAGGCATCCGGACTGGACGGTGTCCCCACAACGTTGCTGAAGATGTTACCCAGGAAGGGTAAGGCCTTCCTACTTAACATCTTCAACGCATGCCTCCGGACCGCCTACTTCCCTGTGGCCTGGAAGAGAGCTGTCGTGGTTCCACTCCTGAAACCCCAGAGGTCAGGGAACGTTGCGGAGCATTATCGTCCAATCAGCCTCCTCTCGCACACCAGCAAGGTGTTTGAGCGACTGATCTACTATCACATCATTGACCACTGCCGCCGTGAAGATGTTATTCCACCAGAGCAAACAGGCTTCCAGCGAGGTGTCGCGTGTGAACATCATTTGGCTAAACTGCAGGCGTACACCATCGAACAGATGCACCGGAACAAGGCCACGGCGCTCATCTCGCTGGATTGCACTCAAGCCTTTGATTGTGTCTCACACCCCCTGCTGCTGCACCGACTGGAGGAGTACAGGTTCCCGTCGCACTGTGCCGACTGGTCAGAAACTATCTTAGTGGAAGATCATTCGTTGTGCGGGTCGGTGGGAGTCTGTCTTCGCCAGTCCCTACCACCTGTGTGTTCCTCAGGGGTCAGTGCTGGGACCGATCTTGTTCAACATCTTTACGGCGCCAGTCGTATCTATAAAGCACCCTGAGGCGGTGGTGGCTGCATACGCGGATGACGTCGCCGTTTACGCGTCCAGCCTCAACCCCGGCCGGGCTCTCAAGATGGCTGAGAGGGCAACTTCCACCATCGTCGAGGCACTGAAGTCATGCGGGCATCAAGGTGAACCCTAGAAAGACTGACGCCATAGTGATGTCTTTCTGTAAACGCGGCAAGTACCAAAAACTGCCGAAAAGTTTTACAGTAGACGGTATTGAGCAGACCATTTCTAGCTCAATATTATACCTAGGCGTCAGCCTCGATAGGCACCTCACCTTTTCGACCCATGTAAAAAGCTGGCCCGGGCGCGGACATACCGCCTCCATCACCTCTTAACCTCTCCTCAGATATCCCTTAGACTTAAAATCCAAATTTATAAATCCATTATAAGACCCACCCTCCTCCACGGTGCTCCACTGCTGCATCATATGTACACAAGTACACTTCGCGCCCTCCAGACTTTCCAGAACTCCGTCCTTCGGCGAATCGTCCGCGGCACCCGCCTAGAGAGGGCCAAAAATACCCGGATCCTCGAGGAGCTGAGGTTGCCTACGATCCCGGCTTACATCGGACGCCGGCACGTCAAGTTCTTTGACGGGCTGAGCTACAGCGCCAACCCTCTCTTCAGGGACATAGCCCCGCCTCCAAGGCCTGGGAGGTGGCAAGGCACAATCCCCTTAGCGGACGTACTCGCCGAGGGAAGGGGTTCAGACCTTACGGACTGACCCGATGACCACCATAGCCGGCAGAGTGTTTCCTCCACACTCGACACGTAAAGGGAGTACCTTCAGTGGACCAAAGACCCTCCAGAGATGGCAGAGCAGAATTACGTCTTAAAATGCCGAAAGGCAAGAATTTCTATCATTATCATTCTTGTATGAATAAAATAATAAATAAAATCGGAGGCTTAAAAAAAAAAAAAAAAAAAAAAAAAAAAAAAAAAAAAAAAAAAAAAAAAAAAAAAAATTTCGGACTGTTTCTTTTATTTTTTATTAAGTTCTTTAAGTTTTTGGTATTTTAAATTTTCGTCGTCTTCCATATTCTTAAATTTGTTTACAGAATTTTCTACACTTTCTTTTATTTCAGGTTTTAAATTAACGCTTCTTCCACACTCTTAATATTGTTTACAGAATTTTCTACAGTTTCTTTTATTTCCGGTTTTATATGTTCTTCGCGAATTAAGTTTTTAACACTTTCTTTTATTTCCGATTTTATATGTTCGTCGCGGATTAATTGTTTTTTTTCCTTTTTTTTCGTCGATTAGATTTGGTAAGTCGTTTTTTAAGTTTGTCGTGAATTTCTATTTGTTTATCCTGGTTATCTATTTGTTTATCTGGTTTAGAATTTAAATTGTTTATATCCGGTCCGGAGGTCTGCTTGTGCTTGGGCCTAATTCTAAAAAATGATCCTGTCTTTTTTCTAAAGATTCAATCCGCTCTAACAATAATTTAATTTTTTCGTCTTTTTCTTCTTCAATTGTATGTACCCTATTAGAAACAGTTCTCATCGAAACGGTGTTAGAATCTATTTGAGGTTGCTGGTAATTTTGCCTAATATTTCTAGAGGGTGGTTTATTAAAAAATCTATGTTGTGACTGGGGGTCCCACGGTTGGTTATAAATCGGAGTCGTATATTCAATAGCTCGCTGTTGTGGCCGGAAGTTATGTTGGTTGTTATTGTTATAAGAATTAGAGGTTGGACCTTGCTCATACTGATACTGTTGCTGTCGGTAATGTTGGGGATTATTATACGACGTATATTGCTCGCGGTGGTACTGATGGGGTCGGTAATTTTGATAATCATGGTGGTTGTTAAAATTTGGTCGGTACTCTTTGTTTTTAAAATTATTTTCGAAATTTTTCTTTTTATAATTATTTTGAGTTGGGTTTTTTTATACTGTTTTTTTTATCGCCATAAATTCTATGTACGATATGAGCCGCGCTGTTTCTTAGTATTTCTTCTAAATCTTCTAACGAATCGAATTTTATATGGTAAATGAAGTCCGTTAGTGCTGGGTGTAAACTATGTACTGCGTGGTGGGATATCTGTTTGTCATACCTATACATTTCGTCCTGTTTATCTAATATCTCATTGTCAGAGTAAATTCGCGCATATAAATCGCATCTTTTTTGGCCCAGTCGTTCCAAGAAATCGAGTGGGTTTTCATTATGGTAAGTCCGCGTATTTAAAATTTCCGAAATTAATTGTTCTCTAGTTCTCGTGTCTTGGTACTTTTTCTTTAAGAATTTTATTATTTCCTTTACTGTATTAAATTCCTTGTCATATACGGCGACTTTAGCTTTCCCTGTTAATTTGTTTAAGATTGTTAAAACTAATTTGGCTGGTTTGTATTTTTAGGGGAATTATCATCTTTACAGTATAAATTATATAAAAATTCGCTATTTCTAATAAAATCAACTATTTGTAACGGATTTCCGTCATATTCCGGGATTAATGCTAAATCATGATTTTTAATTTCTAGAGCCATATTATTTTCTTTTTTAATTAACGTTGAACCTGTTATTTTTAAGTTACTTAATTTTTCTTCCAAACCATTCATAAAAATAAATGCTAAATTTAAATTATTATACTTATTACTAACTTATATTTAAATTACAAAATTACTTAAAAATAAAAATAAAAATAAAATTAATTATACTTTTTCTTGATACAACGTTGTCTTCGATGTCTTCTTGATGACGCTCCCTTTAGCTCCTTCCCGTCGATTCTTTAGCAAGAGGTTGAAGGTCCTTTTGGTCAAGGTATTGGAATACCAAAGCGCTCCCAAAGACTTGAAGATCTGCTGATGTACTAGTACTCAGCTCCCAATCTTCTCATGCCAGTGGAAAGAGGTCTCGCTGTTCTGTACCTGAAATAAGATAGAACTGCCGCGAAGTTACGTTAATACTTCCAAATGTCCCTCCGTTCGGGCGCCAGCTAAATAAAAGGTTCGCGGGACTGAGTTTTTAAAAAGAGATTTTATTGAGAAGTACATACATTATATCAAGCAAAAGCACAATTTATAGCCTAATACAAGGACTTCGTGTTGAACAAACTGGCATCACAACGTGTAGAAGCAGATTGTCACCGGGCGAAGGTGGGGGTGCCCCTTTTATACAATTATCTAGGAGAGGGGATAGTGTACATTTATTTATTATCCCTTAATACCATTGGGTTTCTATAACTATATATCCTTAGTTTTTAAAAACGCAAATTCCATTTTTTTGGCTCTTCCGAGATTTGCTACTTTATCTAAACCATTATTTTGAATTACTTCACCAAAATATTTAAACTTATCTACCCTCCTAATTTTACCATATTTAGTCTTTAGTTCTTTGCTTGTATTCACATGAATCGATATATATTTTTTTTTCCTCTTATGGTAACCCCATAACCCCATAAAAGGACCGTTTATTAATGTTTTTTTACATGTTCCATGCCGTTACAGGCATACTACATGTATGATATGTGTTACATTATATTATTTTACTTATCAGTGATTGTACTTAACCAACAGTTTATTTGCGTGTTGTTTACAATAGTGAAATGAAATTTGAAATTTTATGAACTTTGTGTGGTTGTAAAAAAAAAAAAAAAAAAAAAAAAGTGTATGTAAACATATAATCGTTGGTTGGAGGAAAAAAAATCATAAAATTAAAAAAAAAAATAAATAAATAATAATTTAAAGAGCAAATAAACAATTAATATTTAAACAAAAAATAATATCAAAAAATAAATCAAACTTAATAAGCATATAGGTTCGTCAGCAAATCAAATCAAAATCGATATCTTTGATGAATTTGATTAAATCATTTCTGAATTTAGTAAAAAGTATATGTTCTGTCTCAGGCCACGAACCATTTTTTAAAATTAGACTTTGTATTAATTTGTACCTTTGTCTGTCAAATAATTTACAATCATAAAGAATATGCCTAAAATTTTGGATTTGACCGTCATCGTCACATGTGTCAGTTAGTATGATATTAAAGCGTTTTAGGTAGGATTTGGTGTTGCCGTGTTCTGTGAGAAATTGTGTTAATTTATAATTGTTACTATGTAGCTGTTTGTAATTATTTAGTGTTATTTTTGGAATGTATTTGTGAAGGCTTGGTGATTTGCTTGAGTTTTGCCATGAAATGTTCCATTTATATATAGATATATATATATATATATATATATATATATATATATATATATATATATATATATATATATATATATGTAGGGGGGATATACTTAATAATTTCCCAAATTTTCACGGCGATTGGATGTATGGTTTTTGAATCTATCTAGTACAGACAGACAGACACACATTCATTTTTATAAATATAGATTGTGCACGTACAATATAAAAAATGACTATTTTATTTGTTTTCATTCAGCTCAACAAAAAAAAACAAAAAAAAAACGTTGTGTGACTGTGTCACACATCAACATTAAAGTCTCCAACTATCATAACCAGTGTAGTAAGATCAGGCTCGTAATCGGTAATAATTTTAGCGATTATTTTGGAATATTTAAACAACGATCGTAACAATAAGAGTAAAATTTCTGCTAACACTGTGCCCGGGTGGATGGATACACACCACATCCGATTATGAATTTTATTAAGCCGTTAGCCGTTACGTTTACTAGACAGACATCACCAGGTGTTGCGTGTTTTATTTCCAAATAAATCAAAAGTCAATGTTAACTTTATTACAATGAGTAAAGCTATTGATATTGCCATATATAGCGACTCTACCGGCTCTGCGACTTGATAATGATGATCCTGCTACCGATGATGTAGTTGCAATTTGTCTGTTCTTAGCGGTATTACAATATAATCTCAGTTTAAAGGTAGGGATATTCACTGGCATTGAATTTTCCACCCAAGTTTCGCTGATTGCGTGACTCTCCTACACTATTTGCAACAATTACAAGACTGGTTCGACCAATGGAAAATTAAACTCAATAACGAGAAATCATAGCACATCACTTCTACACTTCGACATATTACCTGCCCCATCGTTTACATTAACAATTTTCCAATTAAAGAGACTGACACTGTTCAATTCTTAGGCCTAATGTTCGACAGAAGGATGACTTGGGGTCCGCATGGGAAACAGAAACGCCTAAGCCACAAAAGACTGAGACTTTTATATCCACTTCTACATAATCGATCTAAATTCTACATAAAAGACTAAATGCTTATGCTTACTTGTTAAAACCACTAAGGACGTACGCCTCACTAATTTACAGAACAGCTAAAAAAAACACATCCAAAATTACAGATTTTCCAGTTAAATTAAGACTCGTTACACAATCACTCTGGTATGTCAATAAGAAAACTTTACACACAGACGTACAGATAGCCATGGTACAAGATCACATCCAGACTTCATACAAAAGACTTGACGACAAAGATATATCCATAATTTAATACAAAGTATGGCCTTCATAAGCTTGCCAGATAATACCCAAAGGAGACTAAAAAGGAGTTGGTTGGAGGATCTACTCCGTTAAAATTGATTAAATATCATGTTCATGTTAGGAGTAAGTACCGCTGGGTGCTTTCCTCCCTGATGCCTGACATGCTAATTATCTACTATATTCCAATTATCATATCTGCTTGTTGTCACCTGATAAGTGGCAGGTGTAGATTAAAGATATTAAAGAAAAAAAAAAAACTTTACTGGGATCCACAAATTTAAATATTTTTTAATAGGTAATTGAATCTACCTAGGGGATGTTTGCAGTTGTAAACCGGCTATGGTGGCACCTCAGCCAAGAGGCTCATTGTGCCTATTTGCAGTTGTAACTCACAGATTTGAATGCCGATTTTCGTGTGGGTAGTAGAGACCTACAATAGTGCAAAACTAGAGTTATAGCTTTTGTTATAATTAAGACACCACCCGGCTTTAGGATGCTCAAAAACTCTAAAAAATGACAAAATTTCAAGGAAATCCGATGTAAATCAGTGGAATTTTTTTTTTTTTTTTATGAACAAGTGACCTCAAATCTCGATTTAACGCACCATAAAACTCTTATATGTGAAATTTTATCAAAATATCGATTTTTTATCCCTTTCACTACTGGCCATAACAACTGCTGTGTTCAACCGATTACAACAGAAATAGCATCATTAGAATCAGCATACATTCTGCTTTTTATCTATGCGATTATAGTGGACAAAAAGTGATGTGAATGAAAAAATCCAAGGTCAGCTATAACTTGAGATATTTCCCCTTATTAAAATATCTCAAGTTATAGCTGACCTTGGATTTTTTCATTCACATCAGTTTTTGTCCACTAAATCGGGAGTAAATCCAATGTTATACGCATGGATAAAAAGCAGAATGTATGCTGATTCTAGTGATGCTGTTACTGTTGTAATCGGTTGAACACAGCAGTTGTTATGGCCGGTAGAAAATGTTGATGAAATCTCAACTTCAAAATTTTAACCTCCTCGAAAAGGGTAAAAAATCAATATTTTTTTTTTTTGAAGAAATTTCACATATAAGGGTTTTATGGTGCGTTCAATCGAAATTTGAGGTCAGTTGTTCATGAAAAAAAACGTTCCACTGATTTACAGCGGATTTACTTGGAATTTTGTCATTTTATTAGAGTTTTTGAGCATCCTAAAGCCGGGTGGTGTCTTGAGCATAACGAAAGTATTGAAAGCTGAGAAAAAAAAAAAAAAATATGAAAATCACTCGACTATAACTCTAGTTTTTCACTATTATAGGTCCTTACTACCCACACAAAAAATCGGCAACCAAATCTGTGAGTTACAACTGCAAACGTCCCCTTGTTAGTAAATTTTATTATCAATTTCAAGCCCTATATAAATTTTAAGAAGGCTGCTGAAATAGGTAAAATTACGATGCAAAATTCCGTTACACACAGTTAATTAAAGCGTAATAAAAACGTAACATACGTTAAAGTATAGACCCACGACTGAAAGACATCCATGTTTAATAAAGATTTACGGGTAGGCGAAGTATACAATTGTGTAATCTGACGCGAAGGAAAATAATGAATTAGTCACATATTTTATCTACGAAAAAAATATGATTTAAACAAAAGAAATAAGATTTAAATTAAAATATTCAGTTTGTTTTAAATCACGGTTTATTGCTTCATATTTAAAAATATATATAATTCGATTGAAGTTGAATTAAACTTGTTGGCGACAGAGTGGTGAAGTGGAAGGCAGAGACTATCCCCCACCACCGCGGCAGCTCCCAGCCTTCAGTACGAGTCCTGAACCCGAAGAGATCATGTGTTCCTCTTTTCCTCTCTACGTCGTATTCTGTGCCGTCTCCTGGGTCGCCCTGGCGTACGCCGGCGAGCTAAAGGTAGACGTCCTCTATAACCCAGAAGTATGCGACAAGAAGTCAAAGACCGGCGATATGCTCACCATGCATTACACTGGAACGCTACAAGACGGAACGAAATTCGACTCAAGGTAATTTTTTTTTTTTTTTTAATACCATAAAATTATCTCATATGATATTAATAAAAAAAAAAAAAAAAATCCCTTAACTTTAGAAATACAAATATTGGTGTACAATCCGTTACTTCGCCTTGACTCAACCCACGTGTACCGCGACCTACAAGTGTCCGCTGAGTTTCTCTCGTGAATCGGTTTCACATTAAATTAGTGTTTCTATGTCGTTTCGTGACACGCGTATTCTTCCTATTGGTTCAAACGTGCCACGTGGCATTACACACATGTAGTTTTCTCGATTCAAGGTCATTTTTAAAACGGGCGTTTTTATCATTATTATCAAGTTTGATAACAATTTTAATAATTCTAAGTTACTTAACATCTCTTAAATATTATATTAAACACATATAAAGATATCTATAAAAGAAATTTACTTTATTTTGATAATAGGAATACCAATATTTTAAACAAAGTAATTCCGTCGTGACTTAATATTCAAGTAATTCATTTGTTTATTTTATGGTTCTATTATTTACAACAAATGTATTTACTCTGTTTTGTTATCATATTCATAAGTATAGAGATTTTTTTTACCCCTCACTTTATTCGTATGAACTTATTTTTTACATGTAGGGTAGACCAGACAGTTATTAAACACCCTATCATAATAAATAAATAAAAAAAATATTTGGCAGAAAAGAAAAAAAAAAAAAAATCATAAAATTTCTTTTAAATCTTAAAACTCAACTGTGTAAAAGTTCTTTCAATTCTTTTCGTATTTTAAAAGATATAGTGTTAATAACTAATTTTTACATTATTTATTGTCACTATCTTGTAAAATGAATTCAAGGAATAACGTTTGATGTGAACTTTCTTGTTGAGCTCAAAGTACAGTAATTAAGGAAAAATAAAATGCAAATTTCAACTTTATTGGTCTATTCTTCCTATAATTTTAGTATGGATATTTCTTTAAGGGTGTCAATAACTCTCCGGTTTATCTTGTATTTTTGTCGGGGTCTATGCTTTTTTGTTGTAACGTTTTATTCAAACACATTTTAACGCTAAAATTTAATCGAGAATATTTTTTGTTATTTAACATTAATTGCTAGAACCTACTTTTATGAGCTATATTGGTTTGAATAAAAAAAAGTCACATTTTTAATTGATCTGTTGGGGCTTTTTTGACCCGCTCTAGCTATTTTGGTGTTACTCAGATCGAACATTTGACAATAGTTTTCTTATTAGAAATTTAATTGAGAATATGTTTTGTTATATAACATTTCTTACTAGGCCCTACCGTTAGGAGCTATTTTGGTTTATATGAAAAAAAAATCATAAAATCCCTTGTTTTATCTCAACTTTGTTTACTTAGAATAATTAGTTCAGTTTAATTACTATTTTAGTAATTTGATACGTTTAGTTAAAAAATGTAAACTGAGAAACTGTAGAAGATGGACTTATCTGTTATCTATTGTTTTATACAGTCAAGGAGAAATACGCAATGCTTTAGTTTATCTTTTATCTGATGATTTATGATAATTTGTAAATAAATTGTCAACTTTTTTTTTTTCAGAGTTTACTGATTATAATTGCTATACTATAAGAACAATATTATGTACAAATTATATCATTGAACGCAGATAATCGTCACTATTTTACCTAAGAAAAGACTAACCTAATAACTGGACTTATTATTACTTATTATTAAAAAAAAAATAAAAAATAAATTTCTCCCTGAATGGGCAAACAATAGATTAATAGAATTAAAGGGATCAAATTGCTTAAATTAATAATTAAATTAAATATACAGCCAATGATTATTCGAAACAAAGTAAAAAAATAATAGACTTTCTTCATTCAAACCAATATAGCTCCTTAATATTAGGCCCTAGCGACAAATGTTATATAACAAAAAATATTACAAAGAAAATTAGGTTATATAATTGTATTTAATGTTTTTGTTTTTTTTTGGGCCCAAGACTCCCATTGAAATCCTATACTGCCTGCAATATTTATAAAATGTGTCTTTAAAAATCAATTCTGCGTTCCTCTATAAATTTACATAATGATTTTATGAAATTTTTATCAAAATTTGATAAATTTTTAATAAATGAATTGTTGTTTTTGATTTCTTGGTGTTTCCTTCGGCTCTTGTATTTTTTACATTCCGTGATAACGGGAATGGGGTCATGACATTGCATTCTGAACATTTGTCATTCCTATTAACTTTGATCAGAGTTAGGCCTCGATTTGTACGCCCATGGTTAATTCTTATTCTGGTATTTAATGTTCGTTACTTTATTCATTACTTTTTTTTTTCTCTCTTTATCTATCTTTTATCATATTATTATTTTTATTTTATTTTATTATTATTATTATTTTTGTTATTTATTTTTTAATCTTATTTATGGTTGAAATTAATATAATTTTATTAGAAATTTATTACTGTTATTGTCATTGTTGCAATGCAGGTGGTATAGTAAAGTTCGGTTATATTGGCAATAATAATCATAACAGTTTTTTGCCCTTAAAAACAAACAACAACAACAACAAAAAATACTCTCCATTTAATTTCTGATAAAGAACCTTTGATCAAATTTTTGATCCGAGCAACACCAGCAGAGGTAGAACGTTTCAAAAAAGTACCAATACTGAATAAGTGTAGGTAAAACGTGTTTTTTTTTTTTTCATTCAAACCAATATAGCTTCTAAACGGTTAGTCCTAGCGACAGATAATATATAACCTAAATTATTCTCCATTTAATTTTTGATAAAGAACCTCTCCACAAATTTTTAATCCGAGCTACACCAGCAGAGGTAAAACGTGTGAAAATAGGCCCAACTCTTAAAAACGCGACTTTTTTCATTCAAACTAATATAATTTCTAAAAGGTAGGTTCTAGCTAGGATTGTTATTTAACTAAAAATATTTTCCATGGAATTTTAAGATATGAGGCCTGTCGTATATTTTTTTATCTAAAGCTAGAGAGTGTCAAAAAATTTGGAAACCCAGCTAGAAGATACATAATTGTCAAAAAAAATATTTTTTGTATGAACCCATTAAATGTTTGAAAATCCTATAATTGGTGGAAGAGATCATATAGTCATTAGCTCCGGACATTTAGGAGAGAGATTATTGTTTCCTATTATTTTAGGATTTGATGTGCTTATATTTTGGAAATAAATATCATTTAACGCTTTTCGAATTCCTTTTCCTCAAATTATTCATATGTTATTATATATTAATAGTATGTTTGTTTAAACACTTAATGCAAGTTTCTCATATAATTAACATAACAAACATGGTTCTTACCTTTAATTGAGGAAAAATAAAATTGTATAAGTCATTCTTAACCGCAAGATAAACGTCAGCGACGTTCCTTTAAGTTGGATTAGGTGGCAGTCTTGTGCTATATTTAAAAATCTCTGTTATAAGTTCGTACCGAATTGTCTACAGTTGTTGCCTAATAATATTCCAATCTATGATATACAGGGTGTCCCGAATTTAAATGGCAAAACTTCTGGAACTTATAGGGGACCGAAAAACTAAGACAAAAAGTCCTTTAGAGATTTGCTCGTTTTTGCTTAGTTTTAGAGAAAATCACAAAAAAAGAAACAAAACAAGTTTTCATTTTTATACTTATTTATTTACATTTATATTTATGTTATGTTCTCTTTAATGTAAATATTGCTCAAAATGTTGTCCTCTTGCACCAATGCTAGCATTACATCTAGCACTCACTTTGATAAATTGCAGCTAAACATTGTTCTGATGATATTTGGTGCACTGCATCTACGATTCGGTCTCTTAATTGCTCTCTTGAGTTGATTGACACCGAATAAACTTTCTGCTTCAAGGTTCCCCATACGAAGAAATCCATGGGTGTCATATCAGCAGTGATCTGGGTGGCCAAGGTACTACTCCTCCACGTCCAATCCATCGTTGTGGATAATTTATATCCAGCCAAGCTCGAGCAACTCTGCTATAATGAGCTGGACATCAATCGAGTTGGAACCACATTTCAATCCGCTGCTGTAAGGGAATGTGATCTAATTAATTAGAAAAGTCGTTCTCCAAAAAATGTGTAAATGTGTAAAACCATTCAATCTTCCAGGTAAAAAATATGGTCCCACCAGTAATCCGTTCCAAATTCCAAGCCAAACGTTAATAGCAAATTCATACTGAAACCTATTCTCTCTAATAGCTCTGGGATTTTCAAGAGCCCATACATGATAATTTCTTTGATTAACAATTCTTTCTCTTGTAAAGGTAGCTTCATCGGTCCATATAATTTTTAATGGAAATAAATTATCATCGCGAATTTTGTCAAGAAACCAGTTTCTAAAATTCAACCTCTTGACATAATCTTGAGGTAATAAATTCTGAACTTTTTGAAGATGGTATGGGTAGCGATTATCACCTCTCAATGTTCGTCATATTGCTTGCCGCGATATTGCAGCAGATGCTTTTCGGATGCTAGCCTCAGGATTGTGACGTTGGACACAATTTCTTTTCCGATAATCTGCTTTTATTGCTGCCTGGAATTGGTCGCCTTTATTACGTATTAAGAATGACCCAGTCTCTCGTAGTCTATTAAAAGTTAACGAAAAGACTCGTCGATTAGGCACTCTTCTATTTGGAAATCGGCGCGCATACTCGTATATATATATATACTACGTAAGGTAGTAAAATCTGAATACAGTCAAAACTCGATAAGTTGAAAGGTTGAAAGGTAATATCTATTAGTTTTATATTTTTTTTTTTTTTTTTAACCTATTTGTGATGTATTTTCATTTTCTATCTACCTTTAGCTGTGTACAATCGTTTATAACATCAAACGATCCGAGGTTACTTTATAAAAATATATTCACTCCAAAAAATAAAATAAATAAACCTTTAATAATGAGTGAAGTTTTTCCTTATAACCAATAAATATTAAAAACAAAATTATCGTTGATCGTTAGATATTGTACATTCATCGTTTTTTAATTGCTTTTATCTACATTGAAAGGTTTATAGATCGTTATGATTGACGAAAAAGATATATATAATTTAATACCCGATTTATTCTATTCTTTACTAAATATATTTATTCCTCGTTTACTATTTTTGTTCTTTGATCTTAATCGCAGTCTTCGTAGGGTGTGGTAACCTTGCATTTTTTCACATTTCCGCCCACACCCAACTCTGCTTGCAGAAATACAATTTAAGTTACTAAATTTTGAAGTAATTGGACCAGTGAATTATACGTTGTTTGTGATTTTATATAAATATATGTGTTGAACACAATTTTTGAAATTAAGACTTTTTTAGAGTGCATAAAATATACGATTATGTTTGACTTTATATCTTCGTTAGTAGTACTTAAAAGATAAACATACTAAAAGTCCCTGCCCCTGCTTATGAGCTTAAGGTGAAGTAGAGTGGAGAAGGTACCATTTTTTTGTTCTTATGGGTTTTGATGATTATCATCCTTTTTCTCCGATTTCCCATAAAAATTTAGGGGCCTAATTCCATCCAGAAAAAGTTTAAATAAAATTGGAAAATGGTTCAAGCTAAATAGAAAAATAATAAAAATATATAGAAAAGGGTGAAAGATCGAAACATATTCGGAAAATGTTTAAGTTTGAATGCGAAAGTTGAAATTTAAACGGAAACATCTTTTTTTTTTTTCTTTTTTCTTATTTATTGCAATTTAAAACTGTACAAATATCTAAATCTAGTTAATATATTGTTAATGATAACAATTACATATCATCAAAAGAACTACTCATCAGTAGCACTTTAATAACTATTCTACACTAGAAGGTCTCTAGGCCATCTTCTTTTCAGACGCCTCGGAGGGTTATCGTGAATAGAATGGGAAGCAAGTTGAGAGACTAGCGGATTTGAGTGGTTATGGAGTTTACTATGAAAGGATAGGTATCTGGTTTGAGCTAAATCAGTAACATATAGGACATTAAGGTCTTTTTAAATAAGTTTATTCTTAACAGAATAAGGAGCATTAAGGATTTTTCGAAGAATTTTGAAATGTAACGATGGGATTCGGGAAGAATTAGGTTTAGTTGAGCCCCAAAGCTCAGCTCCATATGTCCATATAGGTCTGATAACTGCCATGTAAATGAGTCTTTTGTAGTAAGGTGGAAGGTTTTAACGTTTGTTTAGTAAATGTTGAAGAAGTCAAAAACAACGAGCAGTTTCTTGTCGTTTTAGTCTTGTATGTGGATTCCAAGTTAGACGTTTGTCCAAGTGGAGTCTTAGGTAGCGGATCTGTTCAACAGGGATTGGTGGAATATCATTAAAGGATTCTGTAGGACAGGAGGTCGTAGGTTTACGACAAAGGGTAAAGGTTATTGTGTGAGATTTGTGCGGATTTATTTTGATTCTCCATTTTTGACACCATTCTTGAAGGGTTAGGATATGGGATTGGAGTGTTTGGGAGGCAATGGAGGGATCATTGTTTACTGATAACACACATGTGTCATCGGCGTAATTGGTGAGGACTGTGGTAGGATGAGTTGTAATGTGTATAAATGAAATTATTAAAATGATTTTCATAGTTTCAAACTCTACTAACGTTACAAAAAAAAACAACAAAAAAACTCCTAATGTAGAGAAGTAATAACGAGATGAGAGTATATATCAGAATATACATATATAGATATATATATATATATATATATATATATATATATATACATACATACATACATACATACATACATACATACATACATACATACACATATTTATCTTTTCTTATATATTTAAAATATATTATATTCTAAGATAAATAAGGAAAGATACTGAAAAATATTCCAGATATTTATCCTGAGATTATTGGTTCGAATTCCGAAGGATTCTCTGGGAATTTCCTATACCTGCCACGGTATTGCCCTAACATTCTCTGGTAACTTTAATTCGCTTGTTTAAACCGATAAATTCATATTGTAATACAATCATGATTGAGAATGTAATAAGTTATTATCTTATTCTATAATTATATTTTAGGGCTTGTTTCCTATAGTGCTCCCCTTTGCCAGTGATTTTATCTAGTAACAGTAACCTAGTTATGAATAAAAAAAATATGGGTCTGAGAAACATAAGTTTTTATTTAATTTAAAATTTATATAATAAAATTTGAAAAATAACAAAATGAATCAATATAATTTATTTTAGGTTCTTTATTTACCACTATAATTGCCACATTAATACCGGCATTGCATCTATATGTCTTACGATCTGTATAAAATTTGAAGATGTAGATTTGTTTGCAATGTATTACTTTCGGTAAAATTCCTCTTTCTTCCAAAAAACTCTTTAACTAGTTCCTCTCCATTGCAATATTCATACAGTTTAAAAATATTCATCTTGGTTGCTTTATTTAACAGCAATGTCAATAACAGTGATATACCAGGTATGCAAGTTTAAAATGTCGTTTATTTCTTAAAATATATACACAGTAATTTAAAAAAAGTATAATATATTTTATTCAAAGTACTGACCCTCGCTTTCTACACATTTTGTCCATCTCTCGGGCAATATATGGATACCATTCCAAAAGAATGCTTCATCTTTATTTGAAATCCATTCATCGAGCCATTTTTGTACGTTTTCGAAATTGTTGAAGTGTTGCTCCGCCAATGAGTGTCCCATCGATGAGAAGAGAGGTGATAATCAGAAGGCGCCAGGTCAGGTGAATACGGCGGGTGGGGTAGGAGTTCCCAACCAAGCGAAGAAATCGTTTCCTTAGTCAATCTGGCTGAATGTGCAGGAGCGTTATCATGCTGAAGAATGACTTTGGCGTGCCTGTGATCCCATTCTGGGCGTTTTTCGATCAATGCGTGACTCAAATTGATCATTTGTTGTCGTTAGCGCTCGGTATTGACTGTTTCGCCGGGTTTGAGAAGCTCGTAGTAGACTACTCCCTTCTGATCCCACCACACACACAGCATTGTCTTCTTCCCAAAACGATCCGGTCTTGCACTCGATGTGGATGGTTGTCCTGGCGTTACCCATGATTTTTTTCGTTTGGGATTCTGAAAATAAATCCATTTTTCATCGCCAGTTACAACTCGATGCAAAAAACCCTTTCTTTCGTGGCGTAAAAGCAGCATTTCGCACACAGTTTTTCGTTTTTTTTTTTTTTTTTCCATCTGTCGTTCGTCCAATTCATGTGGAACCCATTTTCCAACCTTTTGAATCTTTCCCATAGCTCTCAGGCGATCGGAAATGGCTTGCCTAGTGACATTCAACTGTTCTGCCATCATTTGTTGGGTTTGGGTATTGTCTTCGTCTAATAAAGATTGCAATTCGAAGTCCTCAAACTTTTTTGGTCGATTTTCCTCGTTTTTGATCAGTAACATCAAAATCACCACGTTTGAAACTTTGAAACCAACGTTCACATGTCCTGACGGTTGGAGCAACATCGCCATAAGTCTCAACAAGAATTCGATGACATTCAGATGCCTTTTTCTTTTGATTAAATAAGAAAATCATGACATGCCGCAAATGCTTTTTATTTGGCTTAAAATTAGACATTTTTAACACCAAAGAAAGGTATGATACGTCCACGTAAACGACTTAAAAACAACTGACTTTTGTAAACAAATGACTAACAAACAAAATAGCGTTTAGAGATAAGCAAATCCTTCAATAGGCTAAGAGCGCATTCTATTGGAATTAAAACGACATTTTAAACTTGCATACCTGGTATTAAAATAAAGTTAAATGCAATTTAACTTGTTAATACAGTTATTTTTTCAATTATATTTCTACTTATTTCAGTAATTTATAGCATGGTACTATTCTACAAATAAGGAGGTTGAAGTTCACGTAGAAACATAATTTGACATCCAATTTGTATTGTTAATGTATGCGTTCGTAATCCAGGTGGACAGATACAATCAAGAAACTTGTGGATAATGAACTGTATTCTCAGTTTTACAACTACAATCCCATAAATCCATATCCTTACCCAAAATATTAAATAGGAAAATCATTTTTATTCGATGGCAATTTTTATTCGGCAAAAATAATTTTATTGGTTTCATATGGTTGGATTCAAATTCTAATCTTGTGGAAAACCTCGTTTCTCCCACTCAGCATTGTAAATTTAAATTTTTATTATTGCAAACCTATCTGGAACTATAAAGATGATGTGCTTAAAATTTGGTCCGGATTGGTTCAGTATTTTTCGCGGTTAGTGATCGTAAACGAAAAATGGCTTGTTCTTTTATGTAATAGTATAGATATTTTTGTGTTGTATATACAGAGTGAGTATCTCTTAGTGTAAAAAAAAAAACTGGGTTAAACTAAGATCAAAAATGTAGCTAAATGCCGCAGATCTCACCTTTCTTTTCCAATCCGTTGCAGATATACGATAAATCAAAGACTTTTTTGAGGAAATCACGTTTTTTTTTTTCCCATAAAAGCTGTAATATCTCCATTTTGTCTAAATATTTTTCAAATTTTGGTCACATTTTTCAGATTTAGCATTAAATTTCCTATGAGAACAGAGTACACGTCACCTTGAATTTTACAAACTTGGTATCTAAAGAACAGCTTGATCTTCACCTTATTTGAGGAAGTCACAATATCTTATTTACTTCAACGCTCACCGTTTTTCGTAAAAACTATCCACAAAACGTCAAATCTCACAAAAACTTGAAAATTTAATCAGCTTTCGAATGATGATGTTAAACGTAATGATTTTGTTTCAATTTCATGGAGATATTTACTTTTGAAACCGAAAAAACATGGTGTTCTCATTTTGTATACAAATCAGTTACTTGGTTAACTAAACATTATGACAATCCCTCAATGGAAATGTGCATTTTAAACATAATAAACTCTTCATTGGAATAAAAAGCAAAGGAAAAAATGATTGTTTAATAGAAAATAAAGGAAAACTGTCAATAAAGCGACACTACATCAGAGGATCTGATATTATTACATTTATTTATTTATTATGTGATTTATGGCTAAATAAAATGTGGCCAAAATTTGAAAATATTTAGACAAAATGGAGATATTACAGTTTTTTATGGGCAAAAACGTGATTTCCTCAAAAAAGTCTTTGATTTATCGTATATCTGCAACAGATTGGAATAGAAAGGTGAGGTCTGCGGCGTTTTGCTACATGTTTGATCTAGTTTTACCCAATTTTTGTTTTTTACACTAAGAGATCCTCACCCTGTATAAGTCCATGTTATAAGTCGATATATTTTTCAGTATGATTGAATTCTAAATTTCACAATTCAGTACCCAATATGAGGAAAGTAAATCTCAGATTTTTGCTATATTTTTCAAAAAAAAAAAAAAAAGACTGAAAACAAACTTCTCATATAAAACCATCATCAAACCTATTTGGTCTTATGGACTTGAACTGTGGGGTACAGCAAAAAAGTCGAATGTCAAACGCATTCAATCCTTCCAATCCAAAGTCCTCCGAACTATAGTAAATGCTCCTTACTCTGTTTCCAACAAATCCCTACATACGATCTCAATATACCTTTTGTTTTTGACCTCATACCTCTTAATTTTCGAACTTCCATCGCAACCATTCCTTTCATCCTAATCCTCTGGCTCAATCACTATCCGCATCCACGCATCCTGATAACCCCCCTCGCAGACTAAAACGGCAGTGGCCCCTTTTGTAAAATTTATTTATTTTGGAGTTCTGGCAATGACCAGCTTCTGTATTCATGCCCTAAGTGAATGTATATAGCGCTCTCACTCAGCCTCCACTGGGTTTTTTTTTACTTCAGTGGCGCAGCTGAGAGAGAAGAGCTGGGAATGCTCTGTGCCTGGCTTGTCCTTCCATAAGTGGATGGACGGTTCTGGTCGAGGGATCTCTAATCAAAAGATAAGATCCAACAACGAAATCTGCAACAAATACCTGAACATGACGGCCTGTAAAAGCTGTAAACAAAGGCATAGTCTTTCCCCAATCGTCAAACAAATAAGATATATTTGTTTGTTTTTTTTAATTTAACAAAATTCTAAGCCAACGAGTTATGTTTGAAGTATATTAAATTTTACCTAATACTTCATCCAAACACTCCCACCGACGGATTTATCTGAAATATTCTCCTTTCTTTTCCTAACAACGCGTTCTCGAACACAAATCGCTTCCATTTTTCAATTTCGCCCTTCTATTCGATTGCACCTGATAATCCTTGATAGCAATTACAAAGAGAATATCGCGGCCTCTCTTTTCGAGAACAGTCGCATTTGCACCAACCTTTGCTAGCGTTCTTTCTTAGTGACCTCGTTTTTATTTACTTATGTAGAGTTCGGAGGACACATCTAATGTTTTTCTTTAAAAAAAGGTTAACCTTGTTTTTTTTTTAATTATAATTATTTTTTTTTTTGGTGATCATAAACATACCGTACCCTGCACTTGTTTTAGCCTAGTTATAAAGTAATTTGTTTGCTTCACTATTGACGAGGCGATCGTCAGATTTCACGCGCCCGTGCTAATTTTCTACGATTCTTTACTTTGTTCGATTTATTCTCGATGTTTTCAAGTCGCATACCTTTTCGAGGAGGGAATATTTTTGTTTTTCGTCTCCTATTCACTTTTAACAGAAAACTATAAATTCCAATTTATTTTCCCAAACTTAGCTTAGAATTTTGCTTAGCCTATAAGTTTTTCCCCCTATTTGCAAATTGAAGGAACCTAAGAAATACATTAATTATAATCCACAAATAAGGAAAATAATGTATAAAAATTATAAAACACCTTAATTCAAGTGTTTTTTGTGAAATAGGTTTATTTATTGTGTTTTCAAATTCAGAAATTAATATTAATTGGCCCAAATACACAATATCAATGTTTTACTTTTGTCTATAATTAAACTTTCGCTCCTGGTCTTAAGTGGAAAGCCGTGGAAGATAAACCTAATTTATACATTATATTAAGTGATAAAAACAAATAATTCCATGTTTTTTAAAAGTGTATGTTTGTTTTTTTAATTTTATGTCTATAGTTTTAAGGAAGGAGAAAAAGTAAAATTATTGAAGACAAAATCCATGTTTTGAAAAACTAATGGTTTTTAACTCATTAATATTTTTTTTCAACTCATTAGGAAAGAGGAAAATAAGAGAAACATCATTTATATGACAAATCTAAATTTTCATGTTGTTTGGACTTCTGTTTTTTCATCTTTTTTTTGTTTTCACGTTGATGGGAAGAACGAAAAATTATCAAGGTTATAAAACCCAACCACTAAACAACACAATGCCCCAACAAGCTGAGTTGACAAAACTGCTTTTTGAAGGAAGAGTAGAATTGATGGGAGTTTTGTTTATCGGAAAGATGACTTTAGAAGCCTTTTTGAAATTGTAGAAGCCAATTGAAATAAAATCAGATCTCCGTAGTGTGGCAATGTGTTTGGGGCCCGTTTTTTTTTTTTTGGAGCATCTATTCGCATAGTCAGTATTTTTTTTTCTTTTTGTTTTTCTGAGTCATGTCAAGGGTTTTGGGAAATCAAGAAGAGGGTGTTTTTTGGTCCAAGGGGGTTTGGTTTTTTTGTGGGTCCTTTTTTTTTCTCCTTTTTTTTTAATTGTTTATTCTTAATTACCTTATGTTAACAACATTTTTTAAAATTGGTCCCCCCCCCCCCCCCCCCCCTTTTTACAATTTATTATTATCAATTTCCAAATTTTGAAAATTGTCAGTTTAGTGTTTAATCAAATTTTTTTTTTTGAAGATATTATTTTTTTCCTTTAATCAAGCTTTTGCCTCTTTTCCGAATTGAATGTAGCCTAGTCTTTTTTGTTAAGATTAATTTAATCCTGCATAACAGTCTTTCTTTGGAAATTTTGGATTGAAAAACACGGCTTGTTTACCACGTCCCTGTTTTTCTTCCTTACTTTCTTTTGGATTTGTCCTTTTGTTTTTTTGTTTTTTTTTATTTTACTTAACGTCCCACTATACCATCCTCCTGGTACAGTTTTTGTCATTTACTCGGGGGTTCCCCCGAAATGTCGAATTCCTCTCATTTGAAAATCCCCCAATCCCCGGAGGAACCTTTAGAAAAAAAATTTAAAAAAAAAATGTAATTAGGCCTTCCCCAATATAATGTTTGATAATGAGTAACAAAAAGTATTAAAATTTTCTGTGAGCTTTTTTATAATTTTTGTTTGGGGCGAATTTGAGGATTGCAAAGAAAACCTTAAAATGAAACTTCCAGACCATTTTTTATGTTACTTAACGCTAACATTTAATAATTTTCTTTTAAAACCCCTAAACATTTAACGTTTTTGGTTTTTTTTTTTTTTAGTTCAGGTGTAGTTTTTTTTTTTTTTTTGGTTCCCTGTTTCCGTTTTAAATTTGTAATGGTTTTTTGGATGTATTTTTTTGTATTTTTTCGGGTGTTAATGGTTTTTTTTTTATTTTGTTTTTTAATATTTCGCCCCTTTTTATACTATGGTGTTTTTCCCGAATAATTTTTGGGTTTTTTCAATGCCATCTTATGGGGCAAAAGACGTAAATTGACAGACCAACTTTCCATAATTTTTTTTTTTTTTTTTTTTCAATTTCTCTTTTTCCTGTAAAAGTATTGTTTCAAAAAGGAAAGTGTTTTTTGCATGTACTCTTAATTTAGGGGGGCCGGGTTGTGGGTTGTTACAAGGATACCATAGTTTTAATTTCCTCGGTCAGGGTCCCCTTCAACACCCTCCGTCAAAGTTTTTTCTTTTTCCTTTGAAGTATCCTGCCCTGTTTTTTTTGTTTTGCGAATTTTCCTTCAGGGGGCCGTGGAATTCTCACCTTTTTTCCAGATTCTGGGGGGGTGTAAAACTTTTCTTTACACACCTTTATTAAGATGATTATTAATTAGGTACATCAATCGATTTTTAGAAATGTAGTTTTAAGGGATTTTTTGTTAACATAAATATAATATAATACAAGGTTAATTCCAATTACAAAAATCCAACCTTTTACAATTGTGTAACATTTATTTTATATGTTTTTGCATTGAACAACTACAACTACAAATGGATGTTTATCTATAAGGATATTAATTTTTTAAAATATTGATAAAAAAAAAGATGAATAATAAAAAATTACTTAACTACATAAGCCAAAATGGCTTACGATTCGATTAATCGCCAGAAACTGTTTGCTATTTTGATCGAAACTGGGGATACCAAGATATTGGGTAATCTAGTCAAGATGTTCTGATCCCAAAACCTATAGAGTCCGATCGGGAGCTTTTTACTCCAAAGTTTTGAGCTACCCGTTCTGGTTTATAACTGGATATTCTCTTCCCACTCTTCTCCGCTATTATTAACTAGGCGCTAGAATACGTCATTAGAAGGTAAAAGCTTACGGGAAAGTATTAGAGATGTGCGGTAAATGTCTACTGGTGATTTGGTTATGCTGATGATTTGGTACTTTTGGGTAAAAACGAGGAAACTATAAAACTAAACGCTACGACGCTCATGAAATCCGGTAACGAAATTGGTTTAGTAATTAGTACCGATAAAACGAAATATATGGTCAGTTGTAGAAACGGTGAACATTTTAGTAATGTAGATATTTCCGGGATAAAGTTTGAACACGTTGAACAATTCAAATATCTAGGGTCTGTTATATCTATTATAATATAATCTATTATATATATAAATATAAGGAAAGGTGGGGTAAGTGTGTTTATGGGGTAAGTGCATTAATCCGCTATAATTTCTATTGTCATTTTGTTACATCAACTGCCATTTTTTGTATGTAGACAGAACTTCATACCCTCCAAACCTAACATACTAGAGTGATCTACTGTAGAAGATAACCTCTCTAGGAATTTTCATAGTTCACCCTGTTGATCTAGGAGTTGTGTAAAGTTGAATGAGTTAAAATTATAAACTTGTGTCATATGTATTTTGCTCTATTTTTTTTTTTCATTTCAAGGTGTAAAATGATTTCTGGTAGTTGCTTATTTTTGCACTTACCCTATCAAAGAATCAATTCACTGCTAAGGAGTTTACAAGAGATTTACGCAATTACCCCGTTTAGGTGAGGCAAGTCCGTGAATGGGACTTAAAATTGATTTTCCTTAGCACTGATAATAATTTTTAGGGTATCAGGGAAATCAATATATAATGCTGAAAAATGTATAGTTCAACGTTTGCAATATAACAAAAAATATTATCCTAGCATTAATAGCTGATTTTTTATGTTAAGTTAATGTTGAACTTTGCACTCCATACGACGCACTTTCCCCACTAATATATGTGTGTGTGTGTGCGTGTGTGTGTGTGCGCGCGTGTGTGAAGTGGAAATAAACTATAAAAATTGTTATCGATAGGATATTTACAATACTTATATTGTGTATATACATGCATATATATACATATATCGAATCTATAACTGGGCAGTGACGAGCAAGTTGAATTTAAATACTGAAAAGACCAAAGCGCTTGTAATAGGTTCGAGTTACCTCCTATTCCCACCATTTTCCTGAGCAGTGATCCTATCAAATTCTACCCCTCAGTCAAAAATCTCGGAGTCATTTTCGACCAAACCCTATCCTGGAAAAACCACGTATCCGAAATTTCCCGTCGCACCATCCCAATCCTAAAACGTCTCAATTACGTTCGCCATCTTCTTCCTTTCGAAACCCGCAAATTACTGGTAACTTCCCTTATCTTCCCCCACTTCGACCGTTGCTGTGTATGGGGGTGTTTCAGGTGATCTCGAGGCCAGACTCAAAAGACTGTTTAACTGCTGCATTCGTTTTATTTTCGGGATCCCCAGGAACGCCCATGTTTCACAATTTTACGCGGAGTTAAAGTGGCTCTTTCCTTCCTACCGTCGCCAGTATTTTCTGGCATCCTTTCTCTACCAAACAGTGAAATCCCAACGCCCACTTTACATTTCTCAACTCCTTCAGCTCAAATCCTCCGTTCTTACCCGCTGAACCCGTTCCCGCCCATCGGATTTGTAAAGTCCTGCTCATTGCTCCGCTGCCTTCGACAGATCATTCCTAATCCGATCCTCTTCCTTATGGAACTCCATCCCTTACACCATTCGCCACTCAAACACCGTTTCCACTTTCAAATATCACTTATTTAACTACCTACTGTCCATCCAGATCCATGAAAACTGTCATTAGCCACTAAATAGTTATATAAAATATAAAAGCTTATGTACACGAAATTTGATTGTTTTTACACAATTGATTCACAAAATGAATCGAAATATTTCTGTTTCCTTTTGTCAATATTTTTAAGCTTAATTTTTCTTTATTATCATTATTAATTACCATTTTATTATATTTAATAATATTTCATAACCATCTTGAGGCTCTGATGGCCGCTGATTGTTAATTTATTTTTATTCTTAAGGGACTTAAGGTCCCAGAATAAATAAAAAACTTTTTTATTTATTTATTATATGTATATATATAAATAATTATTTATTATATGTATATGTGTGTGTGTGTGTGTGTGTGTGTGTGTGTGAGTGTGTGTGTGTGTGTGTGTGTGTGTGTGTGTGTGCGTGTGTGTGTGTGTGTGTGTGTGTGCGTGGGTGCGTGCGTGCGTGCGTGCGTGCGTATTTGTGTATATATATTACATATTGTAGGAAGGGATGCAATATTATCCATATTACTTATTGCGGTAACGGTTCGGATCGGCGACACCACCAATCTAGGTTGACCCGCGCTACACCGACCAGTTCGATCCTTACGCTTCACTTCGAGTTAACATTTTTCGATAGTTCATTCCTATAACCTCACATGTAAACAATCACTTCTACAGTTTCACTTGGATTGTGTTGTTTAGTGTCTTATATTGATATTTAGACTTCTTAAATCTAAATAAGTGAAACAGAAGTTCACAAAATGAGTTTCATAAAGGATTAAGTGTTTTATAAATTCATGTTTTCTTATTTCATCTAATCTTATGTGTAAAAGTGTTATAAAACTTAAGAAGATTAATTTGTACATGGATTTGGTGTTTTACATATTTATATTTGTTCTATCAATTTAAGTGATAAAATTTACAACTTGTAAAAGTGTTATGAAACTTAACAAGATTTATTTGTACATGGATTTGGTGTTTTATATATTTGTATTTGTTGTTTCAATTTCAGTGATAAAATTTCAGTATACATATTTTGTGAATGGATTCTTTGTCATCCATATTACTTTTTGTGCTAAAGTGAGACAGATTGTATAATTAATTCAATAAAACATATCAGTTTATAAATAAATGTGAGAAAGTATATCACAGGTTTTTTATGTTTTCTTATTTCCACTTCCCATGAGAAAATATAGCAGAAATTAACATCTTCACTTTCAACTACGATTCTGTCTTATATTATATAATGGCTTATAACATGGAGAATTGACAATGTGAAAATAATCACAGATTAAGAGGTAAATGACACATTACTATATAATTGTAGAACTATTGGTATAATGTTACAGATTAATGTGTTTTAAAAAAAAATTAGAAGCCTGATGATGAAACATTATCACCGAAACATGTAGCTACAAATGTTAAATAAATAGGAGTTATGCCAAATAAATACTTAAGGATTTTGTCTTTTTTATATTTATAATTTGTTATTTTCACTTCTCTGAGAGAAAGTTCATCAGGAATTAACTTTACTGGTGGTTCAGTAGTATATTAATTGTTGATTAAATTAATATTAATTCAAAATTGATTTAGTGTCTTATATTTCGATATTTCCACTTTAATATTTTCTTATTTCTCATTTTAATGTTAGAAGGTAAACAGAAGTTAATATTACTTTGAACAGGGATTTAGAGTTTCTCAGTAAATGTAGAAGAATAACCTTTCTCCTCTAAAAGCAGCGACTAGAACATCGAAATATATCGGAACAAGGTTAGAATCGATAAAAGGTATTCTGAGCGGGTTTAGGGGTTGGTGTCGCCGATCCGAACCGTTACCCTTATTGCTATTGAGTGAAGCAGCTTGTAATATTAATTAAATTAAACAGTTTATTTGCTTTTAAAAAAATAAAAAAGATATTAAGACTATCTCTTATATTAAGACTAACAAAACTATAATGTACCGGAACCTAAAAACCTGTTTCACTCAAAGGAAGCATTAACATACTAGTCAGAAGAGATAAGGTATCTAATCTACGGAACTACTAACATCCCGGAACCTCACTATCGGTTGGCTTCAGTTATACACATTGCTCATGGTTTATGTTCTCTATCAAATTCTATTTGATTATTAATTATTATAATAATTTGAACATATTTTTAAAGTTTGAAAACTATTAATTGATACTAAAACTGGGTAACAATAGTACATGAAATAGAAGACAGTAATTTTCAATTTAATAGCTTGACAATGTTTGGGAGGCTTCCTTCTGTAACGTTTTTTTCACCTTCAAAAATATCTCCAGCTCTTTTGGTGTTGCTCGGAGCAAAAATTTGATGGTAGTTTCCTTATCAACATTTAATGGAAAATACTTTTTGTTATATAACATTTGTCGCTAGAACCTACCGTTTAGGAGCTATATTGGTTTGAATGAAAAAAGTCACGTTTGTAACTTATGGTGCGTAGAGATCCCAGCTCTTCTCTCTCGGCTTCGTCACTTGTGTAAAAATTACAGTGGAGGCTGAGTAATAGCACTACAAAGCTGTATTTATTGTAATATCTATTTATTAATCATAATAAATTACAAAAGAATTATTTACATTGCAGTTATTGGACGTATTTGGACATATACAGGGTGTTCAATATTCGATGGCCATCCCATTTTTTTAAATTTTTTAAAAGTTTGAAACGAAACTCTCAGGGTCTTAACTGTGTCAAATAAAGTTTCTTTTCAGGTTATAGTCTGCTCTCTAACCTTGTCCAGTTCTTCTCCAGCGACCCTAACTATGGAATTTCCTATGGGATGTGATATTTTTTTATTTTGATAGAAAATCAAATTTTGAATCGATTTTATACCGGTGAATTTTTTTTTTTATCAGGAGCGCCGTTTCGCCGAAAATTGCGAAAAATCATTTTAAGAAAATAAGCAAATTAAAACTGTCATTGCAAAAATAATATAAACATTGAGCAAAAATATGAAATTAAGTCCTTCCCGCGACTGGTACAGGGTGAGGATGAGGGCAGGGCGACTTGGAAGGTTTCCCCGAGAGGCTCAAATCGTCGACAAGCCCGTGAAGAAACCAACATCATTTCTGGCTACAGTGGAAGCGTATCCTCATCGGAGCATTCGGGACATAGCCCGGGATACCCACTTAAGTATTGGAAGGGTGTGAGCCATACTAAAACAAAACCGTATGAGGCCGTACCGCATTTCACTTAGAGAGACTGATGCTTAAGTTCTGTCATTAAGTGGGATATGCCTCGAATGCTCCGATGAGGATACGCTTCCACCGTAGCCAGTTTGAGACTGCTTATTTTATGAAAATGATTTTACGCGATTTGTGGCGAAACGATGCCCCGGATAAAATAATTCACCGGTATAAAATCGATTCAAAATTTGATTTTCTATCGTAATCCGTCGTAAAAATAAAACATCCCGTAGGAACTTCCAAAGTTAGGCTCGCTAAAGAAGAACTGGAGAAGGTTGGAGAGCAGACTATAACCTGAAAAGAAACTTTATTTGACACAGTTAAGACCCTGAGAGTTTCGTTTCAAAGTTTCAAAAACTGTGGGGAAAAAAAGGGGGGTGGCCAGCGAACCTTACAATCCAAAATCCTTCGAAAAATCCTCAATGCTCTTTACTTAGTTACAAATAAACTTATCCATTAAGAAATTATTGCTTAATATGTTGCTGATTCGGCCCAAACCATGATATCTGACCTTTTAAAGTAAACTACATACCCACACGTATCCACTAGTATCCCAACTTGCTTCATACTGGATTCCCTATAACCTTCCGAGGAGTCTAAAAACAAGATGGCTAAGAAAAAATTCTGTTATAGAAATTTTATTGAAGTGCTAATAGTGAGTAGTTCTTCACAGGTTATTACATGACATTGTAATCATTTTCTTCAAATTTACCTACTAAATATCAATATGGCCTAGCGATCTTCTTAGTAGATTTTTCTTGAAGGTAGCTATGGTACTGATGAGATAGTTCTTTTCAAGTTCTGCATGTTATGTAAGCGTTTTGAACACATTTGACTTATGTATTGTTACAGTTGTTAAATTTCCAGAACTAGTAATAAAAAAATAAAATAAAATAACAAAATATTTTATTTATACACTCCGTCTCCTTCTCCTCAGCTGAAAGATCCCTATCTCGCGAATGCCCACGGCGAATTCTCTATCTACCACTATAGTTCCTCAGTATAGCACAATCTAAACCAGAATGTAGAAATGTCATTAGACTTCTCGAGATTTTAAGAAGTATTCTTGAAAAATAGAAGATAAAATTCAACGAGACAAAAAGATATCTTGCGATATTTTGTTACAAAAGAGAAGGCCCCAAACATACCAAACATGTCGCAACTCACATAAACCAACGATTTCATAGTCACATGTGCATAAACTGGTACCCTGACACATCACGGGTCTGGACCCTAGCATAATCAGATTGACATGTACAACCTCATTCAACAGAAATAACAAAAGGGCGCCAACGACAACCAAAAATGAGGCGTACGAAGTGGACTCACGATATGTTGCAGAAGGAACAATACCCCACTGTTGATCAAACACAAATACATCGATTATGTATAAAATCAATCTTCATCATAAGCACCTCTCTCTGACGTGACGACTCCGACCAAGTACTGGCAGCTATTCGCTCTGGGGACGATCCAATCTATCAAGAAAATTGTGCAAAGGGTGCCAAAACAGAATGATCGCGTTGTCAATCGCCATTGAGATAATATAAGACTACACAAAGTATGACACAAATAAAACTGACCTGCTACTCGTGAATTGATTTTCAGACAATAAACAATGTATTCCCACACTAAACAGGAAGCTTTTTACGAACTCTACAACGAATTCCGGAAAATCTAATAATTCAAACAAATAGGCCGGTTTTTACCAAGCAATCCTTAAAGAAGGATACCGTACACTAAGAACGTCCCACACACATACTACTCGAATAATATTTTGATAATAAGGATCCGATCTCCAGAAGTTCTTGGGAGTTCAGCTTGACCTTTAATTTATTGCAGCGACACAATAATCTATATGAGTTGCTAAATGTCATCCCGAAACGTTTGATTAACATTGAACGTTAAAACAGATGGTTAAAATATGCAATTAAATTTTAGTATTTAGTAAGTTAGTCATACTTGTTTGTTTTACCAATATAGTCTTTGTTTATCTTATTTGGTATGTTTTTTCGGTTATTATTCGTGACTGATTAAAATTGTAATGTGCCACATTCTCCAAATTTAGATCTCATTTTAGATAAGATGTAGTACTAGGTAAGTGTAAATTGTTTATTATACACACACAACATGGTAATAATATTAATATGAGTGCAATTGTAGCTGTTAATTCATTTGAATACAAGTTTTATTCTTATAATCTTTTTAATATTAATGATAGGTTTTGTGATTAGTAATATCCCCAGTTGATAAATTAGTCATTACTTTGTTGAACTTTGAAATTAGTTGACTAACTGGCTGTCCAGTTGTTGTATGAAGTTTGATTCTATGCTTTATAACTTTAATGCAAGCATCTATATGCTTAGAAATTTAACTTTTAGACATATCTCTTAACTACGCCTGATTCAGATAACTCCGCGATAATTAGATAAGGTTAGCATGATGGCATAGAAGGATAAATACTATTAAAGTGATTGAACTATTTGTCACTTCTGTTGGATACTTTTTATTTTTGATTCAAAGAGTAGTTTCAAATGTTAAATATTCATAATCCGTCAGAAAAAAATAAAAATAAAAACAATATCCTGTACCGCAACAACCCATGCGGAGTCTTGGTTCTGATACTTAATTAAGCAAGGATGTTGTGAGTTATGAAATGAGGTGATGTGGTCAGCAAACACGCACAACCGCCAGGTTTTCCCTAAATTAAGGGTACCCACTTTTACCGAAACTGGGAGGGTCAGACCCCAATCCACGGCCGAAGGAACAGAAACTGAACTTTCTGCCGTAGGTCGGACTCGAACTCGTGCCACGGAGAATAGTAGTGAAGTACCTTACCCACTAAGCTACCCCACTTCTGATAGCATTAAAAATCGACCAAAATTCAAAACATCGTCAAATTAATACACAGAATGTATAGGGAGAATCAAATTAAACCCAAACAAATCCCACCAAATATCGTTTACCCTACGTCGTCAACCTACGACTTCCTGTCCTACAGTATACTTTAATGATATCGCACTAATCCCTGTTGAACAGATCCGCTACCTAGGACTCCACTTGGACAAACGTCTAACTTAGAATCTACATACTAGACTAAAATGACAAGAAACTGCTCGTCGTTACAGACTACTTCAACATTTAATAGACAAACGTTCAAAGCACCCAATTAATTACAAAAGACTGTGATTAGACCTATTTAGACGTGCAGAGCTATTTGGGGCTCTACAAAACTATCCAATTCATCTCGTATCCAATCCTTATAATCCAAAATCTTTCGAAAAATCCTCAATCCTCCTTGCTTTGTCACCAATAAACTTATCCATAAAGACCTTAATGTTCCATATGTTACTAAATTAGCCTAAACGAGATACCTTCTGACTTATCCTTTATTTTTATAAAAAATTAAAAACACTTCGTTACACACCAGTTCTTTGCAAAAAAACATAAGAAAAAAGTTTAAGATAAACTAAAACCTGTAGGTGCATATATACACTGCTATAAAGCTGTAAACGAATCACCACAAATATTGCTGATGTCACCCGAATTCTAACGGAAGCAATAATGATCGGATTGGCCGACCAGTCTACCAAAGTCCTAGTAGCCCCATATCTAGTAAGGCTTAACTGATTCACACTAGGCACGTGGCAATGGCAGTGTTCTCAGTGCTCTCGACGGCGCCGTAATCTTCACTTTGTTTTGGAACGATATTTTTCGAATTTTACTGCAGTATTTTTCTGTAATTTCGTGAATATTTTGATATATTTGTTCGAAAACATGGATGGTAAAA
>RCWM02000692.1:285000-488402 GCA_003667255.2 Euschistus heros | reverse complement strand
TTCACGAAAATCAGAGATGTTTCATTAAAAGCCTCCCGGGAACTCACGTCAACGCAAGAATTATCAATGCAATCATAAAGCATGCCACTAACAAAATAAATTATTGCGCAGTGACCTTTCTTGACGTGATGGCGCTTTTGATAATGTTGGGCATGATCATATAGAGGTGTATAGAGAGATATAGATCATATAGAGGAGGATAGAGGTGTCGCCAGATCTTAGATGATATTGCTGCTCTCCCAGGCACCAACTAGATTAGAATTAATGATAGTGCTTACACAAGCCAGATGAAGATGCGAAGGGGAATACTACATAGCGGCCCCTTGTCATCATTTCTCTTCAACTTGGTCAGCGACCATCTGTACCATGAACTGAGAAATAATGAATTTTCTATGCGATATGGATAAAATCTGTAGAGTGACCAAGAGAGTGAGGTCCTCACGGGCTTTGCTGAAGACCAATTTGTGTCGGTGCGAGGCCAAGGAGCCGCGGAGAGAGTGATCAACATCATCCAAAAAATATTTGATGAAATAGGTCTGGTAATTAACCGAAAGAAAAGCCTGGAAATAGTTTTTGAATAAAGGAGAGCTGCAACTGTTCAATGTACTGGATGCCCTGTTCCAATCTGTTTTCTTCAATACAGGAATCTCCGATTGCACTGATAGATTGGGTGTTGAATAGGGATAGGGAAAAAAATGAAATGATAAGGCTCCTTAAAGAGAAAGATTGTGCGTGCTTTGATATAGTGTAATGCATTGATACCAATGGACCTACATGATATGCTGACATTGACATTTTCAAAAAAATAAAATCAGTGTTCGACAACAAAATGAGACTGTAAATGAATGGATTGTTCGACTCAGTAATCTGGCGGGTAATCGTACGTTCGGCACATATCTTGACAAAATGTTGGTCAACAGATTCGGCCTTGGAATGAAAAGGGTTTCGTTCGGGAACTTTTATTTGAAAGGGACGCAGAAAAGCTTACAAATGTGGATGCAATTTGGATTGCCACTAATAAAGTAGTCACGGAACAAAAGTACAGACTTCTGGATTTTAAGAAAGAACTTGTTCAACGAAAAATCTCGGACACTAGGTGCTGTAAATTTGTCTGTCGAATATTTTTTTAAAATTATTTCTTGAAATTTACACCTGTTTACAATGTAATATCAAATACATCAAGTAAATGTGATGATAATGCAAAAAATGATATGTCAATCATTTGTAACGAACTACCCACTTACCATTTACAGCACTGGTAACAATTATAAAAGTTCTATTAAAAAAAATGGTTCTGTATTAGAAGGTGTCGAGGCCATCTTCTTTTCAAGCGTCGCGGAGGGTTAGGGTCAATGTCCACACTCGGATCTATGATGATTTCTTCCCCAAAGTGAAGAAATCTCCTCCTTGCCAATATCTCGCATTCACATATGATATGGTGAGGCGTCTCATCCTCCCTATTACAGAATCTGCAAATCGGTGAGGTCTTAATTTTCATTGTACAGAGATGTTTGTTCAATCTGCAATGCCCTGTATACATTTCTGTCAGGTATTTGAGCTTGGCTCTGTCAAGATTGAGGAGTTGACTACCTCTTTTCTTACAGTGCCCCCCCAGAAACAGTTGTCTCAGTTTTTTCCATGTGCCAGTTCCGAGAGGCGATGCTGTTATAGAGCTCTGCTATTTCACTTTTAGCTAGGCTCCATGCTATTTCACAGATAGGTTCAGGAGCAATGGGTTTGCTGTCCGAACCTTGTCTGGCCAGTTCATCAGCCTTCTCATTCCCTGCAATATTGGAGTGGCCTTTGACCCATTCTACCCAGATACTGTTGTTTTCAGCCAGCTTATTGAGGTATATTTTGCAATCCTCCACCAGCTTAGATCTGGTTATAACATTTCTCAGAGCCCCCAAGGCAGCCTGGCTGTCTGAGTAAATCTTTATGGTTCTGTTCCGTGTTCTATCCTCGATTAGTTGTTGTGCACAGAAACAGATTGCCATTACCTCAGACTGAAATACTGTGGCATATTTCCCCAGAGGGAGAGATGTGCTCTTTTTATCGCTCAATCTCCAAATTCCTGCTCCTGACCCTTTCTTGGTTAGGGAGCCATCGGTGTAGCAATTAATGCCATTGCATTTTTGATGTTGCCTCCCGATGTCTATTTCTACATTGAAAGTAATCTCAATGTGTTTTTTCGTCTGGAGGTCTGAGTTCATTTTAAGAACCTCAATTCCTTCCATTTTATTTAATAGCTTCTTATGTCCATCTCTTCTAGATGGTTCATAGAGCAATCCTTGTTTTAACAAGTTTATACAATGAAAGCATCGCTTTCGCTTCTACCTCCAACTGCAGCGGCCTGAGGTTTAGTATAACTTCCATTGCCGCAGTTGGGGTGGTTCTCATGGCTCCCGTAATTAGGAGGCACGCCAATCTTTGTACTTTATTTAATTGGACTTTGGATTTCACTCGTCCCGCTTTATGCCACCACACCACGTTGGCATATAATATCATTGGTCTAACTACCATGGTATAGATCCAATGAACCACTTTTGGTTTCATTCCCCAGGATTTTCCAACTGCCCTTTTACAGGCCCATAGGCTCCTTAGGGTTTTGGAAGTCACATACTCTATATGTCTGTCCCAATTTAGTTTGTTGTCCAGATAGACCCCCAGGTGTTTTACCTGTATGCTGATCTTTATCTGGACCTTATTTAATTTCGGTGGTCTAATGAGCACCTTCCTCCGATTTGTGAAAATGCATAGTTCTACTACCTTTTCCGGATTGATGTTCAGACCTTTGTTGTCACACCATTCCGTCAGTATCCCTATGCATGTGTTTAAGCAGGTCCGATATGGCAGCCTGATGTCTGCCACCCACTAGGATAGCGATATCATCCGCATATCCTTGTGTGTAGAACCCTGCTTGATTGATTTTATTCAGTAGGGAGTCTACCACCATGCACCACACAGTAACGGCGATAGGACACTCCTCCTTGTGGGCATCCGCCAGCGGGTGCCGCCCACAATTTGCTATCTCCTAGTTCGGAGTATATTGTTCTCCCCCTTTAACATCAGGCATACCCATTGGAGGATGATTGGATCAATCTGTTTTTTCCTCCATGGATTTCTCTATTGTTAGGTAGGGGGTTCTGTCGAAGGCACCTTCTATGGTATATCAATGAAGATGCCCACCATGATCTCCTTGTGGTCCAATGATTTTTCAATCTTGGATGTTAGGTGTTGGAGTGCCACCTCACAGGATTTTCCTGCCTGATAAGCATACTGCGAGCAATGTAGTGGTCTCTGCAGCAGCGTGTTGTCCCTAATATGTCTTTCCAATACCTTCTCCATGGTTTTCATCAAGAAGGATGTCAGACATATGGGCCTAAATGCTTTGGGATTGATGTAGTTCTCTTTCCCCGGTTTAGGTATATAAATGACCTTGGCCACCTTCCATTTATTTGGTATGTGCCCAAGTGCCAGGCTCCCTCTTAGTAGTTCTAGGAGGTATTGTTTAAGTAGTGTTAGTCCCTTCTGCAGCAATGCAGGAAAAATACCATCTACTCCAGCTGCTTTGTAAGGTAAGAAGCTGTTTATTGCCCATGCAATATTCTTGCCGGTTATTATCTCTTTTGCTCTGTCCCAGCTCACCCTGCTAGGGGGTTCATTGTTTTCTGGGACTGAGCCTTGGTTGTATCTAACATCGCATCCAGGAAAGTGCGCCCTCGCCAGGACTTCGAGTGTCTCCATGCTATCCATGGTGTACTTCTCTCCGTCCCACAGGGAGCCCAACTTATCTTTCTGCGTCTGTTGAGATAATATTTTGTTGATCCTACTCGCTTCCGCTGTAGATTCAACCTCTTGACAAAACTTGATCCAAGCTTGTCTTTTCGTTTTTCTGACAGATTTATGGTAGGTTGTTAATTGTGATCTGTACTCTTCCCATCTGCCAGTTCTCTTAGCAATGTTAAATTTCTTTCTCAGAGCTTTCCTTTGATTGCTAAGATCTTTGTTCCACCATTTGGTGTTTCTAGTGTTCTCAACATCACATCTTTCGTTATTAGACTCATAACACTTGGTTATGGCTGATGTTAGTGTGGTGTTGAGCACCTCTAATTGCCATTTATTGGTAATCCTTCTTGGAAGGTTCGTTATTTCCCCCTCCAGCATGCTGCTATATCCTTCCCAGTTTGTTCTTCTGGGATTTCTATAGGCCGATGCTTGGGTGGGGTTGGTTGTTAGATCAAATCTAATATATTTATGGTCTGAGCATGTCTCTTCGTTCGAGACATGCCAGTTTCCCACCTTGTGGCTGATTGCAGAGGTCGCCAAGGTTATATCAATTACTTCTTGCCTATTCTTATTAACAAAGGTCGGTTTGTTCCCCCTGTTAAGAATTTCAAGATTATTACCTATAATATGGTCAAGTAATTGCTCACCTCTTTGATTGGAGTTAGAGCTCCCCCACATCTCGTGGTGGGCGTTTGCACCCAGGGCTAAGATGGTATTGCTCCCGGCTTTTCCCATGGGTTCCATGTTGACCACGGGTTCTGCTTCATAGGGGAGGTAGACAGCCGCTAGGCAGATCTCCAACCTCCGTGTCCTCATGGTGAGGCTTATTCTGGCTGCTGCAAAGTCTCTGGAACAGAGATGCCACAACGGCAGCAGTTTTAAATTCCTTTTATATAGGATGCATGCCCTGGGGTTATCCGATGAGGAGATTACCTCATAGCCCCCCATCTTGATACCCCCTGGCATGCCATTTATAAGGTAAGGTTCTTGTATAAGAGCTATATCAATGTTCTTACCTTTCATATATTGCTGCAGTACTCCACACGCTGCTATGCAGTGGTGAAGATTGATTTGCAGCAGCCTAACCATTTGCTTTATTGCTCAGGGGCTCCTTTGGACCACCCCTCCGGAGGACATTGCGAGGGAGCCGCCGCCCCAGAGACCTTTCTCGGGTCCCTGGGCGCCACATCCCTTGCTGTCCCCTTTGGTTCAGCCTTAGGAGTCCCCGTATTTTCGGGTCCCTCGGGTATTGCTACCTTTGGGCGTTTTACTTGTACATTACTTGTGCCAGCCCCCTCCTCCTTCCGAGCTGACTTTTTGATTTCCCTCAGGGCCACCATATGAAGGCCATAGTGGACCTCCATATTGTAGCTCTTTAGGTATGCTAGACTGTTCCTGGGTAGAGTGAGGACAGCGTAGCAGCCCTTGTCATCTCTCGTCACCACCACCAGCGTCCAGTAGTCCACACCAGGAACCCTTTTGTTCTGTACGCGAATCCTCTTCGCTAGTTGGTCGTCCTCCAGCCTCCTGCCTGGAAAATAACCTCCCAATCTGACGGCCGAGAGGACCTCCTTTGCATCGACACTGCCGAGGGGAATACCCTCCGCTTCGCCAATGGGCCGGATGATCTCCCAGAGCCACCTCTTGGTCTCATTATCTACACAGTTAAATATGCTAGCTCCAAACTTGAAACTAGCACCATTAAACCTCGGTTCAATTGAGCCGTCGTCTACAAGATCGTCAATCATATCGACGACTGCCTCCTGTATCCGACTGCTCTGTTCTCTGGTGAGTTGTACTTGCGGATATTCATTGGGAATAACCGCAGTTAGGTACCCCTCACCCATAACTTGGGCGTAGCTTGGTTTCCCTTCGCTACCCCTGATTTTCTTTGCTGAAGGCGCAGAAAATCCTGGTGAATTGCGCTGCCTCTTCTTATCTGGCAGGTTCGGCTTTACTGGCCCAGCCTTAGCCCCCCCGACCTTGACCGCCGGCTTGCCCGAAGGCTGCCTTGCGGCCCGATCAGCAGGGGCCTTGGCTACACCCGTACTCACTCCCTTGGCCGCCGACTCACCCGAAGGGAGCCCAGCGGCCTCAGTTGCGGGCACCGATGACACCTCAGCGCCTTCGACTTTGGAAGCCGACTCACCCTTAGGGAGCCCAGCCTCCTCCGTCTTGCCACCTTGGTGGGGTTTTTCCAGCCGAAGCCTTGCCAGACTTCGAAGATTTAGCCCTCTTCCTAAACCTCTTCCTCGTGACAGTTTTGAAGGGAGGATCCTCAGCTGCAACGTCTTGCGACGGAGCTGCTGATTCCTCGACCCTCGAGCTGCCAGAGGCTACATTAGAATCAGTATATTGGATTGGGCTTACCTGCCGCGCCTCCATTGCCAGAGGGCTGAACGAACTAGCGTCCACATCCCCCGAGCCGAGGTCCACATTCAGTCCTCCCACTTCCTGAGTCAGTGAGAGCATCAATGAGCTCACCGACTCCTCGTCCAGGTTGTCCAGGTCAGGACCTGAAACAGAATCTAGGTTTTCCGAGGATGAGTGCTCATCCTCGGACGAGTTGTTAGTTAAAGTGTTTGATTTATGAAATGGGTGTATTTTTGTTCCCACGAGTATGGGAGCGTTTAAATTACACTGCAGGTGAGCTCCCTATCCCTGCAGCGGGCTATGTAGGTTTCCCTACTACCTTGGGGTGTCGCCTGGTGCCCCAAGTGGGTCGATAAAAGACAGTATATTTTTATCCACCCTCTGCCATTCAGTCTCAGCTCGAGCTCCCTCCACCTGACTTGGGTGACTGTGAGGCCCCTGACAATAGTGAGAGACCCCGCCTCTGTCGTTCGTGAATCCCATCGGATTCTCCAGGGGGCACCACTTGGAGGTGACAGTAGGCGTTGGTAGGGATAAGGAGAGCTGGAATCAGGCTTGCAGTGAGTAGGGCACTATTGCTTGCATGATTCGCTTAGAGGTCAGGAGATCCCCGCACCTATCTCCTTCTCTAGCCCTCCCGTTGCCCTACCCATTTGCCCCCCAACTAGTCGTAATACAAATGGATTTGAATGGTTATGGAGTTCGCTATGAAAGGTATCTGTTATCTGGTATCAACAACTTGTGGTACATTAAGGTCTTTATAGATAAATTTATTAGAGGCAGAGTAAGGATAATTTAGAATTTTTTGAAGGATTTTGGATCGTAAGTATTGGATAAATACGAATGAATGGTTTAGTGGAGTCCCAAAGCTCTACTCCGTATGTCCTAATAGGTCTGATTATTGTCATGTAAATGTGTCTCATGTAATTAATAGGAAGGTTTGAACGTTTGTCTAGTAAATGTTGAAAAAGTCGAAAACGACGTGCCCCTTCTTGTCGTTTTAGTCTTGTATGTGGGTTCCAAGTATGTTGTTTGTCTAGATAGAGTATGTAGTTAATCTGTTCAACTGGGATTATTGGAATATCATTAAAGGATACTGTAGGACAAGAAGTTATAGACTTACGATGAAGGATAAAGGTTATTTCATCTGATTTGTTTGGATTTATTTTAATTCTCCAATTTCGACACCATTTTTGAAGATATTTTATATGGGATTGTAGTGTTTGGGAGGCAATAAGGGGGCCATTGTTCACTGATAACACACATATGTCAGCAGCATACGTGGTCAGGACGGTCCTAGGATGTGTTAGGATGTCAGCTGTATACCCCGTGTAGAGGATGGAAACTAGAATACTTCCTTGAGGAACAACGACAGACTGGGTAAAGAACAAAAAATTGGAAAAGTTATGATAACTTTTGAAAGTTTTATCACTGAGAAAGGAGTGGATAATAAGGAAATATGTTGAAGGTAGGAATATACGGAGTTTGTAAAGCAATCCCGAATGCCAGACTCGGTCAAAAGCTTGTTCTACGTCGAGAAAGGCTCCCGTAATGTACATTCCGCGCTCCAAAGCGGAGGAGACGACGTCCACCACACGATGAAATCGTGGATAGTGAAATGTGATGTTCGGAATCCAAACTGGTGATCCGGGATTATATGATTGGATTCTAGGATGGGATACCGTCGTTTATTCGGATATTCACCGTAGTATGATTTTGTATAGGATTTTACCCATGATAGTCAAAAGGACGGTATGAGGAAGGGTGTTCCGGGGGCTTTTTGGGCTTGGGTATCCTCTTGACCAGGGGTCTCCAAACTACGGCCCGCAGGCCAAATCCGGCCCGCCAGTGTCATCAATCCGGTCCGCGGCAGCTACGCGCTGCACCCTTCAGGTGCGTATATACTTGGACTTTTCGCCCCGAATGAGCCGAAACGATCATTCCGATCTGATAGTTGTCGGTAACTCAATGTGAGCACGCAGTCGAACACAGTGGTTCATTGTAGTCATTGGGGTGTATGTTTACACATATAATGGCTTTTTATTGTTGTGATAAGTTAAAAAAAAAAAATCGATTAATAATAACTCCGTTTTGGCCGTCACTGTTTCGGCATCCTTAGGAGCGCCTTTTTATTTCATCTTAAATCTCCTAAGGAATGCGCGCCTCCACGTGGTACGGCTGGATAACTCTACTCCCGATAAAAGGCTAGGGATAGAAGAACCAAAGTGAAACCCTCTACAGCTAACAACTCTAGTTGTACTTCATCGGGGTAACCCGACCCAAAACTAATTTCTAAGAATATCATGAAAAGATCCTCACACGAAAAACAATACCCTGAAGACAAAGGCGGGCGATCGGATTCCAGGGTGCCCGACAGTGAGAAGCGAAGAGGTGGTGAATCGGAGCACCACAACAACCATCAACAGAATTTCATGTCAAAACGAAAATATTATATAGGGACGTACAACATAAATTCGCTCACACAAGTAGGAAAACTAAGACAACTTACAATCTAAATACGCAGATTGAATATATCCATAATGTCATTACAAGAGACCAGGTTCACCGACTCAGAAATAATATACTTCGATGGATACAGAATACATAAGGAAAGCCAGGAAAGAAAATTATGAAAAACCTACCGCACCTACGGACAGCCTTCTTAATAGACAAGAAATTTCTAAACACATTAACAGACTTCAAGAGCACCAACTCCAGGTTATCAATCCTCCAAAGCTACTAACAAAAAATACACGCTAATAAATGCTCACGCACCCATAAACGAAGATAACAGGAAGGATCCGGAGAAGGTGGAGGACTTCTGGAAAGGTCTAGAGGATGCGTTAAATAAAATACCTAAAAACGATGTAAAAATACTACTGGGAGACTTTAACGCACAAATAGGACAAGAAAAAAAAATATAAGAAAATAGTGGGAGAATACCCGGCACATAAAAGGACAAATAGGAACGGAGAAAGATTGATCCAACTTTGCCAAAACGCGGGATTAAACTCATGTCCACATGCTACAGAGCAAAACCCAGCAAAAAGAAAACATGGGTATCACCAAACACTCTCCTGGGGGAGTTCCAACTAGACCATGTAGCGATTTCCGGGAGATACCAAAAGGAAATTCAGAACGTCAAAGTAAAAAGAGCCATAAATGTTATATCAGACCACTTCCCTTCACAAATAAAGATGAAACTGGTACCAGCAAAAAAGATCCAGCACACAGAAACACCTAAAACAAAGAAATAGACAGAAAAATCCTAGTAAGAGAAAAAAACACAGGAATGCCGAGAAAGATTAAAACACCCACAAAATTGGGAAAAAGCTACAAAGAACATGACGGATCTTGCGGAAGAAATAGCACCACAGGGAATATATAAGAGAAAGGAATGGTGGGACATGGATTGCGGAGATGCATTAAAGAAAAGATTGGACGCATGGAAAAACTGGAACCAAAACAAAACTATCGAAAACTATCAAAATTATACTATCGAGAGGAAAATAAAACACCAAATACTAAGAAGGAAAAAAAGAGAATTCCTCAACAGGCACCTAGAGGAAATGGAGGAAAGTTTTAGAAAAAACGACACTAGGCTATTTTATAAAGCGTGATCTTGTTGTGAGTTGGGAGTGGACGGAAGTCTTGAATATCAATAGGTTACAGATGTAGGGTGGGCAATGGTTATTAATGGCATGGTACAGGAAGGTGCCCAGGAAATATTGTCTACGGGAGGATGGATTGAGCCACTCCAGGGCAGTGTAGAGGTGAGATACATGGGACCGTCTCGGGGCTCCGAATACAAATCTGATAAAACTGTTCATGATACGTTGTAATCTGTCCCGGGGCCCCATCGTGAGGCCCCCATACACCACACACCCGTAGTCAAACTGAGGAAAAATGAATGAGGAAACTAGGAGTTTTCGTGTGGATTGAGGAAGAGAATGGCGGGAACGATGAAATAATTTGAGGATTCCTATTGATTTACGGGCTATTTGGGCGATTTGAGGCTTCCAGGAAAGGTTTTGGTCAATAATGATTCCTTGGTTTTTAGCGGAGGAACAGAAGGTGATAGGTTGATTATTCAGGATTAGGGTAGGAAAATCGGTGATGGATCTGAGAAGGGGATTTGAGCCGATTATAATAGCTTGAGTTTTTCCTTCATTTAACTTTAAATTATGCAGGTTGGCCCAAGCACTGATTCTATTGAGGTCTTCCTGAATCTTAGAAAAAGCTTCATATAATTCAGCAGGAGGAAAGGATAAATATATCTGGGAGTCGTCTGCATAAAGTTGGTGGGAACAATGAAAAATTGACTGGGGGAGATCATTAATGTAGGAGTTGAAGAGGAGAGGCGAAATGCTGGAACCTTGGGCTACTCCGGAAGAGAGGGCTAGGAAATCGGATAAGGGTTGATTAGGGATGGATACTGCTTGAGTGCGGTCGGAGAGGAAAGACTGGAACCAATGGATTGTGCTATTGGAAAATTTTAAAGCTTTTAATTTAGAAAAAAGGATACAATGATCAATGGAATCAAAAGCTTTGGAGAAATCTAGGAGTATCAGGACGGTCAGTTTTTTTCATCTATGGCGGCATGGATATCGCTTATGATTTTGGTTAGTGCAGAATGTGTGGAATAACCAGGACGGAAACCAGATTGGAAAGGGTCGAGCAAATGGGAACCTTCAAGGAAATAAGAAATTTGGGATTGTACCAGTCGTTCTAAGGGTTTTGAAAGGTTTGAAAGGATGGAGATTGGGCGATAATCTGAAGGTTCGGTGGGATTAGGAATTTTGTTGATGGGATGGACAATACCTTTTTTCCAGGGAGTAGGAAATATGGCGTTTTGAAGGGAAAAGTTATAGATGTGGACAAGGACCGGTAAAATTTCTGGGAGGCATAATTTTATTAGTTTAACGGGGATACCATCTGGGCCTATGGAATTGGTATGAGATTTTATGATAGAGGAGATAATTTCTGTAGGAGTAATGTAGGAAAAATAAAATTAATTGTCATTGAAAGGTACTTCAGAGGAGAAACTGGTATAAGGGGAAGGAGAGGTGAGAGCAGATGAAACGAAATAGGTGTTTAGGTCATTAGGTAAAATTGGGATGTTGGATGAGGTTGAGGATCCGGAGGGGTCATAGAGGGAGAGTTTTCGAAGGAGTTGCCATTTTGACTTGGAGTCGGAAGAGGACAATAGGGCTTCATGGAAATAGGAAGATTTTGCACGTCGAATTCTTACTTGCACCAGGTTACGGAGTACTTTAAATGCTTGATAGTCGTCCGCGAGTCTCGTTCGTCTAAATCGTCTTCGTGTAGCTTCACACTTTCTCTGCAGATCTTAAATTTCTTTAGACGGCGAAAGGTGGAGGTTTTAAGCGGAGCGTAGGTATCGAGGATACTGAGGAGATTGGTTGTGAGGATTTCCACCATGGTGTCAATGGAAGAGGTTGAGTAGACTCCACACCAATCTAAGGTTTCGAGGAGAGGTAGGATACTATCGCGGTCAAGGGCGTCAAGGTTGCGGTATGTTATGGTTTTAGTAGGAAGCTGATGGGTTTGGAAATCATAGGATATTTGGATTAGGTCATGGCAGGATAGGAAGGACACAGGACATCAGGAGGAGGAAAGGAGGTTTTTTTTTTTTTGAGAATCTATGATATATAGGTCTAACCATGTATCGGACCAGCGGGAATGGTGAGTAGGAGCGAAAAGTACAATGGAAAGACGGAAGGAATAGAACAAGTTATCTAAATAACGCTTATCGTTAGAGTCAGCAAGGAAATTTGTGTTGAGGTCTCCGGAGATAATAATATTGGAATAGAGAGGAACAAGGTTAAATAAGGAAGATTCGAAGGAAGGACCGAACGGAACAAGAGGAGGGCGATATATCACAGCGTATAGTAGGTGATGATTGCCAGATGAAATTTCTAGGATAAGGCATTCAATGTGTGGGTATATGGATGAGGGAGAGAAATCGAGGATTTTTGTTTTTAAGCTATCGTGGACATATATGCCAACACCACCACCAGTCCGGCCAGCCCGGTCATGGCGGGTAAGAGAGTAATCAGGAAGGGAGACGGAAGAGGAAGGAATGCGTGGCTTGAGCCACGTTTCGGAAATAGATATAATATGGTAAAAGTTTTGTGAAAAATATTGATAAAATTCTTCAGGCAAGGATTGGGAGTTGACGTGACAGGTAGTTAGGATACTAGACATACTGGAGAAAGGTTAAGGAAAAGACACTTATGTTTTGGGAGAAAAAAAACAAAAAAAAAAGAAGAAAAAAAAAAACTGTTAAAGAGTAATGAGCAGAAAAGAACATTGTATATTGAAAATTAATTAAATAAAAGAAAAATTTAGATTTAAACTTTGTAACCACTAAATATGAAAAGTTAGGAAAATAAAATGAAAAAAAAGATGTACAACTATTTATGTTGGAAAAAATTTGAAAGTCGAATGTATGAGAGAAACAAAATTCAAAAGTAAGCACAGGCGATACCACGAAATAAGCCAATATAGTGCGAAAAGGTGACAGAAAGCGGATTAGCAATGTAAAATTTGAAATCAGTAAAATAAAATGAAATAAAAAAAATTTACAGAATGAATTAAAAATAATAGCGTAGGCATAAATTAGTGAGATATATATATTAGAGATATCAAATTTAGGTGTCAACGATACCATGCAATTAGTTTCAGTGATGTTAAGGAATAACAGTTTCACTCGAGCTATAACGGAAAGTCAGATGAAAACTTCCAGATCCTGGGGCCGGTCGATAATAGTGACTGGGTGGCCATCGTCTTTCCTGCAACGTACTCTACCGCCCGCGAACCAGACGTATTTTACTTTTCCTGTGGATTTCTTCTGACGAGCCAGCCAGTAGAGGTGCCTATTGGTCGGTGTCATCTCTTCTCCGAGATAAATCCTGTGAGAATCATTTTCTTGCCAGCCAATTTCACGTGTGGTGAAATCTCTTTTCACTTTCCTTCTTTGCACCAGATCATCCCGTACTGTTTGCCTCACAAAGCGTACGATAACGGGAGGCGGCCAGGGATCTTCTTTTCGAGGTCTCTTACGCTCTACAGAGTCTAGGTCCTCTATATTAATCTTCAGGCCAAGACCTGCTCCCACGCTGGTGACTTGTCCCGCCGGAGTCTCACCCGGGCGAACTGGGATACCACGGATCTCGAGAGACCTGTTAAGCAGCCCCTGCTCAGCCCTATTCACCCTGACCTCTAAACCCTCCACCTTTAATTTAAGGGTTTTATTTTCTGTTGTGACCTCTTCTAGACGCTTTGCTTGACTTTCAAGATGTTTTTCAATCTTATTAAGTCTTTCACTAAGCTCGAAAGTCAGCTCGCCGTACTTCTCGAGGGCCGTTTTGAGGCTGTTGATTTCTTCTTTGGTGTTGGCTTCCGCTCTATTTACCGCTGCGAGTATTTCTGACGCTGATGGCTCAATGTTCAGATCTTGATGTGATTTAGCCGGACTTGTTGGTTTGCTAGTAGACGAAGATGTTTTTTTTTCCTTTTCACATTTCGAGCATAACCAATTTTTATTTTTTTTATTTTAATTATATATATGTAGGAGGACTGGAAGGATAGTAGGAAGGCAGAGTTTGATTAATTTTAGTGGAATACCATCATGTCCAATATCTTGTGCTTTACATTGGAAAATGGCATCAATGAGGTCTGAGGGTGTGATATAGGAAAAATAAAAATTGGAGGAGTTAACAGGAGGACCGCTTGGAGCGTAGCTGGCGGAAAGAGATGAGGAGTTTGATGATGAGGTAGCGAAAAAGAAATTCATTTCATTAGGAGTAAAAGAGTATGAAAGCGGAACATTTAAGGATTTACTAAAGAAAAGTTTTGATAAAATTTTCCATTTTGATTCTGGATCACAGGCACTGGAGAGGGTTTCATGAAAATATTGTGATTTAGCTTTTCGAATGGCAGTTTGTGTCTGATTCCGAAGGGATTTAAACAGATCGTAGTCGTCCTGAAGTCTAGTCCGTCGAAAACGTCTTCGGGCGGCCTCTTGTCTCTTCTGTAGGTTTTTGATTCTATTGTGATCCAGGGTGCTGGTGGACGTCGGATTAGGATGGTTTTTAAGGGAGCATGTGAGTCGAGGATGGATAAGAGATTGGATGTGAGGATGCCAACCATGTTGTCGATAGTGTGGGAGGAATATATAGAGTCCCAGTCCAGAGCGTCAATATCATTTTGGATTGAGGAAAATGTTAAGGAATCAAGATTGCGATAGGAAATGGTTTTGGGGATGAATGTTGGAGTTTTGATATTGTATGTCAGGGATATTAAATCGTGATTAGAAAGAAACGTGATTGGTAACTGGGAAGAGGAAATGAGGATTTTAGGAGAATCAACTATTTTAGGAGATCAAGACATGTATTAGATGTAAATGTGTGGTGGGTAGGAGAGAATGGTACCACATTTAGGTTGAGGGAGAAAAAAAGGTTTTCAAGATAAGACTTGTCAGAGGAATCGGAGAGGAGATTGGTATTGAAATCTCCAGCAATAATAACATGTGAGTATATATAAAATATATATATATATATATATATATATATATATATATATATATATATATATATAAGATAAGTTGAGTGTAGAATAAAACTTAAAAAAAAAGAATAAAAGGGAGAATAAAACACGTTGGTTAACTGTTGAAATACAACTGACTTTATTGCTCTGAGGCTACCGTATTTATACATGCACATTGTTTATTGTGTCTGGCAGTAGGATTAAGCCTAATACTAGGCTGCTTCTGGCCTTGACTTCCCCCCTCCAGTTTATGATCATCTTTCATAAACTTTAATTTTGGGCACTTAATAGTATCAAAAGAAGTCCAGCGACTGATTCCCTCATGGTCAAAGGCCGAAGCAGGTACAGAAATACCTTAATCCTACCCAGGCCAAAGTCTTATCATCTAATTCATAACAGTATCTTAATCCTATGAGGTACAACGTCTCTTGATAACGTACAAACATAAAACTTTACTTATAAATTCCTTAACTAACATTAATAGTCCATAAGTCCAACTTTATTTACACTTGAACACGCTATTCCTAATCTCATATTTACACTCTTCTTAGACTAACTTACCGCTAATATACAATCAAATTAGAGTCTTCTACATAAAATAAAATCTCTCTCACACACACATACACACACACGCACGCACACAAAATAAAACCAAAACTTCTCTATATACAAAACTAACAAAACAAAAATTTTCCTCAACAAAGTTTAAAATAAAATTTTCCTTCTCCGTTACTCACAACGGAACACTCACAGAATTACTTGCTCCTCTATCGGGAGCTTTAATTGTTCGACGTGGACATTTCTCCGCTTTTTTGGATCCTTGACGCTCTCCAACGTCACCACATTATGTTCTCTTATCGCTATCACTCGGAATGGCCCTTCGTACCGACAAACCTCCTTCCCACGGTTGGAACTTTTCCTTCGGTATACTACCATTCCAATCTTTATTCTCCCGACGACGTCCCGCACCCTCAAATTCTCCCTCTCGACCCTCCGTGCCTTCTCCCTCGCGATTCTCTCTCGCGCCTTTTTCCTAAGCTTTTCCAATCCCGCGCGGCGATGTTTCACGATGTTTATGGTTCCCTGGTCCGAAGCAGCATCCCGCAAGTCCCTGCGTCTTTCTCGGAGCCCGAATACGATCTCTAGGGGTGAGAATCCAGTGGCCGCATGAATAGAATTGTTGTAGGCAACGATCGCCTTCCCCATCGCGATATCCGGCTCTAACCCCTTCTCGAGCTGATATATGCGTAGGTGGTCGCTAAGGGTCCCATGAAGTCTCTCGATACCCCCTCTGCCCTTGGGATGCCCTGGGGTGTTTATATGCCATCGAATTTCCAATTCTTTGGCTTCAGCCCTGACCGCCGCGTTATCGAATTCGAGACCCCCATCTGACGTAATTCGGTCCGGTATCCCGTAGAACGTGCACCATATTCGCAGTGCTCCTAATACCGCTTCCGCCGATTTGTCCTGAACGAGGTGTGCTAGGGCTAATTTGCTGAACGTATCAAGCATCGTGACCCATCGGTACCTTCTCCACGTGAAGGTGTCGATCTGGAGCTCGGCTAATGGGGCTTCCGCCGTGGGTGTTTCCTCTTGAATCCATCCCGGGGGGTGACGATCGTATTTAGTAGTTAGGCATACCTCACACGACCCTACGACTTCCCGTATAGTGTTCTTCATCCCGTGCCAAAAATACCGCCTCCTCAATGCCTGAAGCGTTTCTTGGACCCCGCGATGATTGGTCTTCTTCCAACATGATACGACAAGGTTATCTCTCTTTGTTTCTCGGTGTCCCGGATAGTCTCGACCAATCTTGCGCACCGAATAAAAATCCTGTCCGAACCTATCTTTTCCTGCCTCCATAACCTACTTATCTTATCCCATATAGTCCGGTTACCCACGTATATATGGTATGTCTTCTTGGGTTTCGTTGTTCCTTTCAAAATTTTGAGCAGCGGTTCTTCCCTAATTCCTGGTTCCGTCCAGATAATGATGATGCTGCTCTTCCCATACTCTGAGAATTCCGCTTTCGGTAGACCCTCAGTCTTGGTCTTCCAGATGACTTGCAACTTCTTATCATTTATCATTTCGTCAATCTCTTCCATCTCTGCGGGTCTCTCGTCTGCGGAACTCTCTTCTTCTTGGGGCTCATTATCTTCTTGGGGCTCATTCTCGGCACTTCGCGTCCCCTCGTCTCCCTCCCCCTCCGGTGTCCATTCGCGCAAGAACTGACGGATATCCCCCGATGGCCCCGCTTCTTCCTCTTCGACCGCATTGACCGTAATCGCTCGCGAAAGCCAGTCTGCCACCACGTTTTCCCTACCCGGCTTGTACACTATCTCGAGATTGTACTGACTGAGGAACTCCTTCCATCGCGTAACTCTCGCGGAGGACTCTTTAAGCTTGCCAACCCACTGCAAGGGTCTGTGGTCCGTATGGACTCTAAATTTCCTCCCAAAGATATACGGACGAAAGTGCTCCACAGCCCACACAATCCCGAGTAGCTCCCGTTCCAACGCGCTGTATCTGGTCTCCGCGTCGCTCAGTCTCCGGCTCGCGTACGCCACCGGTCGGTCCCCTTTCTCGCTCTCCTGAGACAGTACGGCCCCCAGCGCGTACTCACTCGCGTCGGTGGTCAATGTGAATGTCTTCTCGAAGTCGGGGAAAGCTAGCACAGGTTCCTTCTTGAGCTCCTCTAGACAACGCCTAATGTTATCCTCCATTACCGGGGTTATGACGATCTTGCGCCCCTTCTTTAGTAAGTCGTTAAGGGGTACGAGGAATCGCGCCATTTCCGGTACGAACCGCCGGTAATAATTGAGTGACCCCATCAAGCATCGAATCCCCTTTACATCTCTCGGAATCGCCATCCTCGCGATCGCGTCCACCTTCCCTTTGTCGGTTTCACACCTTCCTCCGAAATCCTATGCCCTAAGAAACTTATCTCTTTTTCTCCCAGCCTTGATTTCTCGGGGGACAGTTTCAACCCAAACCCCCTAACTCTCTCGAACACCGTCCTCAAGTGTCCGACGTGCTCCTTTTCCGATTTGCTGAAGACTAACAGGTCGTCCATGTAGACCTGGCATATGTTTTCGTCAATCCCTCGTAAAAACTCGTCCATAAGTTTTTGGAACGTCACGGGCGCGTTCTTGAGTCCAAACGGCATACGCGTAAATTCGTAGTGCCCACGTTCAAATGTAAATGCTGTTTTACACTGATCACCGGGGTGCATTTTTATCTGGTGGTAGCCCGCCTTGAGATCTAGGGTACTGAAAATCGCTGCTCCACTAAGCCTGTCAAGAATATCCTCGAACCTGGGGATCGGATACCTTTCGTCCCTAGTGTTCTCGTTCAATTTTCGGTAATCTACTACCACCCGATACTTCTCCTCCCCCGGCGCACTCTTTTTCTTTACTGCCCATAAGGGGCTATTATATGGCGAAGTGCTATCTTTTATTATACCTTGTTCCTTGAGGCTCCTAATCTCCTCCCGTATATGCTGCCTCAGTGCTTGTGGGTATCTCCGCTCTTTGATGTAAGTCACTCGTTCCTCTTTCAGTGGGATCTCGTGGACCGTTCTGCCCGTGACGCTCAATTTATCCCCCTCTTTGAAGAATATGTCTCTGAATTCGTCCCTAATTTTCCCTCTCCACTCTTCCAACCTCGACACCGCCCCGATCTGCGCTGCGACCTCTTTCCTAATACCCTTATAACACCGGTACCTCCTCGTCCCGATTCTCACATTCCAACTCCCTCTGTTATTTCGAACCCGCGCTCCAACCCTCTCTAGCAGGTCACACCCGATTATCCCATCGTATGCCCTACTCAGTTTGCTCATAACGTGGACCGCCAGCTTCCCCCCATTCTCCGACCATCGGTCTAAATTCACCTCCACCTCTCCCTCTACGGTACAAGGGCCACCCAGAGTGACAAGATTACAACCACATACCTTTATCTGGAGTGTCCCGTTGCCTCCTCCTAGCATCCTCTCCGCTGCTCCTCGGCTCAGGATGGTACTCGAGCTGCCGGTGTCTACCAGACAGCGCACTCCTTTCTCCACCCTGATGATAGGCAGGCCGCCGCTCCTCGCCCTCACGCTGTTGACTTCTAATATGCGGCTGCCTCTCTGCTGGCACCCTCCTCAGGCTGCCACGCGTCCGGGATGTGGCCCTCTCCTCCGGCCGCTCCGCTCCCTGCTGCTGGTCCTCTCGTCTCCGCTGCTTCCGGGCTCCTCCTCTCCCTCCGTCTCGGAGCATGACACCGCTGAGGCTCGTGACAATCTCGAGGCCTCAGATGTCCCTCTTGGCCTCCTCACGAGCCTATTCACCTCCATAGGTTCACCTTTTGGGTTGTCCCTCCTCCTGATATAGGGGCACTGCCGGGCAATGTGTCCCTCGGTCCCGCACTCAAAGCACTTGGTGCGGGGGCATTGGGCCACCAGGTGCCCTTGTTTGCCGCACCCGTGACAACGGCGTTCCTCCTTCCTTCCGTTGGGTGCTGGTCTCCTCGCTCCTTTCTTCCTCCGCTCTCCTCCTCTGGGCTCTGGCCGAGTGTCCCGTCTGCCCCAAGGTGATTCTCGTGATCTTCTGTAGGTCACCCTGTTCCACCCTGGTTCCTCCTGCTCGGGTACCTCTTCCTCCCTTGCGCTGGAATCCATCATTTCTTGGGCACACTCTGTGAAGGATTTCTCTCGGGGTAGGCCATCTTTCCTTCCCGTCTCCCGCGCCAACTGGACTTTTAGGATGGTAGACACAAAGGCCATCCTTGCTTCCACCTCCGGTGCGGACGCAGTTTCCCGCATTTTGTCGGTGATTTTGTTAAATCTTAGCAAAAGTTCGCCGGCGTACTGCCCGTTGCTCTGCCTTGTGTGTCTAGTAACCCGAAATAGCTGGAAGAGATCTTCCTCCGGGGTCCACCTTCCACCCCCGTAGGTCTTCTTTAGCCTTTCCTTGACGACAGTCCATGGTGTCTCCTCATCCGCCTGTATGAGGTTCAGAACTCCTCTCTTTATGCGGCACACTAGGTCCGCCTTTAAGGATTCTGCGTCATGCGCATCCAGGAGTGCCTCAGATCTCTTTACCTCAATTCGCGTCAGCACCCGATCCACACTCTTGATGAAATGGTTCAGCTCCCCCGTTTCTCCCGTGAATCGCTCTATGTCTGATACTGCTTTCCGGAGGTCCTGAGCCGTGGCTGCTCTCACCTTCAGCCAGGCAAGGGTGTTGGCGTGAGCTTCCGCCATAGTTTCTCTAGATATTGTAGGCTCGGGATTAATCTGAAGAACGGCTGGCTGTAAGATGTTCTCCATCAACACTCACTCTAGACCGCAAAGAAAAGGAAAAAAATTTCCTACCTTGGTCTTCTCTCCCCGTCGATCCCGGGTTTCGGCACCAGATAAGTTGAGTGTAGAATAAAACTTAAAAAAAAAGAATAAAAGGGAGAATAAAACACGTTGGTTAACTGTTGAAATACAACTGACTTTATTGCTCTGAGGCTACCGTATTTATACATGCACATTGTTTATTGTGTCTGGCAGTAGGATTAAGCCTAATACTAGGCTGCTTCTGGCCTTGACTTATATATATATATATATAAGTTATCTTCAATTTAAAAGTAAAGACTTTTTTAAAAAAGAAGTTTATTCAATAAAAGTTACAATATCAGAAAGAAGAGTGGCGTGGAGACGGCTCTGGATGTACTGAGAGAGTGTTACAAAATTTCTTGAAGTTTGTAAAGGATTACAATGGCTTCTTCTAGGAAGCTTTATGCTAGCATTACAGTTCACAGGAGAGTAAGTTCGAGGGGTTTCTAAGAAATAGATTACAATAGTAAAAAGTAAAAATTAAAAATATGTAAGGAAAAATATATAGTGTAACTCCTCCCCACCTAGATACGAATTTCACCGCTTTGGGTGAAATGAGTTACAATTCTATTTTTGTAAAAATAATAAATAAAAGTTACAAAGGTTAATATAAAGATGATAATACAAATAAAAACTATCCACAAAATAAATATGTGTAGAGTGTTAGAGTTATAGGTATGTTTTGTTGATACAAAATGTGAAAGATGTGAGGTTTGTAATTCATGAAATTTTTAATTTTTAATTTCTAAAGTAGTATTTAAAAGCTGTGAGGCTTGAATATTTAGAGTTTGTTTATCAAACAATGTTAGAGAACCATGAGTTTGACTGGAGGAAAATACAGTTTTATTGTGATACAAAATTGAATTAAAATTTGTTTTAATTAAATAAATTCCTGTCATATGATAGTTTACTGTGTCTTTTTCTTGTTGAACTTGAAGATCATCCGGGTTGTAAAATGCTATGAGAATGTAGCGTGTTCCTGGGATTTCTTCGATGTGGTTTTCTTCCTGATGTAGACGTGTGTAAAGACAATTTACACTGTATGATTTTTGTAAAATATCTTAAATAGATGAGTCATCGTGGTGAGATAGGTCAGCCGCATGACAGTGGTGAATGCTGTTCCTTTTGATAAATTGATGATTAAGAAATTTAAAGTTGTTATTAATATTTAAGAGATATTTGAACTTTGGAATTACTGTTATGATTTCATCCTTTACAGTAGATGGGATGGGGTATAAATTATACAAACTATAAACAGTTTCTTCGAAAATTGGAAGTGATAAAATATAAATAATTTCATTTTCACGCAAAGCACATTGTACAGATATTGTGCGTTCTATATCTAGGATAAATTTTAATTTAAAGGGATAAAGAAATTTGTTATTGTAATGTGGAGCTATCTTTTCTAATTCTTGAAACAATGTTTTTGTATTAATTATAGATGGATGTAGAATATTTAGTATACAATGGGTTAAAGAAGTTTCTATATCAGAAATGGTAGTAGAAATTAAAGAGAAAATAAGTTGGATGTGATCCAATAATTCTTTAATTGTTAGCAAGTTAACTACGGTTCCTATATCATTAATTTTTCTTGCAATATGCAACGTGTTCTCTTGTATGGTTTTAATAGTATTATTAAACTGAGTAATGAAATCACTGTTTATCGAATATTGGTTATGTATTTGACCAACAATCTGGTCCTGATTTTCTTTAAGAGTTTTTAAAAATTCAGAAAATTCTTTTTTATAATAGTGCCTAAAGCGTTTATTAATCCTCTTTTAACTCGGTTATTTCTTGTATCGTGTAGTTTAATAGTATTTATTTTCTCGTTAATTATAAATCTTGTACTGTTAATTATATTAATGTGAACTTTTAATTCCTTTAATACTGAATTGTTAAAATGTGAATCATTTAGATAATTTTCAAATTGCCAACTTACGATAAGATATTCCGTAAATAGTGGTCCTAAGTCTAAGAAGTGTATTATTGTGTGTTGGGATGTTTGCAATTTAGCGTGTCCTAAGTTGATAGGTATGACGCCGAGGTTAGAAGTAACATTTTTTATTTCTATCATCCCTGCAGTGAGAGTTGATACTAACCTAAAAATTAAATTATAGAAATTAAAGTCTAATCATTTAATTATACTATTTTATTGTATAAAATATTTTCCATAATTTGGTTTATAATGCCATCTCTTAAACTAGTTAGAGTTCATATTCCCTGAACTCGTTATGTTGTTTATGTACAATAATTATTCTTTTTATCATTCTTTATTTTTTATTATTGTTATTATGTTTCGGCATTTTACTTGCCATCTTTTCACATCAATATAAGTTGTATCCAGCGACCTTATTGTGTGTATTAAATTATTATTTATATTAAATTATTTCTTATGCTTTTTATTTTAAAGCAAAAAAAAAATGATTTACTAATATTAAAAAAAAAAATGAGTTTTAAATAAAGCTTGTAATTATAGCTTGTCTTAAGCGAAAGAATGTGTCCGGTGCGAGTGCTTTATCTCTGTTCTAAGAATGCTGACTCGGTCCAGCTCTTTCATCTGGAGGCCTACCTACATGGAATGTTTGTCCTTTCTATTGCGGTCTCTTAATATTTTTTAAATGAATTTTTTATCGCGTGTTATAATGTTTTTTATCGATTAAAGCGGTTTTACTGTGTTTAATTATTTTTTTAATCTTTTCCTTTTTAAATTTTGATTGTTTTTGCCTATTAGCTACAAATATTGTTTCCGGGATTTCGTTTGGCAATTCTTCGCGATTTTTATTCATCCTGGTTTTATATTTTTCTTTTGCTACTTGATTCCTATGATTTATTTGTTCATGCAAAATTTTTACTCTTTCTTTATGTTTTGCAACATAATCGTTTATGATTTGATTATTGAGGTCTATTGCAACGGGCGAGTCTATATCTAAATGTCCAGATATTACGAGATATTACTCGTATTTCGATTAGCTTTAGTTGTGTGATGGAATGAATAGTGTTGTTATACGCGCGTACGGCTTATTTAATTTTTTTTTCAATTGCGTCTTTTTTGAATTCGTCTCTATTATTTAATAACCGTAAATGTTCTATTAATGTGCTATGAAATCTTTCAATGGCTTCGTTTGATTGAGGTGATTGAGTAGCCGTATAATGTAGTTGGATTTTGTGTAATTTTAATAAATCGGATATTAATGAGTTTCTAAATTCTAAACCGTTATCTGTTATTATTTGTTTCGGTAACCAGTGATGAGAAAAATGAGAAATTAATTTATTTACGACTTCAGTTGCTTGACCGCTTTTTAATTTATAAACTTGTGCAAATTTTGAAAAGGAGTCGATTAGAGTTAAATATTTTTTGTTTTATAGTGTGATTGTATCCATATGAACTATTTCAAATGGTTTAGACGGTGTTTGAGTGACGTTATATTGGAGTTTTAAGGATTCCGATCGTATTTTGATACCGTACAAATTTCGCAATTATTAATTTGAATTTGAATTAAATTTTTCATATTAGGCCAATAATACAATCTTTTTATTCGATTAAATGTTTCTTCCGAACCGCGGTGGTTTGTTTTGCCAATATGGTAATCATTTACTAAACTATTTTGTTCTTCAGGATCTTGAATATCGATTAATCTACTTGTAGTTTTTACAAAATTTAATTCCGAGTGTTTAAAATATTTTACCATGATTTCATAAAATTGGGTATAAAAATCATTTTCAAAGAATAAATAATATTTAACTTTTGGTTCAACGAATTCTTTTATTAATTTTATTATGTCTTGTTCGAAATTTTCCTTTGATATTTGAGTAATAATTCTGTTTTTAGTATTATTAAAAAGTTTTTCGATTTTGGGTTTCGCGGGATTAATACCAACTAAATTTGAAATAATTTGATTTTTTCCTAAATTAACTCGAGAGTCTGCTATTGGTATTTCGATTATTGTGTTTCCTAAAGTATTGGAGTGAACGGAATTTGTTTCAGATTCTTCTGTTATATTATCTAGATTTTCATTTTCATCAAAATTTACGATAAGGGATGCATTTTCCGATGTTTCATTTTCGCGGTAAAATTGTTCTATTAAATCATTAATAATTGTTTTGGAGTCTTCAGATTCTGTTAAATTAATTTCTACTCGCGATAGTGCGTCAGCGACTTTGTTTTCATGACCTTTCTTATATTTTATTTCGAAATTAAATTCTTCGAGTTTTAGTTTCCAACGATATAATTTTGAGTTTGGATCTTTTAATGATTGTAACCATTGAAGTGGTTTGTGATCGGTTTGAATGATAAATTTTTTGCCATAAAGATAGGGTCAAAAATATTTGGTAGCCCAAACAATAGCTAAAAGTTCGCGTTCAATGGTGGATAATTTTGATTCACTTTCGTTTAGAGTACGGCTCGCGTAAGCTATCGGAAGATCTCGTCCTCCGTGCGTCTGTGACAATACAGCGCCCAAGGTTACGTTTGATGCATCTGTCGTTAAACAAGATGTTTTATTGAAGTCCGGATATTGCAGGATGGGATTATTAATTAAAATATTTTTACTGGTTTCAAAAATATCCAAATAATTTTTATTCGCGATGTTAATTTTCGATCCTTTTATTATAATTAAATTTATATTATAAGATTCATTATTTTTAAAAACTCTATTTGGTTTCACAAGGATTGGGGTTTTAATATTTAATTTAAATGACCGATCCGAATTATTTTTTACCGTACATATAGCTTCATTATTTTTAATTGAAATTAAACCTTCATGAATTTTAAGACAATCGTTGAAATCATTATGTGGCATGATTCCTTCTCCATTTGAGATATTTTTGATTGGAATTTTGATTACGGTTTCAGAATCGTTGTTTAAGATGTAAGTGTATTCAGATTGAGGGGGTCTATTGTCGTAATGAATTGTTATATTGCCAAAAGGTGTGATTAATATATCATTTACTAAATCAATTTTCGCACCTCATAATTTAAGACTCTCTGTTCCAAACAATAAATCGAATTTAGGATGGAAATCAAAAATGCCAATTTTCAGGAGAGTATTGGTGTTGGGAAATAATTTTGATGAATCTATATTAGCATTAATATTTTGTATAGAAGAACCGTGCGCGCTAGTAAGTTTAAATGGTTCGTGAGTAATGTTATTAAAAAAATATTTATTTGCTACAAGGACGGATACAAGCGATTTTTTGCACGCGGTGTCTACTAGAATTTATAAGTTTGAGTTTGGTGGAATTATATATGGAAGAGCACTAAAACGGGTTAAATTAAGTAGGTCTATTACGTCCATGGTTCTTATGCTAGGCTGGGATCTAAAAAATTACTTTGATCACTATCGAGATTATTTTGATCAGTGTATTGTTGATTTTCTTGATGATCGTCTGGAAATGATACAGTGGGATAGTTGGGTGGTTGAGCATTTAGTAGTTCGGTAATTTGTGATTCACTTACGGATTGTTCCGAGTTTAGATTATGAAGTTGTTCAATTTCTAGGTTTGGGTTTTTCCGAACTGGGGTATTGAGAAAAGATTTAAATTTTACACTTTGATCAGGTTGTCTCTGATATTGGGAATTACTTCTATAATTACTATTGACACTCATAGGGGTTGACTGATTAGGTTGTTGGGGTATATATTGATGATATTGTTGTGGTTTATATTGATTTGATTTTTGGGTTATATATTGAATTGCTTTATTTGGTTGAATTGCTTTATACTGGTTTACTGGGAAATAGTTTATAAATTGTTGGCGGTTTTTATGTATTGGTTTGTAATGATTTTGGTGTGGGCGATAAGTGTCGATGACAAATTGGAAATTATTCGTCAGCATGTTTATTGCCTGATTTAGGTCTACCGGATTTTTGGTTCTCATGAAAGAGCCAAGTGGTTCTTTCAGTCCTTTTAACAAAACTCTTAGTGCTAACTTTTCGATATATTTCGTGAGGACTAACGCCTCCATCGGCATTTCGCTCCTTAAATTACTAATTTGCATCTGTAAATTTTTTTGTATTTTATTGTAAAATTCGAAAGGGGTTTCGTTGCCTTGTTTCATTCCCGCCATTTCAATATTTAGAGTGTACGCGTCGCGTTTGTCGGCGTACCCTTGTACTAATGCATTTTTAATATCGTCCCAGGTATTGATATATTTACTTTTAACCATGTCGTACTTTGATTTTAGCACGAATTGATCCTATTAAATATTCGTTTTGAAAATCGGCAGTATTTTCGTGATTATAAAATTTGTTTAATAATTTATCTGAAATTTCTAGAAATCGCGTTAGTGACATAGGGTCACCGTGGAAATCAGGTATCATCTCTAGATACTCTTTCTTTAATGTGGGAGGTGCCATTTTATAAAATATTTAATATTACAAAAAAAAAAAATGAAATGAGATAGTATGCAATAAAATTAAAATAATATGAAATGAAAATTAAATTTATCCTTAATATAAAGTAATTTAATATAGCTTAATATTAAATAAAAATAAACAATGATATTTTTTTTCAAGTAACAAAGTATTTCTTTATAATTATAGTAATGAAATCATAACCTTTTTCTTTAAAAATAGAATAAATTATATTAAAAATTATTAAATTGAAAAAAAAAATGTTTAATATTGAAATAATATCTCTGAAATAAAAATCACTTACACTAAGATGACTTCGATAGTCAGATTCATGCCAGTTTATCGTCTCGTCTTCCTCTGAATGGACTCGTCAGCAAACAGTTCATACTGATCATTGATATGCCCTCAAGTTTGACGACGTCCTACCGACTGCGCCAGTTATCTTCAATTTAAAAGTAAAGACTTTTTTAAAAAAGAAGTTTATTCAATAAAAGTTACAATATCAGAAAGAAGAGTGGCGTGGAGACGGCTCTGGATGTACTGAGAGAGTGTTACAAAATTTCTTGAGGTTTATAAAGGGTTACAATGGCTTCTTCTAGGAAGCTTTATGCTAACATTACAGTTCACAGAAGAGCAAGTTCCCACGAGGGGTTTCTAAGAAATAGATTACAATAGTTAGGAGTCAAAGCTTAAAAGTAAAAATTAAAAATATGTAAGGAAAAATATATAGTGTAACTTTTATATATATATATATATATATATATATATATATATATATATATATATATATATATATATATATAAAAGAGTCTGGTTAGAGACCGTGCCTAGTTAACATCGTGTACCGCTGTTCGTCATTACTGTATTCTTATCCATTTTCACCGTTTTTTTTTTTTTTTTTTTTTTTTTTTTTGTGTTGCCCGTTTATTAAATATCAATAGTTAATTAAACTCATTGTCAGTTATTTTCAACATTTTAATTGTTTATCAAGTTTTTTATTTTTCATCTATTGAAAAGAGAAAAATACCCGAAGGAAATAAGCTTAATCCTGAAGGTATTAGCGCTGCTGGCTGGTTATATTTATTTACATATCTACAGTGAGTTCCATTATAAATATTATTATTATGGCTGTGTGCTCTATTTGTCAAGGAGTAATAACCCGGGAAGATAAATATAATATAAGTTGCCATAAATGCAAAATAATTTATCATGGAAAATGTTTTAGTCTTAAGGAAAGGGAGATAGATGATATAAAATCATTAAAAAAAAATTGGTTATGCTAGAAATGTGAAAAGGAAAAAAAAACATCTTCGTCTACTAGCAAACCAACAAGTCCGGCTAAATCACATCCAGACCTGAACATTGAGCCATCAGCGTCAGAAATACTCGCAGCGGTAAATAGAGCGGAAGCCAACACCAAAGAAGAAATCAACAGCCTCAAAACGGCCCTCGAGAAGTACGGCGAGCTGACTTTCGAGCTTAGTGAAAGACTTAATAAGATTGAAAAACATCTTGAAAGTCAAGCAAAGCGTCTAGAAGAGGTCACAACAGAAAATAAAACCCTTAAATTAAAGGTGGAGGGTTTAGAGGTCAGGGTGAATAGGGCTGAGCAGGGGCTGCTTAACAGGTCTCTCGAGATCCGTGGTATCCCAGTTCGCCCGGGTGAGACTCCGGCGGGACAAGTCACCAGCGTGGGAGCAGGTCTTGGCCTGAAGATTAATATAGAGGACCTAGACTCTGTAGAGCGTAAGAGACCTCGAAAAGAAGATCCCAGGCCGCCTCCCGTTATCGTACGCTTTGTGAGGCAAACAGTACGGGATGATCTGGTGCAAAGAAGGAAAGTGAAAAGAGATTTCACCACACGTGAAATTGGCTGGCAAGAAAATGATTCTCACAGGATTTATCTCGGAGAAGAGATGACACCGACCAATAGGCACCTCTACTGGCTGGCTCGTCAGAAGAAATCCACAGGAAAAGTAAAATACGTCTGGTTCGCGGGTGGTAGAGTACGTTGCAGGAAAGACGATGGCCACCCAGTCACTATTATCGACCGGCCCCAGGATCTGGAAGTTTTCATCTGACTTTCCGTTATAGCTCGAGTGAAACTGTTATTCCTTAACATCACTGAAACTAATTGCATGGTATCGTTGACACCTAAATTTGATATCTCTAATATATATATCTCACTAATTTATGCCTACGCTATTATTTTTAATTCATTCTGTAAATTTTTTTTATTTTTCATTTTATTTTACTGATTTCAAATTTTACATTGCTAATCCGCTTTCTGTCACCTTTTCGCACTATATTGGCTTATTTCGTGGTATCGCCTGTGCTTACTTTTGAATTTTGTTTCTCTCATACATTCGACTTTCAAATTTTTTCCAACATAAATAGTTGTACATCTTTTTTTTCATTTTATTTTCCTAACTTTTCATATTTAGTGGTTACAAAGTTTAAATCTAAATTTTTCTTTTATTTAATTAATTTTCAATATACAATGTTCTTTTCTGCTCATTACTCTTTAACAGTTTTTTTTTTTTCTTCTTTTTTTTTTTTTTTCTCCCAAAACATAAGTGTCTTTTCCTTAACCTTTCTCCAGTATGTCTAGTATCCTAACTACCTGTCACGTCAACTCCCAATCCTTGCCTGAAGAATTTTATCAATATTTTTCACAAAACTTTTACCATATTATATCTATTTCCGAAACGTGGCTCAAGCCACGCATTCCTTCCTCTTCCGTCTCCCTTCCTGATTACTCTCTTACCCGCCATGACCGGGCTGGCCGGACTGGTGGTGGTGTTGGCATATATGTCCACGATAGCTTAAAAACAAAAATCCTCGATTTCTCTCCCTCATCCATATACCCACACATTGAATGCCTTATCCTAGAAATTTCATCTGGCAATCATCACCTACTATACGCTGTGATATATCGCCCTCCTCTTGTTCCGTTCGGTCCTTCCTTCGAATCTTCCTTATTTAACCTTGTTCCTCTCTATTCCAATATTATTATCTCCGGAGACCTCAACACAAATTTCCTTGCTGACTCTAACGATAAGCGTTATTTAGATAACTTGTTCTATTCCTTCCGTCTTTCCATTGTACTTTTCGCTCCTACTCACCATTCCCGCTGGTCCGATACATGGTTAGACCTATATATCATAGATTCTCAAAAAAAACCTCCTTTCCTCCTCCTGATGTCCTGTGTCCTTCCTATCCTGCCATGACCTAATCCAAATATCCTATGATTTCCAAACCCATCAGCTTCCTACTAAAACCATAACATACCGCAACCTTGACGCCCTTGACCGCGATAGTATCCTACCTCTCCTCGAAACCTTAGATTGGTGTGGAGTCTACTCAACCTCTTCCATTGACACCATGGTGGAAATCCTCACAACCAATCTCCTCAGTATCCTCGATACCTACGCTCCGCTTAAAACCTCCACCTTTCGCCGTCTAAAGAAATTTAAGATCTGCAGAGAAAGTGTGAAGCTACACGAAGACGATTTAGACGAACGAGACTCGCGGACGACTATCAAGCATTTAAAGTACTCCGTAACCTGGTGCAAGTAAGAATTCGACGTGCAAAATCTTCCTATTTCCATGAAGCCCTATTGTCCTCTTCCGACTCCAAGTCAAAATGGCAACTCCTTCGAAAACTCTCCCTCTATGACCCCTCCGGATCCTCAACCTCATCCAACATCCCAATTTTACCTAATGACCTAAACACCTATTTCGTTTCATCTGCTCTCACCTCTCCTTCCCCTTATACCAGTTTCTCCTCTGAAGTACCTTTCAATGACAATGAATTTTATTTTTCCTACATTACTCCTACAGAAATTATCTCCTCTATCATAAAATCTCATACCAATTCCATAGGCCCAGATGGTATCCCCGTTAAACTAATAAAATTATGCCTCCCAGAAATTTTACCGGTCCTTGTCCACATCTATAACTTTTCCCTTCAAAACGCCATATTTCCTACTCCCTGGAAAAAAGGTATTGTCCATCCCATCAACAAAATTCCTAATCCCACCGAACCTTCAGATTATCGCCCAATCTCCATCCTTTCAAACCTTTCAAAACCCTTAGAACGACTGGTACAATCCCAAATTTCTTATTTCCTTGAAGGTTCCCATTTGCTCGACCCTTTCCAATCTGGTTTCCGTCCTGGTTATTCCACACATTCTGCACTAACCAAAATCATAAGCGATATCCATGCCGCCATAGATGAAAAAAAAAACTGACCGTCCTGATACTCCTAGATTTCTCCAAAGCTTTTGATTCCATTGATCATTGTATCCTTTTTTCTAAATTAAAAGCTTTAAAATTTTCCAATAGCACAATCCATTGGTTCCAGTCTTTCCTCTCCGACCGCACTCAAGCAGTATCCATCCCTAATCAACCCTTATCCGATTTCCTAGCCCTCTCTTCCGGAGTAGCCCAAGGTTCCAGCATTTCGCCTCTCCTCTTCAACTCCTACATTAATGATCTCCCCCCCAGTCAATTTTTCATTGTTCCCACCAACTTTATGCAGACGACTCCCAGATATATTTATCCTTTCCTCCTGCTGAATTATATGAAGCTTTTTCTAAGATTCAGGAAGACCTCAATAGAATCAGTGCTTGGGCCAACCTGCATAATTTAAAGTTAAATGAAGGAAAAACTCAAGCTATTATAATCGGCTCAAATCCCCTTCTCAGATCCATCACCGATTTTCCTACCCTAATCCTGAATAATCAACCTATCACCTTCTGTTCCTCCGCTAAAAACCTAGGAATCATTATTGACCAAAACCTTTCCTGGAAGCCTCAAATCGCCCAAGTAGCCCGTAAATCAATAGGAATCCTCAAATTATTTCATCGTTCCCGCCATTCTCTTCCTCAATCCACACGAAAACTCCTAGTTTCCTCATTCATTTGGTAATTATCTACTAACTATCTCTCAAATAATTATCTACCGTCATTCACCATTTGAAAGGAATTTTTGTCTTTGAAAGATATTTGCATATTCTCCATCTGCTTTTTCTGCCATCTTCTCTTCTTCCTTCGATGAACGTACTTCTCGCGTCTCTTTGTGGCCTATATTCCTCCACCGAACTTCTTGTGTGTCTTCGTTGAATCATGTTTTTATAGACCTTGTTCTTTCTATCTGTTACAGCAAGGCATTCCTCATCAAACCATTGTCCTTGTTTCTGTTTGCCCTTGAGACCCAGAACTTCTTCTGCTGTCCCAGTTAACGCATTTTATAACACCAACTTAAAATTTGGTACTGAAGTTGCTTTTGGTACTTATATATATTTTATATATTTAAACAAGTTTCTGAATTTGTATACCTTAGCTCATAAGTGACGTGCGACAACAGAATTTCGACTGAGGTCCGGAGAAAAAATTATCTTAGCGAATCACTGTTATTATGGACTCCGCTCGCACCTTTCTAGCAGCCTCGTCTTTCAGCGCACTAAGGTTATCCGATACAAGACCCTCATACGCCTTGTTTTACCTTATGACTCTGAGACCTAGACCACTAAAAAGGGTGATGAAAAAGACCATATTTTTGACAGGAAAATCCTCCGTAGAATATACGGTCACACCTTTGAAAATGGACAATGGAGAAAGCGTAGTAGTCTCTATAACGAGCCTGATATTGTAGCGATCATTAAGGCAGGGAAGTTAAGATGGGCAGGACACCTTGTGCGGATGTCGGATGGGTCGGTACCAAAATAACTTCTAACAGATCAGATATCCGGCCAGCGCAGAGTTGGGAGACCCAGGTTACGGTAGTCGGACTGTGTGGTAGGGGATTGTTGGTCAATAGGAGTACGGAATTAGATGGCGGTAACTCAGGACAGAAACACGTGGCAATTGCCCTGTGTATTGCACTCATATTTTATTCATAGGGGGCAAGCTGTCCCAGAATAAAGTTTATTTTCTTCTTTTATTTTTCTTTATGCTCCAAAAATATAATGACGAACAAATATTCACGCCGATGATTCTTTTGGTGATCGTTGTATGCAAACCTTGTTGCCCCGGATACTCCACCCAATCTGCCCTCCTGAAAATAACTCAAGACTTACACTCCGCAATTGATCGCCAAGAGATTACCATCCTTATCCTTTTAGATTTTTCAAAGGCTTTCGATAATGTTGACCACAACATCCTTCTATCCAAACTCCGAAACCTTTCCTTGTCCAAATCTGCCTTACTTTGGTTTAAATCCTTCCTTTCCGACCGATCACAGTATGTAGTCATTCCAAATAAACCTCCGTCCAAGACCCTACCTCTTTCCCCCAGGGATCTTCACTTTCGCCCACACTCTTTTCCGTTTACATTAATGACCTTCCCCTTTCCATCCGTCACTGCCGGTATCACCTTTACGCAGATGATCTCCAAATCTATTTAACCTTTCCCAATTCTGACCTACTGCAAGCTACTAGAAAAATCCAGGAAGACTTGGATCGAATCTATAACTGGGCAGTGACGAACAAGTTGAATTTAAATACTGAAAAGACCAAAGCGCTTGTAATAGGTTCGAGTTACCTCCTGAAAACCATACCTCCTATTCCCACCATTTTTCTGAGCAGTGATCCTATCAAATTCTACCCCTCAGTCAAAAATCTCGGAGTCATTTTCGACCAAACCCTATCCTGGAAAAACCACGTATCCGAAATTTCCCGTCGCACCATCCCAATCCTAAAACGTCTCAATTACGTTCGTCATCTTCTTCCTTTCGAAACCCGCAAATTACTAGTAACTTCCCTTATCTTGCCCCCACTTCGACTACTGCTGTGCTGTGTATGGGGGTGTTTCACGCCCATGTTTCACAATTTTACGCGGAGTTAAAGTGGCTCTTTCCTTCCTACCGTCGCCAGTATTTTCTGGCATCCTTTCTCTACCAAACAGTGAAATTCCAACGTCCAGTTTACATTTCTCAACTCCTTCAGCTCAAATCCTCCGTTCTTACCCGCCAAACCCGTTCCCGCCCATCAGATTTGTACAGTCCTGCTCATTGCTCCGCTGCTTTCGACAGATCATTCCTAATCTGATCCTCGTCCTTTTGGAACTCCATCCCTTACACCATTCGCCATTCAAACACCCTTTCCACTTTCAAATATCACTTATTTAACTACCTACTGTCCATCCAGATCCATGAAAACTGTCATTAGCCAATAAGTCAAATCAAAATACTGTTACAAAGATGTTTTTGAAACACGTACAAACACGCTAAGGTTTAGGCACTATTACTATAGCACCTTTATTAGCGTTTTCATACCTATTTTATACGTACCATCTATAAATGAGTGGAATACACCAGAACTTCGTTTCATTACAGTACAACACAATAATGATTGAACTAGCGAATTTAGCAAGCGTATGCTTGCTCAGGGTGAGTACTCGGAGACTAGTATAGAAATTATGGGTACCGGCAGGAAAATTAAAATGGTGTTGGCCTGCGGAACCCTTGGAAGTTACCAGTATGGCCCGAAGGCTGAAAAGTTTGGAGACCCCTGCTCTTGACTATAGATAATTTCCAAGGATTAGTAAAATATGTGGTTCGGAACACAGCATTATATATGAACGTTAGAAATAGGAAGGCTTTCCGTGGAGAGAATTTTAAGATATGGGAACTTTGAAGTGGAATATTTAATTATGTTTCAATACTTTCGAGCTGATTTGGGTCAGGGACGTCAGGATGGGGTTTAAAGGTATTGAAAAGGCGCTGACCAAAATTTGAGATTTTTCTTTGTCCGATCTTTACCAGGATTGGAATTCAGTCAGAAGATTATAGTTTTTGTAGTTCAGAAGTTTTTTTATGACCATCCATAAGGATTTGTCGGTCGTACTAAGGTTTTCAGTATAGTTATATAAATTTTGAATTTTTCATTTCTGTTTTTAGTTTATTTCCTAATATATTATAGTTAGTTTTGTTTGAAGGGTATCTAGTGCTGTGTCACCTTGCTTTTGCTCTCCGCTTTTCTCTTAATAGGATGCGAAGATATGGCAAATTACTCTGAAGAGTGTTATAACTTTTTTTTTTTTAAGGTTTTTTTTTTAATACAATGGCGTATTGGTGTAATTTGTATTTCTATGGCTGTATCAATGTCCTGTGGTGTAAGTGGAATTATTAAATTGAATATATTTTCCAAATCATACCGAAAACTGTCCCAGTCTACTCGTCCTGTAATCAACGAAGGAGGAATGGGCTTAGGACGAAAGGTTGAATGCAGTACAGGACTATGGTGGGATGAAAGGTCATTTAGGGATTTTATTGAAAGTTGGGATGATGATGTCTGGAATTTGATGAATATATCAAGGATATCCGTTTTTTTTTTAGGGATGTTGGCCAATAGTTAGGGTTCATAGGTGAAATGATTGAATAGCTATTGGATGTAGAGACTCGGGATTGAATGTTGCCATGGGAGTTGGATGACCAACAATCCCACCATTGGTGTTTGGCGTTGTAGTCTCCTCCTATTATAAAGTGAGGTCCTAGGGATCGGAATAAGGATTCAATATGATTATAAAAAATGGGAGTATTTGGAGGGCAATATACAACTGAGAATGTAAAATTTTAAAGACTTGTTGATATGATACATGAGGTTGGTTGGATTTCTACAGTTGGAGTGGAAGGGATGAGGGCATGGGGTAAGAATTTATGGGTAAGGGTACAAGAACCAGTATGTGCTGTATTGTCTGATCGAAAAGTGATATAGTCACGTATATGAAAATCTGATCGGTTTGTGAAGTGGGTTTCCGTCAGTAGGGCAATATCAACGTTATTGTCATTAAGATATAGGTCAAGTTCGTCTCCGTTGTTATGTAGTCCATATGCATTCCACAAAATGATGGTTAGAGGCTTTGTACTCATTTTGGAATATTGAATGGAACTTGGGAAAGGACTCTGGTGAGAAGGGAAATAGGAGGTGTGGTCGTTGCCTTTAGAGTAAGAAGAATGATTGGATGTTATTGATGTCTGTTAGTTTTGGAACAAGATTTGATTCGGGGAGCTGGGATGGAGGATTGTGTCTTGGGATGTTAGATGGGTTTGGACCCGTCTTGGGATACTAGGAACAGAGGCAACTTTGAATCATGTTTGAGTAGGGAGGTTTATGGAAGAAGTTTGCACTGTAACTGGGTGTTGACTCTGTGGTGGTAGATGGTATTTACGCGTACAGGTAGATGATATGGTGGAATGCCTGGACTAGTACGGTGAACTGCCAAATATAGAGATCAAAATATCATGATATGACGTTTTATGAAGTAAATTCTATTGAACATCCGTATCCTTGTGGAGTTAACACTTATCAGTAAAGAGTAAAATGGACTTGCCACAAGCACATTCACTTTTTTTTTTTTTTTTTTTTTTTTTTTACGGCTCTTCAACCCCAATCATAACGGTCCGTGCAGTCGCGGTCCAGTTACTCACTCTTAGCATGTTTCTAGCGTCTATAAAGGGTGTTCAGCATACTGTAATATCAATTTTAGAAATTATCACTATTCATGGTACACCATTCGAAAGGTGTTTGTGTGTAGAAGTTTTTTTTTTTTTAGTATTGCACATTTGTAACATATGTAATATTTTTGAGAAAAATGCAGTCAAAGTTTTGTAACAGAAATAGAAACTTGCTATTTCATATGTTTGGATCAATAAGTTAAGTACTGGACGCTGCTATTTTGAAGTCTAAATAAGTTTATTTTCAAGGAAATTTAATCTTCTTTCTAACGAGCATATTGAAATTGCCCTAGGTTTAATAGTTCGGGAAATATAGACAATTATTTGTCAAAAATTAGAAATTTCTTGAAAAAAACGTCAAATTAAAAAAAAAAAATCTATAAAACGGATGGGAATCGACCTAAAGTTTATATGAACTTTTTTGTTGCAAATGATACCCAGAATCGCCTCTCGAAGTTACTGCAATGTCTTCATCGTCGGCGTACGCCAACAGTTGGACTAGCCTGGTAAATATGTTTCCATCTTTGCGTAAACCCGCATCTCTTATTGCCTTCTCTAAAGCTAGGTTAAACAATAAATAGGCCAATGCATCACCTTGCCGGAGTCCCTTCTAGCACATTCACTTAATAAATAAATATTTTTCATTATTCATTCATTAATTCACTAATTATATTATAACATTAATTCAGAGGATATTTTGATTTATAATTATTTTTTATAACAATAATTTATAGTTTTCATTTTTATAACATGCGGTGGCTAATCCATTGAATACTTACTCCAGCTGGTGACAAATTATATTAGTTACTGTTATCTTTTTATAGTGTGTGCTGTAGTGACTATTACTTTTTTGTTATGACCATAAATTATTGACCCAGGCTTGTTAAATTGGTAAATAAAGTTTTATAATAAAATATTCTGTAGCCGTTTTTTCACCTACTCTGCTTTTGGGGAGATCGTGGTTTTGAGGTTTTTTGACTCAAAAGAGTTAGTCATAGTGATCATAGGACAGCTCGACCATTGTAGTCAATTGTGATATGTCAACAGTATTGCTACAGGAAGCAGTATAGTATTTTCCTGAAGTTTTCACTGATTGGTTATGCAGGTTCAATAAAGGAAAAATTAAATTGGATTTGACACCTAATGCGAAACCCAGATTCATCAAAGTAAGTAAGACCTGTGCCTTTTGCAAGTTGGTGTTAATGCGGAGATTGACCTTTTGGTTCACAATAAAGTTCTTGAACCAATCGACTACATAGTCCAAGAGCCGAGGCCAAATTTCATGACTTATTTGAAGAAAACTTTTAGACATACAGCCATTAAATGTCCACCCTCAGCAATCAATTTGCACTTGTCTGCCAACTCAAAGCGGGGGCGTTTCAAAATGGCGACCTCCGAAAGGGGGTAGCAAATATCAAAATATGGTATTATTTGAAGATGATTTATTTAAAGCAAACAAGAAACTGCAAACCCCCTAGGTGACAAAAAAACGTTGTCTGCCAAAATTTGGAGGGGGCGTCGCACCGGCAGACAAAATTCAAAATCCGCGTTTTTTCAGTCCGAAAGTGGACCATTTGAAGACGATTTATTTCAAGCATACAAGAAACTGCATGCTCACTAGATGACAAAAAACGTTGTCTGTCAAAATTTGGAGGGGGCTAAGCACCGGCAGACAAAATTCTAAATCCTTGTGAAGGCGTCACACCGGCTGATATTGTTCAAAACTCACATCCTTTTCGTCCAACAGTGAACTTTTTGAACATGATTTCCTTTTTTATTTGATTTATAAGTAGTTTTTCTCTAGAATGATTTGAGGAAATTATATTATATTGCTTCCTACGTATGTTACAATAAAATTATTTTAATATAAAGAATCTTGTTTAAAAATTTTAATGTAAAAAATACCAATTAATATATATGAACAGTAATAATATAAATACCGGCCACATAATTAAAAAAGAATAATATTTCAACTTATAAAGTTATGAAATATGTACTATCCTGGAACAAAATTCGTATAAAACTTGTATATTAGTCCAGTTAATTGATTTTTAAAATGATAGACCAAGAGCCCGATAGGAAAACATACCGAGTTATTTCACCCCTTTTTTGTAATGCATGGGTGTAACCTGTCCACCTGTTCTGAATGAAAATTTATGAATTTTCCAATAAAGGTGAAAATGCCGCAAAAATGACAGTGGGGGAAAGGAGTTGTAAATACTATTTCTTAGAAGTTGGGAAATCGTTACTTTTAGTATATTTTGTGTTCTATTATATGTTATTTAAGCAAATCGACTTTGCAACAAATTTTGTAATAGTCATTTTGTTCTCAGATCAATAGTTTTAGAGCGGTTTGGCCACCAAAGATTGACTAACTTCATATAAGTCGCACTTCTTCGTGAAAAGAAGCAGTTGGTACTTTTCCGTTGTCGGTTATAACTAATCCAAAATTTATTTTTTTCAACTGATGAAAATTTCCTTTCAGACATTATACATAAAATTTATTTGTATAATATAATATAATTTATCTATATAATGTATATAAAGTTATTTAAAATACCCATGCCAGCACGCTAAAAATCCGTACTATTGTAAAGTTAAAGTTTTTGGCACATATTTCGTTATAACACCAAAACTATTCGTCCGATCCAAAATTTATTTATTCTTTCAATTGATAGCTGGCTAAATTTTCTATCAGACCTCATATATGAAATTTATATAAAGTCATGTAAAGTTCCCATGCCAGCACGCTAAAACCCCGAACTGTTGTAAAATCCAAGTTTTTTTGGTAGATTTTTCATTATAACCCCTAAACTACTCGTCCAATCCAAAATTTATTTTTCTCAACTGATAGCTGACTAAATTTTCAATCAGACCCCATACATAAAACTTTGATCAAGCTCTGTAAAATACCCGTGCCAGCACGCTAAAAACAAGTTCTGTTGTTAAATACAAATTATTTAGATTATTTTTCGATATTAGTCCTGAACAATTTGTCTAAACCAAAATTTACTTTTTTCAACTGAAAGTTGACTAAATTTAATATCACATTTTATACATGAATATTTAATTGAAATCCATGCCAGCAGGCTATATGGGTATGTTTTGGTAAAAACATAACAATTTTACATGTTACAGTGGGCTGGCGTGGGTATTTTGCGGGATTTATTCATCATTATATAATTTGATTTGATTGTAAATTTAGTAAACTTTCATCGAAAAAAATAAATTTTGGATAAAACAAATAGTTTGTGGGTTATAGCGAAAAACGTGCCAAAAAACTTGGATTTCACAACATTACGAGGTTTTAGTGTGCTGGAATTGGTATTTTACGTGACTTTATATCAATTTAATATATGGGTCTGATAGGAAATTTAGTCAGCTATTAGTTGAGAAAAATAAATATTGGATCGGAAGAATAGTTTTCGGGTAATAACGAAAAATGTGCCAAAAAACTTGGATTTCACTACAGCACGAGGTTTTGGTGTGCTGGCAATGGTATTTTACGTGACTTTATATCAATTTAATATATGGGCCTGATTGCAAATTTAGTCAGCTATCAGTTGAGAAAAATAAATTTAGGATCGGAGGAATAGTTTTGGGGTTATAACGAAAAATGTGCCAAAAAAACTTGGATTTCACAACAGTACGAGGTTTTGGTGTGCTGGCATTAGTATTTTACGTGACTTCAGATCAATTTAATATATGGGTCTGATTGGAAATTTAGTCAGCTATTAGTTGAGAAAAATAAATTTTGGATCGGAAGAAAATTTTTGGGGTAATAACGAAAAATGTGTCAAAAAACTTGAATTTCACAACAGTACAACGTTTTGGTGTGCTGACATTGGTATTTTACGTGACTTTATATCAATTTAATATATGGGTCTGATTGGAAATTTAGTCAGCTATTAGTTGAGAAAAATAAATATTGGATCGGAGGAATAGTTTTCGGGTAATAACGAAAAATGTGCCAAAAAACTTGGATTTCACAACAGCACGAGATTTTGGTGTGCTGGCAATGGTATTTTACGTGACTTTATATCAATTTAATATATGGGTCTGATTGAAAATTTAGTCGTCTATCAGTTGAGAAAATAAATTTTGGATCGAACGAATAGTTTTAAGGGTTTAACGAAAAATGTACCAAAAAATTCTGGCGTGGGTATTTTACATGACATTATATAAATTTCATATATATAGTATGGTAGGAAATTTAGCCACTTACTTACTACAAGTTAGCCAATCATTGGTGGCCGAACCGTTTGAAAACTATAGATGTGAGAAAAAGAAATGAATAGTGCCAAATGTCTTGCAAATTTGATTTGCTTCATAATGTACATAGCTCAAAATATACTAACAGGAACGGTTTCCGAGTTATTCGATCAAACGACTAAGAACATTCGATTTTCCAAGAACATACGTTTACGATGAACTACATGTTTTCCACGTATTTTGTTCCAGGATAGTACATATTTAATATTAATATTAATTATATCGCCGGTATTTATATTATTACTGTTTATATGTATTAATTGGTATTTTTAACATTAAAATTTTTAAACAAGATTATTTTTATTAAAAATAATTATATTGTACCATACGTAGGAAGCAACATAATATAATTTCCTTAAATTATTCTAGAGAAAAACTACTTATAAATCAAATAAAAAAGGAAATCATGTTCAAAACGTTCACTGTTGGACGAAAAGGATGTGAGTTTTGAACAATGTCAGCCGGTGTGACGCCTTCACAAGGGTTTTGAATTTTGTCTGCCGGTGCTTAGCCCCCTCCAAATTTTGGCAGACAACGTTTTTTTTTCATCTATGGAGTATGCAGTTTCTTGTGTGCTTCAAATAAATCGTCTTCAAATTGTCCACTTTTGGACTGAAAAAACGCGGATTTTAAATTTTGTCTGCCGGTGCTTAGCCCCCTCCTAATTTTGGCAGACAACGTTTTTTATCATCTAGGAAGTATACAGTTTCTTGTGTGCTTCAAATAAATCGTCTTCAAATTGTCCACTTTTGGACTGAAAAAACGCGGATTTTGAATTTTGTCTGCCGGTGCTTAGCCCACTCCACAAATTTTGGCAGACAACGTTTTTTGACATCTAGGAAGTATGCAGTTTCTTGAGTGCTTCAAATAAATCGTCTTCAAATTGTCAACTTTTTGACTGAAAAAACGCGGATTTTGAATTTTGTCTGCCGGTGCGACGCCCCCTCCAAATTTTGGCAGACAACGTTTTTTGTCATCTAGTGACCATGCAGTTTCTTGTGTGCTTGAAATAAATCGTCTTCAAATGGTCCACTTTTGGACTCAAAAAACGAGGATTTTGAATTCTGTCTGCCGGTGCGACGCCCCCTCCAAATTTTGGCAGACAGCGTTTTTTGGCACCTAGGGGGTTTGCAGTTTCTTGTTTGCTTTAAATACATCATCTTCAAATAATATTATATTTTGATATTTGCTACCCCCTTTCGGTGGTCGCCATTTTGAAACGCCCCCGCTTTGAGTTGGCAGACAAGTGCAAATTGATTGCTGAGGGTGGACATTTTATGGCTGTATGTCTAAAATTTTTCTTCAAATAAGTCACGAAATTTGGCCTCGGCTCTTGGACTAAGAGTTCGAATCCGACTGAAGGCAGAAAATTTAATTTCTGTTATTTCGGCCGTGGATCGAATTCGAGGTCGGGAGACCCTCCTGGGGCACACCCAGCCTCCTAAAAAGTGGGTACCTTTAATTGGGGGAAAAACCTGGAGGTTGAGCGTGAATTCTGGTCAAATCACCTCCTTTCACAACCGTTGGCTCAGAAACAGTACAGCCTACCTAAGTACTGAACCCGATACCCTTCATGGGTAGTAAGCGGTACAGGTTTTTTTTTTTTTTAATTATAGGAACAATCAAACGATCTCTCATTGACATGTTATTATTTATACATTTGGGTTATTTGTAACCTAAACATATGATGATAAACTCAAAATGAAATGCGGGGAACAAGTGCAAAAGACCCGATTTATATGTAACAGATGAAAAAAACGAAAAACGTTGTGTATCCAATAGCACTTCCATAGAATGAATCAAAGTAAAAAAATTAATTCTTTGAAAAAAAAATTTTTAACTATGCTAAGCGCATAGCAATACACGCAGGGTACTGCTAGTTCAATTTAAGATTACTCTTTAGGCGCAAGGCCTCAGAAAAGAGTACTTTTAGTTGGACTTTTGACTTTGATTGGTAAGCTTCGGGGCAAATTACTCATGGGCGTAAGGCCTCATTATGAGCTTCGAGTTGGTGGACCAACCATTGAACGTGTTTGTGGAAAAATGTGGTGTGGTTTTAGTCATTACAGAGAAACAGAAATATTCATGGGTTACAGGAACTATCAAGTTAGACAATTATGTTAATAATGGTTGAGAAGATGGTCAGTTATGCAGTCAGGTGGATAAATTACACATCAAATTTAAAAAAAAAAAATTGTATACAGAGTGCTGATGTTTCGACCTGCCTAACAACTGTCTTGCAAGGCTAAATAAAAATAACAAAACTTGATGCGGCCAAAATGAACAAAGTTAATTAATTCACCAAATAATTAAGAGTTAATAACATTATTGAAAGAATATCTGAAGTGTTAATTACAGAATTAAATGTGAAATAGTCGAATGGTTAATGGTCTAGTCGAAAGATACAAATTGCAATTGAATTATTTTTCGTTGAATGTTACAAATTTTAAATAGCGTTAACTAATTGAATGATAAAATTTTAATAAAATGTTCTTTTTAATATAAAAAGGTAGAAAAATGTACAAAGAGGAAAAGGGTAAGAAAGAAAATAAAGTTGGCATAATAATAAACGAGAGAAGTGGTTTAGGAAATATGAAAAATTATAATAAATCAACTTACAGATTATCTGGTTGAAGACAAGGCCAAAAATGACATTTAAAAACTTAAATCAAGGAAACGGGGGGATAATGACTTTGAGAAAGTAAGAACAAGGAGGGGGGGTGGCAGCGACTAGTATGAAAAACGAAAGGAGCTCATGGCGGTTGAAAATTGAACTAATTAGGAAAATGGCGAGGAAGATATGAAATATGAATTTAAAACTGATAACGCGATCACTGTCAATAGGAAAAATAAATAATAGAATAAAATTAGATTTAAAAAGTTATTAAACAATTGAAATTAGGATGGGAGTAGTTGGCCTGTGAGTAAACATTTTGGTCCTAGATAGATCTATCTACCCACAAGCATCAATTCAATTGATTTGAGAAAACAAGAGGTGACGACTAACTAAGTTTTGATTCAACTTTTTCATTAAGTTTTAGCTCTCCCGTAAATGTGCATCCCAGGTATTTAATGGTATCATCTTTCATTGCCAAATGGATGACTTCTCTATTCATAAGAGAGCCATTTCGTTATTTGCAGCTCACCCCAATCCAACACAATTCCCATACTTTTCTGTGTATTTATACCCACAAATGTGGTATAAACACACACTATCTATCCACAAGCATCAATCATTGACATTTCTTTTGTATTTGGACTTTTCACAAACCTGACATTTTAGCACATACAGCATTGATGATGTTATAGGACTGAAAAATGTCTTGCAATGATGACCACATACTTTTTCTTATTAACCATCTATTTTTGTAACCAATATCGGATAAACAATTCAATCAGTGGCTGTATAACTAGTGTTAAATTCATAACCAACTTATAATTGTATTGAGGTATTGTTAGCTTTTTAGTTTGTTCTTGTGTCCATATGAGGATGAGACCATATTGACAACTGGTTTGTTAATATTGTAAAAAAAAAAAAAAAAAATCAAACTTCAGAAGCCACGCCCAAGTATACACATAATCCCAAAAATGATTAATTTGTCTCTGTTGAAAAGCAATTTAAAAATTGTAATAATGTAATAATAATTTAATTCTGTTATTTGAAGTTTTGTATTTGTCAGATTTCTGTTGAGGGCAACACTGTTTGATTGTAACCTCCTCAGGTTGTTCGTTTTTTTGTTTTGGTCATGCCTCATGTATTTCGCTCCTTGATTAAATAGTTTTGTCTCCTGCAATCGGTGTTAATTATTTACTAAACCCGTTCTTCAATAGGTTATGGGCCCAGACGTTACGGAAACAGTGTGCGAGTGTAGTTAATTAAACGACGGTTTTGTCGGAAGAATTTTTTTTTTCGGTACTGTGTAACGGGTCGGAAATGGAGAATCAAGTTGTTACCAAACTAAAAGGAGAAAGTAACTGGAGCTTATGGAAATTCCAAATTGAAGTCACAGCGGAATCAAGAGGATATTTGGATGTGTTGACCGGGGAAAGTAAAATTCCTGTGGAAGATGGGAAGGAGAAAATATTGTGGAAGGCACTTGACGCCAAGGCCAGGGAAATGGTGGTCTCCCGAATGGAAGAAGAACCAATGGTCCATATTCTCCATTGCAAGACCTCTCATGAAATGTGGACCAAGCTTCTTGCTATTTATGAACAGAAATCTGAGGCGTCTATACACTTATTGCACGAAAAGTTTTTTAGCTACCGCTATGAAAATAAGGGAATTGCGACGCACGTATCGTCGATCGTGGACATAGCCTCTAAGTTAAAACAGTTGGGGGAGAACATTTCTGACAAACAGATCATGACGAAGATCCTGATGTCTCTTCCCTCTGAATTAAAACATTTTGTGACATCATGGGAGTCTGTTGCCCCTGCTAGCCAAACCATAAACGACTTGACGTCCAGGTTGCTGATTGAGGAAGGAAGGATAAATGCGAGGGACACAGAATCAGGTAATCAAGCCTTTGTTGCCTATAACAAAACTTGTAGTATTTGCCACAAGAAGGGACATAAAGCAGATAAATGCTATAATAAAAATAATAATGAAGGTAAAAATCAATTTAAATGTCATTTTTGTCATAAACCGGGCCACTTTAAGAGTGACTGTTTTTTATATAAAAGGAAAAATAAAGATGTTAAACCTGAGGCAGAAAATAACCACAAGAATGCATTTATTAGCATTGCTTGCTTGAGCAATGTAATTCCAGATAAGGATAAATTTTATTTGGACACTGGAGCAAGTGAACATATGTCACCTTATGAAGAATTTTTCAGTCACATGAGTCCTTGCTCAAAGTTAATAAAAATAGGTGATGGCAGGTTATTAAAAGCCCGTGGTTGTGGTGATATTGATGTTCTGTGTAAAGTGGGAAATGAAAATATTCCAAGTACTTTGAAAGATGTTTTATATATCCCAGACCTACAGTTAAATCTTTTTTCTGTCTCTCGAGCATTATCAAAGGGACACGAGATGATGGCAGATAATAATATTTGCAAATTAATTAAAAATGGTACAGTTAAAGCTGAAGCTAAAAGAGAAGGGCAGCTTTTTGTGTTAAATATGGTTGTTGATACTAGAGATACGGCTGCAATTACTCGGTCTGAGAGTGATCTTCAGGTGTGGCACAGAAGGTTGGCCCATCAAAATGACAAAAAGGTCAAAGAAGTCTTATCAAAATTAAATATTGAGTGCTCTGACAAAGAACGGTCATTTAACTGTGACTCGTGCATTCAAGGTAAACAACAACGGTTACCATTTCCTCCAAGTGATTCAAAGACAATAGATGTTTGTGATATTTTGCATTTTGACTTATGTGGTCCGTATGAGACACCTAGTTTAGGAGGATCAAAATATTTTTTACTTGTCAAGGATGATTTTTCTCATTTTAGATTTTGCTTCTTTATAAAATCAAAAGATGCTGTTCCAGATCTGTTGAAAAGATGCATTAATATGGCTGAAAGAGACACCAACAAGAAAGTCAAAGCTGTCCGATCGGATAACGGTACTGAAATCTTGAATCAACAGGTAACTGAATATCTTTCTTCATTAGGAATAAGACATCAGCTTTCTGCACCATATTGTCCTGAACAGAATGGTAAGATAGAAAGGGAAATGCGAACAATAGTAGAATCTGCTAGGACAATGTTGATAGAGTCAAAGTTGGACAAACGTTTTTGGGCAGAGGCAGTCAACACTGCGGTCTATACAATAAACCTCACAGGCAACAGTTCTGTAAAGGAAAAAACTCCATATGAGTTATGGTTCAATAAGCCAATAAAAATAGACCATTTAAGAGAATTCGGATGTAGGGTGTTTGTACACATACCTAGTCAAAAACGGAAGAAATTAGACCCAAAAGGCCAGGAAGGAATTTTTGTCGGCTATGAAACGGATTCCAAATCTTACAGAATCTACATCAAAGGGCAGAAAGAAGTGATTAGTGCTAGAAATGTTGTGTTTCTTCCAGAGAAATCTAGCAAACTCAATCATGAATCGAAGACGGAAAATCTTTGCGACATGGGAACGAAGATGGAAGCGGGTACATCTGAGAGTGAAGAAGAGGACATTGTAACTGGAGGAGTAAAAGAAGGCAACACCAACGGAAGAATTGTTTCAGAAGAACCAGCAGAAAGACCTCAAGATGTCACTGGCAACCATTCAGAAGAAATACCTCAAGAAGATGTCGCCAGCAGCCATTCAAGAGGAGAAGAACCTCAAGAAGATGTCGCCAGCAACCTTTCAGGAGACTTTTATGGGTTTTCTTCTGAGGAGGAAGTGGAAGAAGTAGATGAACCGAATCCTAATGTTAATGTCAGAAAAAGTAATAGAAGAAAAATGCTCCCAAAATATTTATATGATTATGTATTATCTGCTATCGAGTTTGTCGATGACATACCTACCTCCTATAAGGACATAAAAGGAAGAGGTGACGCAGATAAATGGTATGCAGCCTGCGATGCAGAAATGGAATCAATTATTAAGAATGAAACCTACACATTACAGAAGCTACCACCAGGAAAAAGAGCCATTAATTGTATGTGGGTGTTCAGGATCAAAGAAAACAAACAAGGTCACATATTTAAAGCAAGGCTCGTTGCAAAAGGATGCTCACAAACCAAAGGGATCGACTTCAATGAGGTGTATGCACCTGTTGCCCGCCTAACTACAGTAAGAATCCTGATTACAATAATAAATAAGTTAAATTATTTTACCGTGCAGATGGACGTTAAAAATGCATTTTTGCATGGCGACCTGCAGGAGGAGATATATATGGTGCAACCTCAAGGTTACATTAAAAATCCAGATTTAGTCTGTAAATTAAACAAAAGTTTATATGGACTGCGGCAAGCACCAAGGTCGTGGAATGCTAAATTAAATGAGAAATTAATTAACTTAAAATTCAAACAAAGTCAATTTGATAAATGTTTATATGTTTTAAAACAAGATAATTCTACTATTTATCTCTTGGTTTATGTTGATGATTTAATACTGGCAGGAGACAATTTAAATTTAATTAAAAACATAAAATCATCACTCATGTCAGAATTTGATACTAAAGATTTGGGACAATTGAATAATTTCTTAGGAATTGAAATAGAGAGAACCAAACAAGGAATGTATCTAAATCAGTCAGCGTATCTGAGGCGAGTCCTGGATAAATTCAGAATGAGTGACTGTAATCCTACAAAATACCCAATGCCAACTATTCCAGTTCTTAAGAACGAAGATTCCTCAATTGTGGATGAGAAGCCTTATAGGCAATTAATTGGATGCCTTATGTTTGCCGTTTTATGTACTCGACCTGACTTAACCTATGCGATAAATTATTTCAGTAGATACCAAAGCAACGCTACTGAGTCAATGTGGAAGGGGTTGAAGACTGTCCTGAGGTATGTCAAAGGGACTATCGACAGGAAGCTCTTCTATCCTAAGCCTGAAGACAACGAGGTGCCTTTATGTTGCTATGTAGATGCTGATTGGGGAGGAGACCCAGATAGAAAATCTACCTCAGGATATCTCATCAAGGTGTTTGGTGGATCGGTAGAATGGAGGACTAAGAAGCAGCCTGTAGTGACTCTTTCCTCAACAGAAGCAGAATTCGTTTCTTTGTCCGAAGGGACTTCCAATTTATTGTGGGTAAAAGGACTCTTAGAAGAATTAAATTTCAAGTGTGGCACTGTTCCAGTTTTTGAAGACAATCAGTCCTGCATAAAATGTCTCGACAAGTGGGAACACAATCGATTAAGACATATGAACGTGAAATATAATTTTGTGCGGGACTTAGCCAAAAATAAAACAATTAATGTTAAATATGTGAACTCCGATAGTCAGTGCACCGACATTTTCACTAAACCTCTGAGCGGTGAAAAATTTAAAAGATTTGTTAATGCGCTTGGACTTATATAGTGGACTGGTATATCTGAAGTATGCTTTTATCATGTTTAATTTTTGTCTTCTGATTTTTAAATTGAGGAGGAGTGTTGAAAAGCAATTTAAAAATTGTAATAATGTAATAATAATTTAATTCTGTTATTTGAAGTTTTGTATTTGTCAGATTTCTGTTGAGGGCAACACTGTTTGATTGTAACCTCCTCAGGTTGTTCGTTTTTTTTGTTTTGGTCATGCCTCATGTATTTCGCTCCTTGATTAAATAGTTTTGTCTCCTGCAATCGGTGTTAATTATTTACTAAACCCGTTCTTCAATAGTCTCACTACAAGATCATAATTGAGATGTCACCTTTTAACTACATAATTTGAAACTGAAAGTGTGGAATCACTTGAGGTACGCATGATGATATAGAAAGTAGAAGTTCAGTGGAAACCCGATCTCATCTAATTTTTGTCCAAAAGACAACTTAGCATAATTTTGTTAGTTGAATCAACTCGAATACTCCATTAAATGTTGTTTCAAAGTAATGAATGGCAAACTAAACTGCACAAAAATGAATAGGGATATGCCTTATTTATCCCTTATCCGATCATTTAAATTAAATTAGCCAATATATTCAATATTAGTAGGATACAACAAAATAGAAAATACAAACCAAAGTCAAAACAATTGTTAATCATTTTATTTATAACAAGTATTCTTAAGAATAGTAAACATGAAGATTTATCATTTTGTAAATAAACAGCTTTTCTTGTATTTTAATCCAGTTGTACTTTCAATAAGCATGGAAAGACATCATATTGAACCTGAAATTTGCGAAATTATAGTGAGAATGCGTAATCAGGGTCACCGACAAGTTAATATTGCAGAAGCGGTTGGCGTTTCCCAGAGTGTCGTCTCCCAGGCATTAGCTCGATTCCGAAAGACTGGGAGTGCCAATAGAAGGCCGGGCAGTGGACCGCAACGTATTACAACTGAAAGAGAGGATAGAAATATTGTTATCACTGCCAGGAGAAACCCTTTCATAGTGCACGCCTGATCCTCAATGAAGTTGAAGGTGTTTTACCTAGACTGTTATCAACACAAACGATTCGTAGTCGTTTATGGAAAGTTGGCCTTACATCATATGCTCCTTTGAGACGACCTCTAGCAACAGCTCAGAAGAATGTGGTGCAGCAAGCGACTAGAAGAGTACACATATTGGAATGCTGTGATGTTTACCGACGAGTCGCGTTTTTGTCTATATAGTGACAGCAGACACCGAAGAGTCTACAAAGAACAAGGAATGCGTACAATGCCCCAGTTTATTGTGCCTTCAGTGCAGTTTGGAGGAGGTGGTGTAATGGTCTGGGCTGGCATTTACACTGGAGGACGAACCAACCTCACAGCAGCTCGATATGCACATGAAATTATTGAGGAATCACTTCCTCAAACTAGGGATCTCATTGGGAGAGATTTTCAATTTCTGGATGACAACGCTCGACCTCATAGAGGAATACTTGTTCATCAAGTTTTAGAAAACCTGGGAATTTCCCGCCTGCTCCTTCTCCCACTGTCTCCAGACCTCAATCCTATTGAGCACAAGTGGGACACGTTACAGAGAAGGCTTTTTAATCATCACCCGCCACTAATTGACCTTCAACAACTGAGTGCAGCATTGCAACATCTCTGGGGTGAAATTCCTCAAGAAACCAGTAAAACATTATTAATGGTACGCCTAATAGGTGCACACAGGTTTAGGCTAACAGAGGACATTATTCAAGATATTAATTGTTAATATGGTACAAGATATTAATTAAAAAGATGGTAATGGATTTTGCAGTGACAACTAAAACCATAACTAGAGACCGGATTTCTGTGTTACTGCACATTTAGTTCGCTTTGATTTAGCGCTCTCTAACCCAAGTAGTTATCTCATTCATAACCTAAGGATTCTTATTCTAAAATTTTATTTTGCACGAAATTGCACAACTGAACCAAATTCATCCAATTTTATTCACTTAAGCATTTAATTTTTGAAAATTTTACTTACGATTATTAGGCAACATTTATTTATATTAAATAGGTTGATAAGTTTTAAATTGAAAGTAAAAAGTCGCTTGTATTCCCCACTTCTGCTTTAGCACACAGGGTCAGTTGTTGACAAGATTTTAAACTATCAACTTTGAAAATGCCAAAAACAATGGACAAGAGAATATCCAGAGCTGATGGGAAGGTGGTGGTTAGTTCTTGCTGTGTGAAAACAATAGGCCATGACAGGAAATCGCAAATAGATGCACATCGCAAGTTTTTTTAATTAATTTATAAAAAATGATTTTGGCCTGTGTCAAGCATTAGTAGGTGCTAATATTCCTTTATTCAAACTTCAGTCACCATCTTTTCGAAGATTTTTAACAACTTATACTCAGAAAATAATACCGGACGAAAGTACTCTGAGAAAAAAACTATTTAGAAGTTGTTTTAACTCGAAATTGGAGACGACTACATATGCGCTATGGTCGATGAAACTACCAACGAATGAGGTCCTTAAATTTGCAATATTTTAATCGGGGTTCTTCATCCAGAGATCGAACCGACACCATCGTTAGTTTCATGTAAAGTAATTATGAGTACAAACCATGAAATGGTTTCACGTTTCATTAACGACAGTCTAATGGATTTTTTTCTAAATACCGAGTACCAGAACTAAGTTCTGCTATTAGTGACGGATGCAGCTCCTTACATGATGGCAACCGGTCATGCTCTCAAAATATATTATGCAAATATGATTCACGTCACATGCGTAGCTCATGGGTTCAATCGGGTGTTTGAAAAAGTGCGAGAAATTTTCCCAGAAGTCAGTAAGCTGGTAAACAACAGAAAAAAAGTATTCCTCAAATCCCCATATCATGTGGTAAAGTATCGCATTGTGAACTTCCCCTAAAACCCGTTTTAACGCGATGGGGTACATGGTTAAATGCAGTACTATTTTAGGCCGATAATTTCCAAAGTTTTTAAAATTTATGAATAAATAAGAAAACAAGATAAATTCACTTTTGAAAAAAAACTAAAAAAAAATTATATCCACTGACTATCATATCCGATTTAAAGTTTATTAAATCGCACCTGTCAACCGCTCTGATACGATTAGAATCCCGAAATCAATCCTTGAATTCCCAAATCGAAATTATAGAAACTCTCGAAGAAAGCTTAAAATGAATTGAAAATGAAAAGGGAAGATGTTTGTTTTCAAAATTTCAGTCACTCCTTGAGAAAAACTATGGCTACATTCATTAAAAAAAAATGAAATTATTGTATCAACGGAAATGAAATAGAAGCTGATAATCTGGATCAATACGCAATCGCATGCTACAAAAATTGTCCTATTAGGTCCATAGATGTAGAACGTTCCTTTTCTTTGCTAAAAAATATTTTAAGTGACAGGCGGCATAATTTTCCTGAGAAATATTTTGAAATTAATAATGCCGTACATTTTAACGAAAGTTTTAAAAACTAATTCATTTTTTAAAAACGTTTTATTATATTTTGTTTCCATGTGAAAGGAAATTTTAATAAAGACATATATTTTTTTTAATGAACAATTTTTTTCATCTCCTTTTTTTCCCAAATTGTAAAGTGTTTCAGATTGAATAACACTAAAATGAAACGTTTGTCAAAATGTCCTTAAGTTTATTCAAGGCTGGTTAAGTTATGCATATTTATGTAAATAAATGGATTGCTGCATGTATTAAGTGATTAAATGCACGTTTTGAGTTTTTTACTGCACGATTTTGCATATTTTGAGTTTTTTTAAAGCACATTTTTTGATTTTTTACTGCAAAAAAATCCGGTCTCTAACCATAACCTTTAGAAGCAAGTATTCATATCTCAATGTTCCAAAACTGAGCAAGAGGAAATTAGAAGCAACAGCATTTGGAAAAAAAAAGGAAACACAGTTATAATTCTTTTTTTTTTTTTTTTTTCTTAATAGCAGTAGCCTAGACATTTTTCTAAGAATCCTTTAAAGTAGGCCAATTAACAATTGTTTTACTTTGAGATATAAAAAAGGCAATTATTGGAAACTTTGCATCTAGGTTTCAGGCTGAATAGCAGCTTTTGTGATGCCTAGCTTTCATTAACAGATAATATTTATGACGATTTTTCTTTAAAATAATATAATTTTAAGGCATTTCAAACCAGGAGAACATGGTTAAAAAAACGAAAAATTTCAATTTTCTGAATGGTAGAAGCTTCTAAACTAAAATCAATAATTTTTATTCATATGACGAAACCACTAAAAGTAATATACCAGAGTTTTGTGATAGTAATAATTATGTTAAAGTACTTTTAAAATGTAGTTCCAAACACATATCTATTGTTTATTTGCTGATAATGTTACAATCTGTTCCACTAACAAGGATCCAGCTTTTTCTTCCAAGCAAGTGTATGCTTCTAAAGGTTAAGAAACATATGCTTCTAAAGCATAAGAAACAGATCATCTATTTTAAGTATTTTATTTTGTAATCATCATACGATAGTAAAAAAAAAAAAAGATTAAAATAAAAATTGGTATACCGCTTTTCAGATATTAAGGAATTTAACTTTACTTTTTGGAGCACTGTTATATACCATATCCTTCAGATTCACTAACTGAAGTGTGTTGATGAAGTTAAGCTTTGAGAACAAATCAATCCACAAAATCTGTAAAGGTTTGCAAGGATAACAGCTCAACTTTCATAGGCTATTTAGCTGGAATAAAACAAAATCTTTAAGGCATGGAGGATTTTTCATGAAGGGTGATTATTTAAAAACAAGGGAAATGGTATTACACAATGCATTAACTATGCAAAAAATTTTTATTGTTCAAACTTAGACCAAAAACTATGCAATAATTAGTATATTCTTACATTTTAATCAAAAATGTTGAAGCTATATCTTTAAAAGTCTAATAATGAAATATAGGAATATAATATCCAAATACAATATTAATTGAAACAACAAAAAGTTACAGTTACTCTACTTATCTTAGTTTAATTGCATAGATTTTTTACTTTTCTAATATTTTAGACATAAGTAAGTAAAACTTAAAAATAAGTGCATAAGCACACAAATATATATATATATATATATATATATATATATATATATATATATATATATATACACACATGTATAAAAAAAAGACAAAGGGGAAAAGAACAAAAATATATTTTGTTTACCCAAATGCAATTATCACAGTTTTATAAATATTAGTCACCAACATTTGGGTGACAAATAGAAAATGAATTCAGGAGAGAATCCACAAATAAACAAGAAATAATTTAACAATAATATCAAATAAACATATAAAACAAATGATATGAAATTTTAATTAAAAAATAAGAAAAAATAAATTGAACTAAAGATTTAGAATCACATATTAATACAATTTTGAAACTCTCATTACTGAGAAGTAGATGGTTTTTCAAGATTAGCATCGCTATCCTCATGAGAGTTGATTTGTGTTCCATTCAGATTCCGGGATTTCTTTAAATTATCTAAATACTCCTGCTGTGAGACTGCCAACACTTCTGCCAGAAGTCCAGCATCTTCCCAATCTGCTAAACCTGATAATAAAAAAAAAAATATATATATATATAAACATTAAAATAATCTGACTATAGACATAAATAAAACCCTAATCAATTATAAAATTTTCAGTTACAAGATAGTGGAAAGGCTCTTCAGTTATATCAACAGTTCTACTTTCAATAACCAGCCTTAAAATTTCAATTTTTTAAAATTTTTGTTCCTTCTTTATTTAAAAATGAATTAAAAAAAAAAAAAAAAAATTGTATTTTATATCCCCTTATCTACATATTTATAAGGATTTCATGATTCAATTTATTCATTTACAAGAAAAAAACTAATAGATTTTCATCAAAACTTTTGTGTTTCAATTTACATTGAAAATATTTTGCAATGCAATTTTACACAAGTACGATGCAATGAAATCTTGGGTAAATTATTCATATGGGCCGAAAAAAATAAATTGGATTTACAGCCTGAAAAAAGTAAATATTTGATATTCTATTGGAAACTTAGTATCCCTAATACAAATTTCCTTCAAATGAGTAAATGCACAAGCAGACTTACTAGGGAATAAGCGGGTAGATGAAGTGGCAAGGGACACAACCCTTTAAGTATTATTTGATAAGACAACAAATAATGTCAAGCACATTTTGAAAATGATAACCAGATAGAAGTGGAACCAATAATGGACAACTTCAATAAATGGTAGGCATATGCATAAAATTCATTAAAATTTATAAATTAAAAAACTGACTTACAAATTCTTGGGGAGTACTAATGATTCATAGAAATTTTGCGAACAGCCTCGGATTTGGACAGATCAAAAGGATACGACTCGGCATGGATAAGGACATACGACTAGGAAGCTGGAATATTAGAACATTGAACGGTAAGGAGGTGGAGATCATTGATGAAATGATCACATATAAATTGGATATCCTGGGAATAAGCGAGGTAAAGAAGAAAGGGGCTGGCGAGATGAGGATGGATAGAGGACATACATTATTATATTCGGGGGTCCCACCAGGAAACAGAGCAGCGGAAGGAGTCGGCATCATATTGAAGGATGAAATCCTCAAGAAGGTAGAGGATTGGGAGCCAGTAAGCTCACGCATAATTGTGATCAATATAGAGATGCGGATCGGAAACTGGAGTATTATTCAGGTTTATGCCCCCACGAATGATGCAAATATCTTAGATAAGGAACAGTTCTATAGTGATATGGAGCGAGCTATTAACAAAGCCAGAAACAAGAACAAAAGTGTGGTAATTATGGGTGATCTCAATGCAAGGACTGGAAATGAGTACCTGAGAACGCATGGAGTGATGGGACTTCATGGGGGAGAGACTATCAGGAATGAAAATGGACAACGCTTGATTGAATTCTGTGTCGATAATGACTTGCTTATTGGTAATTCATTTTTTCCCCACAAGGCATGCCATAAGATAACCTTCTCTGCGGTAGAAAGAAATGCCAACAGCATCATTGACTACTTTCTTTATAGTCGCGATATAAGGCGATGTTTCACAGATGTGAAGGTTATCAGAGGGGCAGAGATTGGGAGTGATCACATGCTACTTGTAGCGGACACAAAGGTAATTAAGGAGCGCAAGGTACAGAAAAAAGCGTATGAGAGGATAGAAGTAAAAAAGTTACAGGATCCCGAGAAAAGAGCCCAATATGAAGAATTACTACGTATGAAGCTCCAAGAACTGGATGCAGACTCAAGCCTAGACAATGTATGGAAGAATATCAAGAATAGCATCCTGGAGTCGGCATCTATGGTGTGCGGATTGAAACGAATATCGACAAAGGACAAGCGTACTTCTTGGTGGAATGAAGAACTGAGAGTCATCGTTAGAGAGAAAAAAATAGCGTGGAAGAACTACTATCGGACCAAAACCCCAGATAATTGGCAGGCCTATGTTACGAAACGAAACAGAGCCAAAGAAGCAGTCAGAAAAGCTAAACAAAAGTCTTGGGAAGAGTTTGGTGAGGAACTGGACAAGGACCACCAAGAGAATATTAAACTCTTCTGGAGGAAAATAAAGACTCTTAGAGGCAGGAAAAGTAAACCGGTAAGAAATATCAAGAACGAACGAGGGAAACTGGTTACAGAGGATAATGAAATTTTGGAAGTGTGGAGAAAGTTTTTTGAGGCACAATTTGGCGAAGACAGGCTGAACCACGAATACCAGGATCGACAATGGAATGAGTCGGACGTGGATGAGATGATAGAGGAGGATGAGGTTGAAAGAGCGGTAATGAGAATGAAAACAGGGAAAGCTCCAGGCCGAGATGGTATAGTGGCAGAATTTGTTAAATACGGAGGTATGGAGCTGCTAAAGGCTCTCCAATTGATCTTTCAAAAAGCGTGGGATGCAAAGAAAATACCAAAAGACTGGGAATATAACATTATAGTACCCATACATAAGAAAGGATGCCAGGCGGACTGCTCCAACTACAGACCAATATGCCTTTCACCAGTTGTCTATAAATTATATACATCCATTTTAGAGAACCGATTGAGACCACTCGTGGAACCTCTTATTGGAGAGGAGCAGGCCGGTTTCAGACCCAGGCGACAAACCCAGGACCATATTTTCACCCTCAGAAATATTTTACAAAAGTCCTGGGACAGAGATAAAAATATGTACCTCGCCTTTCTGGACCTCAAATCCGCCTTTGACTCAGTTCCACGAAATGAAATATGGGAAGCGCTGAGAGTGAAGGGTATTGCAGTGGGACTAGTGGAAGCAATCCGGTCCATTTACCAAGATCCAAAAGGAATTATAAGATTAAACGGTCAGGAATCTAGGCATTTTAATATAGCCAGAGGGGTAAAGCAAGGTGACAGTCTAAGCCCCTTGCTATTCGTACTGTTTATGGACGAAATAGCGTCCATATGTAAAAGAAGGACTGAAAGGACATTTTTAGGTCGAAGAAATCTCATGCCAGTGGTAACTCAGCTCCTAATATATGCAGACGACATAGTGCTGATCGCTGACTCAGTGGAGAAGCTCCAGCAGGCTGTCACAGAGTGGTTTGAAGAGCTGCGAAGAAAAGGCATGGACATAAACGCCAGTAAAAGTAAGGTCCTACAAGCTGGAAGGCAAGAGGAAGAGGTATTGGTTTACTGCAATGGAGAAGAGTTGGAGGTGGTCACCGATTTTACCTATCTGGGAGCAGTTTTGGACAGATCTGGGAAAGTTGACGCGGAAAAATATCAAGTAGAATAAGCAAAGCAAACGCAGTATACTACCAGATCTGCAACACTGTTGTTGGTAAAAGAGAAGTGAGCAAGAACGTTAAGCTCCATATCTTCAAATCGATATACCTGCCGATACTCTTATATGGTTCTGAGAGCTGGATCCTCATGGACAGGCAGAAGAGCAGAATCACAGCGGCAGAGATGAGATTTCTTCGTAGGATTGTTGGGAGGACTAGGAGGGACCGAATCCGAAACGAGAGGATTAGGGAAGAATTGGAGATCGCCCCAGTCATGGAAGCCATTGAGACCAGGCAGCTGAAGTGGTTCGGACATGTGGTACGGATGGAAGACCACAGAGATCCACTAAAGACGATGGATTATGCCCCGGAGGGAAGAAGACCTCGAGGCCGCCCAAGATTGCCATACCTCGAATACATGGACAGGTTGTGCCGAAAGAGAGGCAAAGATATCCGCCAGACAAGGAACCTAGCAAGGAACAGAGAAGAATGGCATTCCTGGCTGAACGCACCCCGACGCTGAAAGGCACACAAGGGGAAATGCAAAAGAAGAAGACTTACAAATTCACCTAATTTTTTACTGAACACAGTGGAATTAAAAGTTATTTATAGAAATTTAAACTAACTGACAACAGCATTGGTAACTGTAAAGGAAAAAATGAACAAACCTATGACCTTTTATAACTTCACAAAATTGGAAAGATATAAACACAAATTGATTTACTTGAGGTACGCATGATGGTAAAGAAGGATCAATACAATTAGGATTGATTAATTAATTTCCACTTCTATTGGGATTATATTATTAGAATATTAGTTTCGAATGCTAAATATTCACCTTCAGTTCTAAATCATACAAAATTTTCAACACATCAGTACTAAAGTGCGTCTCATGACTATAAAACCACTTTGTTTTATGCTTTAATTTAAAATATTCAGTAGAAACTAAAAATTTAACATATCTGTTAGTTAGGTTCATTGAATAAAAGATATAATATGACTAAAATTTGTTGTTATTGTATTTTACCCAAAACTTAAATCTAAAAGAAATAACAAAAATAATACTGTCTTATAATTATAAAGCCAAGTTAAAAAAAAATCATTTTATGTCCTTTTTTATAGTGCTAATGTTATTTTATTTTTAATGATCTGTGACACCTCCTTTGTTTCAGCATCCTGAATAAGTCTTCGTACCATACTCATAACTAAATTTTTTGTAACTTCCTTCAGTATTTCGTCCCACGATTTGTTGATTATTTTTTAGTTCCGTCACGTTTTCATAATATTGGTTTCCAGCATAAATCTTTCTCACAATGATTCCCCAGTTTTCCATAGGATTCAGATCGAGAGAACAAGCTGGCCAAGAAAGTAAAGGAGTGTTGTGAGACGAGAGCCATGCTTTGGTTGCTCAGCTTGTGTGAATGGCAGCATTATCTTGATGAAAAGTACATTGCTTGTGACCGTTGTCTTCGAGGAATGGTAACAATCAAGTTTCAAGTAAATTTATGTTCTCTTTACTGTTCATTTTAAATGAGCAGATTCTAACATTAACATTTTGGTTGAACAAACTGCACCCCAAACCATCACACTCCCTCCGCCAAAATTTCTCAAAAAACATTAAAGGGTCTTTTCTTTGTCTTTCAACTCTCCAATAATATATATTACCCTCCAGGCCATTTAAATTTTTTTTTTTTTTTCATCTGAAAAAATCACTGGCAAGGGGAGGAGACACACTCAGTCTATCACGGATCTTGTTGGCAATTTTTTTGGAGGTTCCTGGTCAAAAAATATTAGACACGTATTTTGCCGTTCCGACCAATGGGCCCTAGAAACTGAGAAAAAAAACAAATAAAATAGCATTAATGCTATAATTAATTTAAACTAATTAATGCTATTTAAAAACATTAATGCTATTAATTAGTTTAAACTAATTTTAATTTTGAAAAGTTTTGATTGCGAATTTAAGGAAAAATACAGCCACTCCATAGATTTTGGTTTAGATTAATTAAATTCTAAAAAAATGATTAGATTTTCAAGCAAACTACCTCTATAGATTTTTTAACACAAAAATTGACGTCAGATTCTAATTCAGCACCATCAAAAACGTTTATTCAATAAAAACAAAAAGTATCATTTTTTTTCCCCCTCTTCGAGGAAAATTTAATTTAATTTAAAATTTAATAGTAACAGTCAATAAATGTATCCTTATATATATATATATATATATATATATATATATATATATATATATATATATATATATATATATATATATATATATATATATATATATATATAAGTAAGACTCCACTGTATGTATGTATATATATATAGTGGAGTCTCATGCAGTGTATGGACATGCACATCTTTACTAGATTAACCAATTTATTTGGTATCCCCAGTTCAATTAAAATATCAAAGTTTTTGGCGGTTAATCGAAACATAAGCCTTTTGGAAATCAATATACAGCTGATGCACCATGCCCTTAAATTCTAATTTTTTTTCTAATAAAGGGAAAATATTTAATTGATAGTTGAATGACTCCGTCTAAGCCTCATTGATAATCTCCAATTATTTCCTCTGCGTCATCAGTAATACGGTTCGTTAGAATTGATGTAAATATTTTATAACATGTCAGAAGGAGTGAAATACCACAATAGTTGCTACATTCTGTTCTAGGACCTTTTTTGTGAATCGGAATAAGTATAGATTCTTTCCATTCTTTGGGCATTTTTCTTTTTCCCTAATCATTGTCACTAATTAATGAATTTTAAAAACTCTAGCTTCGCCACACGCTTTGACTAATTCGGCAGGTATATTATCGATTCCGGCTGCTTTATAAGATTTTAATTTTATGACGGCTGTTTCAACTTCCTCCTTACTTGGTTCTTCTATCAATGGTTCCTCGCTGAGAAAAGTAGAAGGAGGGGGGAATTTATGTTATTTTCCGAACTTAAAATGTATCAAAGAATGTTCTGAATTTTTCTACTATGTCTACCAGATCCGCTGGTATATTGTTATTTTCATCCCTTATTCATTTTATTGTAGGCTTGGAGCGTTTATGCAATCCGTTAATGCTCTTATATATATCCCTTACTTTTTTTTACGATTTTATTAGATTCTATTTCGCTTATTTTGTTTTTAAAATAATCTCTTTTTTTATTTTTTAGGAATATAGAGGTTTCATTTTTTACGCTTTGGAAGAAGGAGACATTGTTCTCGCTTGGATTATTAATAGCTTCTAATTTAGCAGCTTTCTGTTTCACACTTACTTTATCACACATACTTTCGCGATGATGAGCTCATGATCTGACCCCACGGTATGTTCTCACGTTAGTTATGCCGTTTTGCCATCTTCGTTGTAACAAAACATGATCGATTTGATTTCATGTTTGTGAGTCCAGTGATGTTGGATATGATGGTGGTGGATATTGGGCTGTAAAAGATCCACCAGATCTTTTACGGCCCAATATCCACCAAAGTCGGAAAGGAATTTAAAAATTTTGATTTAAACTCTGCATTTAAAATAGATAAACCATTGTCATCATACTTCCCTTCACCTAAAGTCAAAAATAGACCCTTTCCAAAAAAGCGGTGTATACGAACTAAAAGGTAATGACTGTGAAGAAAAATACACGGGAAAAACTGGACGATCAGTAAATCAAAGAGTAAAAGAACATATAACAGCATACAATAATAAGACCCAAAATTCCAATTTCGCTATCCATCTAAACGAAGATAACCATAAATTGAATAAAAACTCGGGAGTAAAAATACTACATCAAGTAGAAAAGAGCCTAAAATTGAATATTTATGAATCATTAGAAATTATAAAATCGTGTAAAACTGATCCTGATTTTTGTTTAAATGACCAGATAAACATTTCCAATAGACCCATTTTAAATTTGTTTGCAATAGGAATGGAAAAATACAATGAGTCATAAGGGAACTCCTATCGTAAACCCCAAAAATTTAACCTACCTGCCTCCTTCCCTTTCTCACTATGGATATATTTCAATTATCTCTTAGATCTCCTGAGGTGAGTACTAATGTTTGATTTCTTGTCTTACATTTTTGAAAACTTTAGAGTATATAATCCATCCAATATAAAGTGCACTGACAAGGGGAGGACACACTCAGTCTCTCACGATCTTGTTGGCAATTATTTTGGAGGTTCCTGGTCATAAAATATTAGACACGTATTTTGCCGTTCCAACCAATGGGCCCTAGAAACTGAGAAAATAAATAAAATAGCATTAAACTAATTTATTTTTTATCTCGAGTTTAAAAAAAGATATTGACATGATTCTTGCACCAAGATTTTTAGTTTTGATTGCGGACTTAAGGAAAAATACAGCCACTCCATAGATTTTGGTTTAGGTTAATTAAATTCTTAAAAAATGATTAGATTTTCAAGCGAACTACCTTTATAGATTTTTTCACACAAAAATTCATGTCAAATTCTAATTCAGCACCCTCGAAAACATTCAAAAACGTTTATTGAATAAAAACTACCATTTTCCATAGAAAAAAAATACCATTTTTTTCACCCTCTTCGAGGAAAATTAAATTTTTAAACCGATTATTAGTTACTTTCCTTTAAATCGCCATTACTTTGTCACGCAATTCACTGGTTGGTATAGTTAGAAAGAGAAGAACGTCAGCTTTCTTTTGATGTATATAAATGCAAAATTCAATGAACAAAAACCTATTAAAAAAATTGGAAAATCCAAAAAACATTTTGATTTTTAACTTGAGTTTGAAACCATATAGGATGATAAAACCAAAGACATTTTAAGCGTATTATCACCCTATATTTCGGGTAAAAAAATGAAGTTGATACATTTAACCTTCTAAGTGTAATTCATGTTTTTGTCAATATAAACTAAAATTGCCTACCATTTGGTCAGGCAAATGAAGCTAACAAATTTTTTTTTCCTATTTGAATGAAATTTCGTATTCAAAGGTTCTTTTGAATGCTGAATTCGAATCCGATGTTGGTTCTTATGAATAAAATATATTGAATGTACTTCACTTCAAAAATTTAAGCTTTTACACTGTAAAATGTGCTAGAAAATTTTTTTAGCCCTGAAATTCCATGTCAGCACCCTCAAAACTTAGGAAACGTATGTATGTGTATGTGTATACAGTGGAGTCTCACTTATACGAATGTGAGGGGAAAATGAAAATGTTTCATATAAGTGAATACTTCTTATAACTGAATAGTTACTCTTAGTAGTAATTTGTTGTCGGGGAACGAAAAATTCTTTGTATAACTAAATGTTTCTTATAAGTAAGTTTTGTATAAGGGAGACTCCACTATATATATATATATATATATATATATATATATATATATATATATATATATATATATATATATATACATACAGTGGAGTCTTACTTATATATATTATATAGTGGAGTCTCACTTATACAAAACTTACTTATAAGACTTACTTTACGTGTAAGAACTTACTTACACCGCTTTTTTGGAAAGGGTCTATTTTTGACTTTAGGTGAAGGGAAGTATGATGACAATGGTTTATCTATTTTAAATGCAGAGTTTAAATCAAAATTTTTAAATTCCTTTCCGACTTTGGTGGATATTGGGCCGTAAAAGATCTGGTGGATCTTTTACAGCCCAATATCCACCACCATCATATCCAACATTACTGGACTCACAAACATGAAATCAAATCGATCATGTTTTGTTACAACGAAGATGGCAAAACGGCATAACTAACGTGAGAACATACCGTGGGGTCAGATCATGAGCTCATCATCGCGAAAGTATGTGTGATAAAGTAAGTGTGAAACAGAAAGCTGCTAAATTAGAAGCTATTAATAATCCAAGCGAGAACAATGTCTCCTGCTTCCAAAGCGTAAAAAATGAAACCTCTATATTCCTAAAAAATAAAAAAAGAGATTATTTTAAAAACAAAATAAGCGAAATAGAATCTAATAAAATCGTAAAAAAAAGTAAGGGATATATATAAGAGCATTAACGGATTGCGTAAACGTTCCAAGCCTTCAATAAAATGAATAAGGGATGAAAATAACAATATACCAGCGGATCTGGTAGACATAGTAGAAAAATTCAGAACATTCTTTGATACATTTTAAGTTCGGAAAATAACATAAATTCCCCCCTCCTTCTACTTTTCTCAGCGAGGAACCATTGATAGAAGAACCAAGTAAGGAGGAAGTTGAAACAGCCGTCATAAAATTAAAATCTTATAAAGCAGCCGGAATCGATAATATACCTGCCGAATTAGTCAAAGCGTGTGGCGAAGCTAGAGTTTTTAAAATTCATTAATTAGTGACAATGATTAGGGAAAAAGAAAAATGCCCAAAGAATGGAAAGAATCTATACTTATTCCGATTCACAAAAAAGGTCCTAGAACAGAATGTAGCAACTATTGTGGTATTTCACTCCTTCTGACATGTTATAAAATATTTACATCAATTCTAACGAACCGTATTACTGATGACGCAGAGGAAATAATTGGAGATTATCAATGAGGCTTAGACGGAGTCATTCAACTATCAATTAAATATTTTCCCTTTATTAGAGAAAAAATTAGAATTTAAGGGCATGGTGCATCAGCTGTATATTGATTTCCAAAAGGCTTATGATTCGATTAACCGCCAAAAACTGTTTGATATTTTAATTGAACTGGGGATACCAAATAAATTGGTTAATCTAGTAAAGATGTGCATGTCCGAAACATTTAATAGAGTCCGAATCGGTACTTTTTACTCTGAAAAGTTGGAGGTGCATTCTGGTTTAAAACAGAGAGATTCTCTTCCTCCGGTATTATTCAACTTAGCACTAGAATACGTCATTAGGAAGGTAATGCTTAGGGGAAAAGGATTAGAAATGGGTGATCAATTTCCGGTTCTTGGTTATGTTGATGATTTGGAACTTTTGGCTGAAAATGAGGAAACTGTTAAATTAAATGCAACTAGGCTCACGAAAACCGGTAACAAAATTGGTCTAGTAATTAATACCGATAAAATAAAATATATGATTAGTAGTAGAAACGATCAACATTTTAGTGATGTAGATATTTATGGGATAAAGTTTGAACATGTTGAGCAATTCAAGTATCTAGGGTCTATTATATCAAGAAAAAAATGAAATTCAAGAGGAAATAAGGGCTAGGTTAAAGCCTGTAATGCTTGTTATTTCTCGGTTGTAAAACTACTCAGTTCGCGCTTACTCTCAAGAAATTTAAAAATTAGGATATATAAGACTGTTATACTACCAACAGTTCTCTACGGATGCGAAACATGGCTGCTTACGTTAAGGGAGGAACAACGCCTTAAAGTTTTCGAAAATAAAGTACTGCGTAGAATATTTGGCCTAAAAAGGGATGGTGAAACCGGAGAATTTAGAAGGCTTCACAATGCAGAACTGAGCTATATCTGGTAAATATAGTTCAGGTAATAGCAGCGTGACGGTTAAAATGGGCATGTAAATGTAAATTATTAGTGCTTCATTGTTCAAAACTCTTTAATTAAAATAAATACATGTAAGTATTATCATATTATATCACAAAGTTATATTATTATATTTGCTAAGCATCAAATCACACTGTATGATATATGTATTGAATCTGATTAATGAATGTATAAATGAATCTGATTATCTATTTATCTATTATCCGCTTGCATCTCATGTTATTGATTCAATTTCTATAACACCCCTATATTTGCTTCTCCTGTATATATTGCACATCCATCCTAATCCAAATAATCCTCATAATCCAAAATATTAGAGAATGTTTTATGATCACTCGATTTTTTTTAGCTGTTTCTCGCATCTATTTATACCATTATACTATTATATTGTTAATAGTTAATCAATTTACGAAAATTGATATACCATTTTGCACATAATTTAATGGAGATTAATAATGCTATCTTCAAAAGTTAATTAATATATATATGTAAAAATGGTTCAAAGCGCACCACACTTTTTTAATAATTGTACAAATTTTTTTTTTTTTTCATTACAGAAGAACCTCGATAATCCGAACCTCTGTAATCCGAACGCAGTTTTGGGAAAAATGAAAATAATCTGAATCGTAAGCACAAAATGAGAGAGGGAAGGGGCAGTGTTGTTATTGTACAGTTGATCATGCTAAAGAAAATCCGTGATTTAGCAGCCAAAAAATGTTCTTCAATCTTAGTTCCGAAAAAAATTAATGACTATTTTCCAAATGTTTAGTTTTTTGTTTTCTTTAATTTTTTTGTGTGTATAGTACTGCACTTTCTGTGTGTTTATAAGATTGTATACATACTATGTAAAATATTACAAAATTCATGTGCAATATATTACATAAAATATAGTAGTTACCTTACTGTAGCACAGTAGTATTTCATAATACAAACTATTTACCTTTAACAATACAACGTGCTTCTTATTTTATGGGAACTAGTATGTCAGTGTTCATTTTTATTATGCTACATACTATGCCTGGAAAGCACTTTGTTTGGTAATCCGAACAAGTTGAGAGTCCGAACCACCCCCGGTCCCAATTAGTTCGGATTATCGAGGTTCTACTGTATTTTTTATCTACTGAATTAAAAATTATTTTTCACTTCTCATTTTAATTTGCTATAATAGTGTGTTTCTTAGTTGTTTTTTTTTAAACTCTATATATATTTAAATGTTTAAATTATTATTATTACCTCATTTATAAGTTGTTACATGTTATCAACTAACAACTTTGTAATATAATCACTTGTTACAAACCTGAATAAAAGAAACCATAAAATTTAAAATTAATTACTTTGTATTAATTTGTGCTTAATATCAACCCTACGAAAATTTTGATCAATCGTATTCAATGACCTTCCCCTTCAAATCCTAATCCAGTGGATTTTTATACCGGCTTTAATGTTTCCCTCTTTGTTAGTGTATAATAGTTTCATTGTATTAAGGAGTAACAGTAGTAGAACATAAGTCATGGAGGTCGCCATGGCTGATGTTCTCCTACCGTTACCCCTTAAATAGTTTACTACAATGTAATATAAGGAAAACCTTAGCCACAGCAACGAGTGGCCGGGTCGGCTAGTATATACATAGAAGATAGTTAGTTATACAGAAAGGAAAATAAAAGAACACTTTACAAATGAGATAAATAAAATAAAAATAGTTTATCCACGCATTATGCTATGGGTTACTGTTTTTAGTATAGGTCAATATTTTTTCCTTGTTTTATTCTTTTATTAATATTTCGAGTCCATCATTTTGTTCTCTGTTGATTTTTATTATTTTTTATCTTAATCTTCTATTTTTTGTTTTGTAACTGCTCAATTGTAAGAATTCAAAAATGTATTTGATCAAAATCTTAAAAGCGTTAAGATGAAACCTCCTGTAAATTTGATTGAAAAACATTAATGAGAGATGGTAAAAAAAAATAGTTATGTACCTTAAATTTTTACTTCTGTTGAAATAGTATAGTTACCCAAAAATATAATAAATAATTAAGATTCTTCTAAATATTTTATATGAAGTATTTCCTTAAATTGTGTAAAGTAAAAATTAATAAATGCGGGACCAAGAGGAATACCAGTGGAGTGTTTAAAGGCAGCAGGGGAGGTTGTAGTTCAAGCATTGGTTAATATCTTCAATTTAATATTACAAGGGCAAGAAATTCCAGAAGATCTGAGCCTAGAATACCTAGCATCCATCTATAAAAAAGAAGATAAAAAGTATATGTGGTAAATATAGAGGAATATGTGTACAAAGCAGTAAAACAAGAATTCTAGGAAAAGTTTTAGAAGACAAATTGGAGGGAGGCAGGTGATTTGATGCTGGAGGAACAGACTAGTTTCACAGCTGGTAAATCCTGCATTGATAATATATTCATAATGAGACAGCTATAATATGTAAGGAAAGAAGCAAGAAATACACACAGAATACAGAATATAGTAGAAGGGGCAGAGGGACTAAAGCCGTACGGTTCCCCTGGCTCCAGTTCGGCCGGCTCTCCCGCCACCACCGCCACCCCGGGCTGCTCCACCTCAGGCTTATTTACAACTTTATCATCTAATATTTAGGCTTAAACTCTTACCAATTTTATTGGATTCCATCTAATTGTTCAGAAATTTATCACATTCATGCATAGGTAGGTAGTTTAAGAACGAAAATAAAACAGAATATTACCAAAAGAAAATTACTAATTTATTAATTTTCGATCTTATTTTATTTTCATGTATATTATCATTGATATTTTTCAAAAAATGGTGGATTGGGACATTAAAAAATATCATTCCGATCGATCTGATTAATAATGAGTAATGAGAGTCATCTTCTAAAAAATGTGAAAATCTAGAAAAAAAGGTATTGTTTTAGAAGTAAAGAAAGCAAATTTTCTATTCTCTATTAAATTAGTTTATTTTCTTTTTCTTCACACAGTTTTTGTAGACTGTATTTATAGGCAAAGTTTTTCTTCTTGTACCGCAAAACGTTTCGGACTAGGTTTTAAATTTGTTTTTACTTTTAAACCAGTATTTTTTTTTATTTATTTTTTTTTTTGTGGTAGAAAGTGAATTTTTAGTGAAGCCTAATTAAAATTTTGAAGCTGAACAGATCTTTCATCAAGTTGTTTTTTGTTTTGTTTTTTTAGCTCGTTTATGTTTTTATTAGTGATCTCTAACATTTTTTAAATCTTTTTTTATTTGGATACCTAATATTTTTCAACGGGGTCGCAAGCCTTTTTATTGACCCCCTTTTCTAAAAAAAAAAAAATTCAATATTAAACTTTTAAGTTTAAATACCTACGTATGTGGGTAAAGCAGGGGGAAAGCATAAGAAGTTATATATACTTTAATAATCGTCTGTCTCAAATGATCTGGGAAATCAAAAAACCGACTGAATTGCACCTTTCTTTATATTCACTCGAAATGAAGATCTGTCAAAATCGTCCTCTTTAAAATGTTTTGAACAAATAACATTGTTTTTGTTGGCTTCCATTTTTCTTGCCTCAGGGATTGAACCCACTTATTTCGTTCCTCTTCAACTGAAGGGAAACAATAAAAGGTAAAATTAGAACTGTTTACCTTTTAAAGATTTATTCAAATCTAAAACTATATTATTGATGTAAAACGTCTTCTTAAGGTGTTAATGTTTAACATTCGAAACTAGTTTTCAAATAAAAATAATTTCAATAGAATTGGCAATTAATTTATCAATCCTAATTGAATATACAGAATATTCTGTATTATTTGGTTACAATACCTACTATTAATAATATAGGGGAGTTTAACAATAAAGTTAAAAAAGCTCTGCAATAAACATATTTTTACTGTGGCGAAAGGGAAGGAAGATTTGTTTCTCAATTTATTGAAAAACTAAACTGTGTACGTTTAAAATGTACTGGTGAAGGGTTATTGGAGGGTTTAAATCCTTGTTGGAATCTTTCCTAGAACATCTAAACGTGGCACAACATGACATTATTTAATCCAATTGAGAAATAAAAAAAAAGAAAACACATACACACAACAGAGACCTAACAATTACCAATTGTTCCAAATAAACACGGGACAAACAGTGGTACTGATAGGGACTGGGAATACTGATAAGGTGGAGGGGATAGCTCAACTAGCCGGGAGCCATCTCCCCCCACCTGCCCACCGCTTCTATCATATTCTGTATTCTGTGGAAATACATTTACAGCAAGGTGATGGGAGATGAAATAGACAAGGAATTGGCAGGAAGAGGTCTGAGGGACGGTGAACAAACAAGGTAAATTAATTTACAAAAGAATATCAAAACTGTGTATTACATAATTAAGTATGAAATAGTTTCAAGATCTAGTTGAATTATTTGTAGTTAATTTAAGAACAAGGGAGGAGGTTGCAATGACTTGTAGAAAAATATGAATCAGGCGCAGATTGGTAAAAAAATTGAACTAAGGGAAAAATATAAATATGAATTTAAAAAATGATAACATAGATCACTGTCAGTATGATAAATGGAAGAGGACAGAAGGAAAGGTTATAGATTTATAATCAGTATAAGTAAAATATTTGCAAATAATTGAGAGAAATATAGTGTTCAATAATTTTATGGACGACATGATTAGGTTCTAGATAGATATAAATAGATTCTATTAATCAACGTTTACAATGGTTGAGGACAGTGACAAGGATAGACAGACTTTTTTTTTTTAATTAAAAGTGTGGTTTAATGATAAAGAATATTCAGAAAGTTAGGAGGTGGAGGGATTTTTGGAAGAGATAAACAGTTTTTATTGGGAGATGTGGGTTTTAAGGTGATTTTTAGTTTTGCCAATGTAAGACGAATGGCATTAAGGAGTTGAACAAGGTATTGGATTTGAGTTGGAGAGGAATGGGATATTTTAGGTTGGTGTAGATGTTACTAAGTTTAATATGTGATTTGAGGCATGGGCATAGGTTATGGAAGCAGAGCAGAGAGATTTTTTATGTTATCAGAGAGGAAGGGGATATAAAGTAGCGATCTGTACAATAATAAAGGAGATGGAAGTGTGGTAAAGTTGGAGGGAGACAGGTGGAAGGTCAGATGATTGAGGTAATCTGAAAGGAGTTAAGTATGAAACTATTGGACTGAATAATTTTTTTGATACATAGTATGTTAGTTGTGTGGTATTGGGAATCAGATAGGGAGAGGCAGTGATGAATGAGATTTTTTGCAACATTAATTTTTTTATGGTAAGGGTGTAGAGAATGATAGTAGAATAACATTCTGCCAGAGTAGGTAGGTTTTGTGTATCAATCCATGGATATAGTGTGGTCAGGATTTCAAGTGACTAGGCAATCAAGAAAAGGAAGGGAATTATTGACTTCAGTTTAACCGTAAAGTGGAGTCAAGCGTGGTAAGAATTGAAGATGAAAGGATAGAAGGAATTTTTTTGGGGATTAAAGACAACAGGTTGTCGACATACATTTTAATAAAAAGAATGAATGTATTTAGAAAATAATGGTATAATAGTTATTAAGGATGATGCTGGAATGTTTGTAACCCATCTGCACCACATTCATATTTTTCTACAAGACTTTGCAACCTTTTCCCTTGTTCTTGATTTCTGCGTGTTATTAACCCTCTTCTTCCCTTGATCTTATTTTTTAACAGTCATTCTTTTACCTGTCTTCAGCCAGACAACAATCTGTAAGTTAATTTACTATAATTTCTCATATCTTATCATATTCCTCAACCTTTTCTTACGTTTATTGTTTTGCCAACTTAATTTTTTATCATACCTTTTCAAATTAAAAATAAATCAGTCATTAAAACTTGAATCATTCAAATAAAAATAATTCAATTAAAAATTGTATCATACAATTAAAATAATTCAATTAAAAATTGTATCATTCAACTAAAAATAATTTAATTAAAAATTGTATTATTCAACTAGATCTTGATACTATTTCATACTTAATTATGTAATGAAAGTTTTGATATTCTTTTGTAAATTAATTTACTTTGTTAATTTTTTGTTAACATTTGGTCACATCCAATTTTCTTTATTTTTAGCACTCCATATTAAGTTTTTCAAACTTGGATGTGTAGTTTATTTATTCTGACTGCATCCCCAACCATCTACAGGCAGGCAATCCTTTGGCTAACAGGGGAGATGTCATGAGCAGATGGAAAAAGTATTACCTGAGTCTACTGAACAGAGAGAAAGAGAGTAACGAAGAAATCCATTCGAATCAGTCTCTAGAAAGCAACAATGGAGATGACATGAAAGCACCACCTGAAAAGGAGGAGATTACAAAAATGAACCACAACATCAAGCATAAAATTTCAGGGGTTGGCAGATAACACGGTAACTACTGAAGTACAGTGGAGATGCTCTACACAATGAACTATACAAAACAATATTTTTTAATGAGTGGATAAATGAAAATATAGTCATTAGATTTGACTACAGCTCTATGATGTCACATTTCTTAGAGAGGAGGAAAACTGAAATGCGATAATTACAGAGGCATTACATTACTTAGCATAACCTAGAAGGTTTTGTCGACATTGATTTCTAGAAGAATGAAGGTACACAAGGAGAGAATTGTAGGAGATAACCAAAGTGAATTTAGGCAAGGAAGTTAACAACTGCTGACTGCATTTTTTGCTTTGAGACATCTATTGGAAAAGACGTAAGAATCATGATACATTATCTCTTCATAGATTTTCACCAGGCCTAAGATTGTACGAGAAAGAAATTGAGGCAAGAATAACAACAGCATATCATTGTCATTTTAGAGTGTATAACATTTTAAATTTCAAAGTTATTTCTTTAAGCACCAAGTTGATTATAAATAGAACTAGAATGAGCCCAGTTGTAATCTAAGGCGGCAAGACATGGATCCTGACAAGAGTCGTGTATAGATGGATGGCTATGCAAATGGGAAAGAAAAGTGCTTAAGAAAATATATGGACCAATCTACTCAGAGAGTGGAAGTTATAACAAACAATTAACTAAGAGTATTTATAACTGCAAGGGGCAGCTAATGAGTGTAGTTGCTCGGGTATTACAGCAACAGGGGATTCCTTAGTTCAGTACACCTCTCAAATTTCTCAGAAATGTATACTAATTCACCAACTCTGACACTGTCACCATCACTACTCATCCCAGGGCTACCTCCCCTAGAAAGACCTGGCAGCAGGTATAAAATGCACTAATCCACTTAAATATGGAGCTTTGTAGTAGAAAAATAGCCTCAGACTAATCTGCTGTGAAGGGATTGGATCACCAGCCCTTGAAATTGGCCAGTAATGCGAGTGGAGCTCTGCTGTTGGAACCTTAAGGTAGTAGTTCGGGAGCCGACGACACTAAACCTGTCATGATAGGTCTCCCAAAGCTTACACATATAATTCGTGATGGTTATTCATAGAAGTACACAAAACGGTCCTGCTGCCATGGCTGGCACTGGTCAACGCCTTAAAAAAAATTTTTTTTTGAGGTTTCTGTCATGATAAGTCTCCCGATTTCTGGTCGTTCCTCGAAATAGAGGAGGGGTAGGGCTATACGAAAATCCAATGCTGCCATTCCCCCTGGCAGGTCTTATCAGCTGCTGCCGGGAAAGAAGTGACAGCTCTCAACCAGGTTTCTATCATCATCGGCTTCCTCGAAAAACCAAAGCTTACCTGAAAGTTCATTAATTTTTGTGTAGAAAAACCACTGCTGCCATTTCCGATAAGTGGTGAACATGGCAGCAGCAGCATTTGAAAACCACCCTCTAGCCCTATCAATAAACATGTTTCTAGAGTGCATGAAATATGTGATAATTTTTGACTTCATAGCTTCGTTAGGAGTTGTTGACAGTCTAGAGGCTTTCAACCCATTGCAAATACATGATAAATCAAAGACTTTTTTGAGGAATCCACATTTTTTATCATAAAAGCTGTAATACCTCCGTTTTTTTTTAATCCGTTTTATTAAATTTTCTATAAAAGCAGAGTAAATGTAACCTTGAATTTTAAAAACTTGTGACCTAAAGAACAGCTTGATCTTTACCTTATTTATGGAAGTTACAATGTTTTATATTACATCAATCTTCACCGTTTTTCGAAAAAAACTATCCACAAAACATCAAATCTCACAAAAACTTGCAAATTTAATCAGCATTCCAATGATATGTTAAAAGTAATGATTATGCTTCAATTTTATGGAGAAATTTACTTTTAAAACCGAAAAAACAAGGTTTTCTCATTTGGCATAAAAATCAGTTACTTGTGTAAATAAAACATTATGACAATCCCTTAATTGAAATGTGCATTTTAAACATAATAAACTCTTCATTGGAATAAAAAGCAAAGAAAAAAATTATCGTTTAATTGAAAATAAAGGAAAACTTTCAGTAAAGCGACACCAGATCAAAGGATCTTATGAGATTACATTTATTATTTAGGATTTATTTTATTAGATATTCAATGTAAGTTTTAAAACCCAATGATAATGAATATAGACCTCAATTTTGCCCTTAGTTTCTGAATGCAGATTGTGTTGAAGAATTCTACTAATGAGAGAAGAAGAATTCTACTCCATGAGGTGTATCGTTGGTTTATTCATCTTTTTATTGCTCTCGAATTGTTGAAAAATCATAGTTTGCTGAACAGATTAAACAATGAGAATTACTAACAAGGGGACGTTTGCAGTTGTAACTCACAGATTTGAATGGCGATTTTTGTGTGGATAGTAGCGACCTATAATAGTGCAAAACTAGAGTTATAGCCACCAATGGGCATAAGGAGCCGAGAAAAAAAATAAAATATGAAAATCACGTTTTATTTTTTTCTTAGCTAGAGAAAGATAGAGAAATGATTCTTTAACGTTTAATTGCAGTTGTGTATGCTATTTTTAATAAAAATACTTTCGTTATGCTCAAGACACTACCCGGCTTTAGGGTGCTCAAAAACTCAAAAAAAAAAAATGACAAAATTCCAAGGAAATCCGCTGTAAATCAGTGGGTACTTTTTTCCATGAACAACTGACCTCAAATCTTGATTTAACGCATCATAAAACCCTTATATGTGAAATTTTATCAGCAGCTATATACATGGATAGGTAGAAATGCCTTCCCCTGTAACAACAGACTCATCTGCCTATAAAATTCACCACAAAAAGTGGTATTCTTCAACACAATCTGCATTCAGAAACTAAGGGCAAAATTGAGGTCTATGTTCATTATCATTGGGTTTTAAAACTTACATTGAATATCTAATAAAATAAATCCTAAATAATATAATAAATAATCTCATAAGATCCTTTGATCTGGTGTCGCTTTACTGAAAGTTTTCCTTTATTTTCAATTAAACAATAATTTTTTTCTTTGCTTTTTATTCCAATGAAAAGTTTATTATGTTTAAAATGCACATTTCAATTAAGGGATTGTCATAATGTTTTATTTACACAAGTAACTGATTTGTATGCCAAATGAGAAAACCTTGTTTTTTCGGTTTCAAAAGTAAATTTCTCCATAAAATTGAAGCATAATCGTTACTTTTAACATATCATTCGAATGCTGATTAAATTTGCAAGTTTTTGTGAGATTTGATGTTTTGTGGATAGTTTTTTTCGAAAAACGGTGAAGATTGATGTAATATAAAAAATTGTAACTTCCATAAATAAGGTGAAGATCAAGCTGTTCTTTAGGTCACAAGTTTGTAAAATTCAAGGTTACATGAACTCTGCTATTACAGAAAATTTAATTAAAAAAATTAATTTAAAAAACGGAGATATTACAGCTTTTATGATAAAAAATGTGGATTCCTCAAAAAAGTCTTTGATTTATCGTGTATTTGCAATGGGCTGAAAGCCTCTAGACTTTCAACAACTCCTAACGAAGCTATGAAGTCAAAAATTATCGCATATTTCATGCACTCTAGAATATGTTTATTGACAGGGCTAGAGGGTGATTTTCAAATGCTGCTGCTGCCATGTTCACCACTTATTGGAAATGGCAGCAGTGGTTTTTCTACACAGAAATTGATGAACTTTCAGGTCAGCTTTGGTTTTTCGAGGAAGCCGACCCTAACCCTCCCCTATTTCGAGGAACAATCAGAATTCGGGAGACTTATGACAGAAACCTCAAAAAATATTATTTATTATTTTTTTTTTCTAAGCATTGACCGGTGCCAGCCATGGCAGCAGGGCCATTCTGTGTTCTTCTATGAATAACATGACGAATTATATGGGTGAACTTTGGGAGACCTATCATGACAGGTTTAGTCGTCGTTTAGTCGTCGGATCCCGGACTATAAGCAGTCACAGTTATATCCAGCTCAAACACTGATTTGAGCTTGGACGCTCATGAGCATCCTTCATGAAAAGAAGTGAACAGTACAGATTAAGATTAAATGGGCTCGTAGTATGAGTATAGCTGCAATCCAGGGATATTTCATGGCAACAAATTTAGAATGAGACAAGACAGCTTACAAAAGTAAAATTCAAGGACTAGAACATTATAGAATGTAAGTTCTTATCTGATGCAGAGATCAATGAAATAAAGGTTGACACTGACAAAAAGTTGAATGATTGAGTAGAAAATTCCCAGGAACATGGTTACAAAGCAGAGAAATCTGTTGATATTTCAGAGCAGCCATTACAGATACAGGACGACCCAATGACTCAACTGTTGGATGAAATGAAAATAAGAATACTAGAAAAGCATATGAAATATGAAGGTATATGACAATACAATAGACCAGCTATCATCCAATTTCTTTATGGTAAACAAACTTTTAATACAGTCAAAATTATCGACCAGGTTTTAGTGGATATAGTAAAACATGATATGAATCTTCGAGAGATATCGCATCGATATATGTAGCAGCCAGAGCAGCTGGGACTAAATCACATAAGGCAAGCAGAATTTAATCTAAGAGACACAGGAGAAAGACGATTTGCAACTATGATGATAATGCAACTAAAGATGATTTGCGCTGATGAGCAAATAGGAACAAGCGAGAAAACCAATGGTTGTGAGGAGCTTCTCGCAATTGATAGTTTCATAGCTTCTCAAACAAAATAAAATAAGTGTAACATATCTATACCATGTATCGACTACCATACATCATTTGGTTCAGTGCCACAAGATTGACTTCTGGAGAGTCTGAAGATATGCAATATAGATATGAGCATAATTGATTTGTAGGAACACCTTAAGAAGCTATGGAAAGTATCCTTAACAGGGTGACAAGAAAATAGATGCAGAGCCTGTAGTGGGAGATAGTACTTGCTAATCTGAGTCGATTTTACTATAGGATAGCCGATTTCAAGTTACACTAATTTTTAAGATTTTATAAAATTAAGATCCTTCATATGTTAAACAAGTCATAAAACTTAAAAATTAGGTGTATCTCATTTTTTTTTTTTTTTTTTTTTAAAGTATGATTTTGTATTTGTATTGTTTTTCCCTTCCTCCTCATATAATAGTCATATTTTTGCTAATTCTTAACCAATTTGTAATTTTTATACCTCATTTGAAAGGTAATGAAACTTAGATGTTTTCTAATTATTTTGTATGGAACATTTATAGGTGATTTTTTCTAGTAAATTGAAATTTATGAGATGAACAAAGATTTTTTTAAACAAAAATTGAACTATTTTGAAACTTACTGCATTCAATAATGTACATTTGAGTATCAATTTTTGTATTTTAGAATATTTTTATTCTAAAACAAAAAAAAAAAAAAATCAAAAACAAAAATCAGATAAAACACCCAATTTTTAAGTTTTATGAATTGTTTAACATATGAAGAACGTTAATTTCATAAAATCTTAAAAATTAGTATAACTCGAAAAAGGCTAATTTTCGGACTGTAGTTCCTATGTAAAATCGACTCAGATTAGCCTGTACTATCTCCCCCTACCGGCTCCACATTTATTTTCTCATCAACATGTATACGCATCCAACAAAGGAATACCCACCCATTGACTGATTTTTCAAGCTGATTTTTGAGCCTAATTTGATTATGGCTAGCGGTCAACCCTTTAAGCTTATTGTAAAATTCTTCTGGCAAGGCTTACCAAGTGGATCCAGAAACTACCATTTCTAACTGTTTATATGGATGATATTAAGCTATTAATATCAGGAACAAGAATGATCTGAGAAGCCTTTCTTGAACAATGAGAACATACTAATGATTATGGGTCTTGCTTGATTAGGGACAGTCTGGCTGAACACTACATTGGAATAACAGGTGTTGAGATTAAGAACGTCTGATTTTTTGTTTATTGCTCGATTTTTAAATTTTTCTAGGGTTATTTTATTCTTTAATATTTCTTTTACAATAATTTTGCTCATGGTGAGAGCTGTCAGGTTTTCAAAAAAAATATAATTAAAATACATTAATACACAGAGCAAAGATTATTATTCATTAATAAATTATTTTTATTTATCCCCATTCCTAATACATTTAATATAAACAAATATTACTTATAATGGCTAATAGGTTTTCATATCTTGCATTTGGAAAGTTTATAACTTACCAAATAAATGAGGTGAGAGGTAAGATGAAGAAGGATCCACAATTTGTAATACTTTATCTTCCTTTTCACTATGATCAGTACAGGAAGGATTGGGATTGTTCTTACTATCATTAACAGTAGCAGTGCTAGATGTTCCTATCTCTCGCTCCTAAGGAAACAAAAATAATAATCATAAGTTTTATGTAAAAATAGCATTTAATAATTGAAGTTTAGATTTTAATTGCTATAATTTATCATTCAAAAATCTAAATTTAAATTTAAAAATTCGTAGATTAAAAATGAAAATGCATGAGATAGAACCAATACAAAACTAATTTATTTATATCTATTGCAATGCCTAACCATAATGATTTTATATTCAGTTTACCTTGAACAGATCCAAAATCTGGGCACTGTTCATATTAGAATGGTGGAGATGGTCTAACTTCTGAAATCTCATCAATAAAAAAAACCATGACAGACAGAATAACTAATTATTTTTTTTCAAAAAAAAAAAAATCATTAACAGAAAGTTAAGCATAGTCTCGATAATTCCAGTTTTCTGTAAATCTGAGATGTGAAACTTTTTTTAAATTACAATAATGAAAAAATAAATGAATCTGCTGCATTACAAAAATAAAATGATAAATGATAAAATATGAGGCATGATTGGTCACATTAAAAAACTTGTGACTAAGTTTTTGAACAGTTCTTCAATCCACTATCAATTTCATCATCAATAACTGATGGTAATTTTTCACAAATAAAACTCGTCACAGAGCCTTTTAACTGATTCCCGTTCCCTAAATTTAAAGAAATGAGTTTCCATGTAATTTGCTTGAAAGCACGGTAATTTATTAATGAAAAATAGGTAGACTGGGAAGTATGAACAGAAACTTCTGAAATTTCTCTCTTTCCTTGTTCTATCCAATACAACACAAGCATATGGCACACCTAATATCTCATTACTCCATTTTGTTTTGCGAGAACATCCCAAAAAAGAACCACCAAGCAATCAAAGTCTGAGTCAACTGCAAGCTATTATACATACACAGACAAAGACGATACAAAATTTCCAGGTTTCACAAGGACGGCTGGATAATTAGACCAGTTGATTGGAGATAAGTAAAGAAAGATTCTACTTTATTTTTAATAAATATAGAGTAGGATCAACACGATACAAAAATATGGATAGTATATTATTCAATTGGTACCACCCATCAATACATGCTAAATTAATAAACAGTGCACAAATAAAACATCAGAACCCAACCCAGAAACTAAAACTATTGATATTTATAAGGAAGAACACAATACACATGAGCAAATCCAACATCTGCAGAATGTAACAATTATGAAGAATTATGCATATTATGCAAAATCAAGCAGAAAAAATGGCAATATGAATACCTACTGACCTTATTTTAAGAAAAACAAAAAAACCTATACATATAAAATCTATACTGTCTTTATCCTTCTAGACTTAACTAAAGCCTTTAACACCCTAGACCATTCTATTCTCCTCACGAAACTAAAAGCCCTATCTTTTTCCTCAAGCTCTCTCCTCTGGTTTCATTCCTTCCTCTAGAGTAGAAATCAAATAGTATCCATACCAAACCAGCCACTTTCCTCTTCTCTTTCATTGACATCAAAGGTAGCCCAAGGTTCCAGTGTCTCTCCTACCCTCTTTTGCGCCTACATAAATGATCTACCAAATTCCATTCACCCTTGTTCCTACCATCTATACGCGGATGATTTCCAGATATATCTATCCTTCCATCCCTCTGATTTAATTAAATCATTCTCCCTTATCCAAGAGGACCTTAATATCATTTGCAAATGGGCCTCTGATAACAAATTAAATGTAGAAAAAACGCAGGCTATTATCATAGGTTCTAATACCCATTTGAGACCCCTACCCCACCTCCCGATCCTGTCTATGAACTCTCAACCTATTCAATTCCACTTCACAGTTAAGAACCTTGGTATTACCTTCGACCAAACCCTTTCATGGAAACCTCATATCTCCCAAATTTCTCGACGGGCTATATCCATTCTTAAACTATTCCATTCTTCCCAGGATTCCCTTCCGAAACCTAATCGTCAACTCTTGGTTTCTTCCCCTATCCTCCTCCATTTTGACTATAGCTGTGTGACATATGGTGGGTTGAAGGCGGAACTGGAGAGTAAGTTAAAAAGACTAATGAACTGTTTCGTAAGGTTATCTTTAGGGTTCCAGAAGTTTCCCACACATCACATCTGTATACAGAGTTAAAATGGCTTTATCCTTCATCTCACAGAAATTACTTCTTGGCCTCCTTCCTCTATCAAACCATTAATTCTCGGAATTCCTCCTACATCTATAACATCTTTCAGTTCAGATCCTCGGTCTCCTCCCGCACTACAAGATCTCGCTCCTCAAACCTGTATACTTCTTCCCATAAGAGTACATCATTTGACCATTCCCTTATTTCCTGTGCTACTTCCTTATGGAATTCACTACCCTTAATGCTCCATCTCAGTCCACATTTAAATCCCTTCTCTTTCAATACCTCCTTTCCCTCCAGAATGATACTGACTAGCAAAACCTCACTAAAAAAAAAAAAAAAGCATTCAGTAGATGTACATAGGTTTTTATTTTTCCTCTGTGTTTGTTTTTGTTCTTTATTTTTAAAATTGTAAATAGTTAACCAGATTGTTAATTCATATTATTTCATCTTATGAAAGCTAGAATCATTGTATTTACTTATGTACATTATATTATTCTAAGGGGACTTCGTCCCAGAATAAAGTTTATTTTCTATTCTATAACTTGATCATCCTATTAAAAAAAAAAAAAGAAAAAAAAAATTGATAGAAAAGGACATAAAAGAGTACAGAAAAAGAAGGATAGGGACATAAAAGCATTAATTACTAAGATAAAGGTATAGCTACATAGGTCTAGACTAGCGTGGTTCAAAGAGTTCTTCAAGGCTTAGGTTCTTATAACTGGTGAGATTGAGAAGACCTGCTGAGAATAAATCTAAAGAAAGATATTTTCAAGGAGGAAAAGGTCTTTCAAAGACCGATAGAGTTTACTTAGGTAAAAATGACATAAATGTGTCATTATTCGATAATAGTGCATGTGTGATAAACTTTTGAAACAATGTTTACAAGGGAAAAACATACTAACAAATAATATATTTCTAAATTTTTAACAGAAAATATGCATATACTCTTAGTAAATTTATTTACATAAACATACCCGTTCTTTTTCTTTTTCCCTTTTTTCATTGTCTCTTAAGTACTGAAGATAACTATCCCTGGCCACTTGCTCCTCGATTGCTTCATTTGTTGCCTCCCAATCAGTAGCTCTCAATTTATCCTCTAACATAGCCTTAAACACAAATTACTTTTACTAGCAATCATAAAGATCAAGAATAGAGAATGAATTTACTAAAAAATGATTTAATGTGCTACAAAAAAAAAAAAAAAAAAAAAAAAAACAACAACTCAGATTTCCATTATTCTTTGGAATCAAAGGTTTTGTTAATTTTTTTTTTCTTTTTTATGTTTTTAAATCTTTTTTTTTTCTTTTTGATAAATAATAACTTTTGATTTAATAACCTTTTAATATAAAATCAACTTTAATTTCTAAAAATAGATAGGATCATATCTTTTTTTTATTTTTATATTGAGATTTCCGAGCAGCTGCTGAGTAGGTTAGCACACTAAAAACCACTGCTGTTCAAACAAGTGAATATAGAGTTTTAGAATTAGAACATTTTACAGATTGTGAAACATATTTTTTAAAATCAGTAGGTTTTTATTTTTATTTTTTTTTTCACCATACCTGTTCTATTTGCAACTCTTCGCTCTGTCGTATTGCATCATTTAACAAATTCTTCTCAGCTGAGCCAGGATTAAAACTTGGAAGCCCTAAGCCAACACCAATGGTTGCTTTATGAGGATCCACAATGCTATTATAATGGCTTCCTCTTTGATAAGATAAGCGTATAGGTTCATTATCAGACTGATGCATGCCATGAAAGATGTTTATTGGATCTGAAAAAAAAAGAATTTTTTTTATATTTCAGATTACCCTAGACAAATTTCAAGAAACACATCAATGTCGAGTATTGCCATTCGGTTTGAAAATAGTTACGAGGTTGTCAGATAAAATAACTTCAAAAATATATGTTCTATCAGAATTTTTTTTTTTTTTTTCCATCTCAAAAAGGCTGGTTACATTTACTATGAGACCTCATATGAAATTTTGATCAAGCCCCTTGATATACTCACGCCATCAGGCTGAGAACCCCATACTCTTGTGAAATCCACTTTTTTTTTCAGTATATTTCTCGCTACAACTCCGAAACTATTCACGAGAACTGTGCTGAAAAAAGGTGGTTTTCACAACGGTATGGGATTCTAAGCGTGCTGGAGAGGGTTTCAAAACAAATTTCATATAAGAGGTCTCATTGCAAATTTGACCAGCTTTCAGATGAAATAAAGAAATTTCGGAGTGATAGCCAAAAGAGTACCAACAAACATGTTTTCGCGATGTGTTACTTACCACAACACAGCCAATCTTTAGGCATTGGTGGTGGCCAAACCGCTGAACCGATTTGAATGTAATATTATTAAAAAGTAAGTTTAATGTGACGTTAAAAAAAAAAAAAAATGGAACCAAATTTGTAGCAAAGTTGATTTGCTTTAATGTGTTGATGAGGAACTTTAATTATTTTCCTTTATTAAATAATTAACTTTTTTTAAATTATAATTACCTAGTACACATAAGCATTTTCGTTATTTTTGTTTGATTTGTAAAAGATGCACTACAAATAACGGATTCCGAGTTATTTGATCAAACAGCTGTGAACTTACAATTTTCAACCCTTTCCCCTCTCCCCCATGAGATAACCTAAGATATACGATATATATATATATATATATATATATATATATATATATATATATATGATGTTTGTTCAAGCATTTTAATATGTAGGTATATAAAAAAATGTTCGATGATGACGTAATTCCTGATTATGCCATCTTTTTTTTTTTTCATCAATAAATTATTAACGACATATTTTAGGAGATATGTCACAAAATAAGTGACTATATCGAAAAACTTTTTGGAAACAAAATGGCCTCTATTCGAATATGATGTCCCTGTATCTTGGGAACCAATGGATATATAGAGCTCACCCTAATCTCAAATTGTAGCAAATTTAGTTTACTTTAAAAGTATGTAGAGTGACTATACCTATCAGACGCTTCCTTAACTGACATATTGAGCAAAAACTGAAAAAAATCTGAAAATTTTAGCATTAACCAAGACTTTTTCCCGACTTTCGCAAATTTTCTGTAAATTCCCCACTTATTCTCGACCATATGAAATTCCCAACATATTCCCGGAATTCCCGACTAGTAGACACCCTGTAACAAGATATTAAAAAAAGCAGATACATGTGTTTTTGCATTTCATGCGAACTATACCTTTTTTTTTTTTTAATAAAGCGACTGGGTTACTCATATTCACAACCAAATTAAGGTTTTATTAATAGTTTATCAACTAAAGCTACAGCGTTTAAATGCATTAGCGGTTACTAGGGATGGGCAACAATACACGTATATCAATATTCTTCTACTGATATTTCAATATTTTTTCTTATGATATAAATATTGTTATATCGGTTTCTCTATATTATAAAAAGACAACATACAACCACATATACCTAAAAAAAAGTAATGAAAGCTTATAAAAGTGGTTTAAATAAGGGGAAGTTTTTAATGTTTAATGTTTTAATGCAACTTTTCCAACTTTATGTAAGCTGTCTAGGAAATATATTGTTACTGTTTCCACTTCAGTGCCAACAGATTATTTTCTAGAGCAGAGCGAACCACCACCAAGGAATAAATTAAGTATAAAAGTATTGGGATAGTAACTTTTCCTACAATCCACTGAATATGGGGGAATTAAATAGCTGACCTCATAACATTAATATCTATGTATGTATATATATCTACTACCTACTGTTTAATTCATAATAAATTCCTTTGAAATTTTAAAAATTGAAATAATGGTGTTTCTATTTATGTTGTAAAATAAATTAAGGTAACAACATTAAAACAACCACTGCTCCACCCCGGCTCCCAACAAAATACCTTTATATACATACCAAGACAGTAAACACACAATTAATATTGAAAGCAATGTTATAAAATGAGACTTCTGATAAACTTTCTCACTTTTTTTTTTTTTTAGGTTAAGTGTTTGGTTTTTTTTAAATATTACAATCTTCCTTACCTTAAAACAATAAATAATACAGATGACAACAAATCCATTCTAGTCCAGTCAAATTATAACCAAAGTTCGCAAAAACAAATGTATCTACCATTTTTTAATATGTTGTTAGGACTAAAAGGGTAGTTAAAATCCAAGTTTGTAGCCCTGAAAACCTGGAGCGATTTTTATAGTACTCGAAAAATCACAAAATTTTAGCACTATTTTCATTTTTTCACTAATATCTCATAAAATATGTAAATTTGTATGACATAGCATGTGATTTTCAAAGATAGCTCTTATTTACAATATTAAAGGGCACTAAATGTGTGACAATTTAAGCCTAACCGCAGCTCTGTAGATTAATTGGTTGCGAAGATACAGCTCCCCAAAAAATGGTGATTTTTCACAAAATTTGAAATTTTCCTGTAAGAGTCAAAGGGGGTAGTGGGATAAGATAGGTCTGGCGGCCACCACAGATTTTATTCAATCGACCCCAAAACCTTGAAAAGGCCACAAAAAAATTTTTGAGATTTTTTCCGACCCCCCCCCCTCCTCCCTCCCCTGAAACCTCATAGGGGGAAAAACGTGTTTTTTTTTATATTTGAATTTTTTTCGAGAGTTCAAATAAATTTTTATGCGGTTCCGACGCAAGTAAAATTTTGTTTGGGATGTGTAGATGTCCCCGAATTTTTTCAGATTTTATTTTAATGTAAAATTGAATGAAACATAGCTTAATATCCAAACAAAAACGTAAAAATAGGGATTTTTCAGTAAAAACTCTATGGTATTTCGGTGCAGACTCAATGAAAAAAAAAACGGCCTAAATAGCATTGAAAGATTCACTCTTCCTCTTCAATATGGCGCCGAAAAACTTGAATTTGGTTGCTTGTAGTCTGCGACAAATCGATTTTAGTAAAACGTAAATTTTAAACTATGCAATTTAGGCCTATAGAATAAGTCAAATATTGAATTAAATATATGAAAAATAGTTCATATAGGGGTTTTCGAGGTCACTGATCACGAATTTGATACATTTATAATTAGAAACACAATTTTGCATTTGACAGCTGTCAATTGTCAAAATATATATTTTTGACAACAAATTCGTGATCATATATTTAATTAAATATTGACTTTGGTTTTCAACGAATTATACATATATATATATATATATATATATATATATATATATATATATATATATATATATATATATATTTTCTAGGCAGAGAAAAATACACAAAGCTACATGGATATCACCAAATGGAACCGTCTCTAATCAGAATGACCACATTCTGATTAGTTCTCGACACAAGTCTAACCTCATTGGAATCAGAACTTACCGAGGAGCCAATGCAGATACGGACCACTACCTAAGCATTGCCAGGCTGCGTGCAAGGATTTCAATTACAAGGAACAAGGTTGGGTTGTTGCAGAAAAAATTCAACGTTTCCAAGCTAAAGGATGTGGATGGTGTGGAGTCTATCAGGAGAAACTCAGAATAAAGCTTATGGAAGAATTGAGGAGCAGGAATGACACATCTGATGACCAGTGGACGGGAATTTCCTGAGCTATGAAAACTGCGGCAGAAGAAACATTTGGCCATCAACTATGCAATACCAGGTCCCCTGGTTTGACGACGAGTGCTTAACTGCCACTGTCAAGAAAAACGAGGCATATAGGAAGATGGTGCAGTGGCATACAAGGGATACACAGGAATGTTATCATGATAGAAGGAGAGAGGAGAAGAGAGTTCATCGGAGTAGGAAGAGGAAGTGGGAGAACGATAGGATGGAAGAAATCGAATCCTTTAGGCTAGTTGCACACACACCGATTTTTTGCCGGCCGGCAAAAAACCGACTGATATTTTGCCGGTCTAGCTGATTGCACACTCACCGGTTTTTTACCGGTCAAACAATTAGTAAAATTATAATTTTATTTTATTCTTGACTTTTCGACCTAAAACTTTTAACAATTTTTGATTAACAAATTGATATCGTTTCATTCGATTCAGTAACTCAAACAAGTAGTAGCTTTTGTAATTATAGTGCATAAAACAGTAATTATAATGCAGTGGCAGGCGCCGGCGACTCACCGGCATTTTGCCGGCCGTCCAAAAGCCGGCGTGTGTGCAAGGTTACTATTTGACATGTCGTTCACTATTGAAATTTGGATGACCGGTAAAAAACCGGCCGTCCAAAACCGGTGTGTGTGCAACGAGCCTTAGAGCTTCACATGATAGCAGACGCTTTTTTCAACGGGTGAATGAGAGGCGGACGGCATTTAAAGCAAGAGTAACATCATGCAAGGACGAAAAGAAGATGAGGAGAAAGATGCAGAGACAGGAAGAGAAGACATGGAGGATGATGCAGAGCCACCTGATGAGGATGAGGTTGAGAAAGCCATCGCAGAACATAAGAGCAATAAGGCACCAGGACAAGACGGTATCCAAGCAGAGCTATTACGGTATGGCAGACCGGACTTCAATAAGGATCTCCACAATCTCATCCTTACTACTATTTGGCAAGTAGAAAGAATGCCTGAAGAGTGGACAAAAGGCATTATCTGCCCGTTGCACAAGAAGGGAGACCAGCTGGAGTGAAGCAACTAGCGGGGTATTGTTCTCCTTTCATCTGCTTACAAAGTGCTCTCAAATATCCTCTTTGAGAGACTAGTTCCTCATGCAGATAGAGAGATAGGGAAGTATCAGGCAGGGTTTACAAGGGGAAGATCAACTACGGACTAGCTATTTACATTGAGACTGATGCTGGAAAAATGTAGAGTATAGAATTGTAACCTATCATCTCTTTGTCAATTTCAAGTCTGCCTATGATACTGTCGACCGACTGGAGCTTTATAGAGCCCTAACAGAGATGAACGTTCCGATGACATTGGTCAGACTGATTAAGATGACAATGGCAAACTCAAGGGGTATGGTGCGCGTGGGTGCTGATCTTTCCTACCCCTTTGTCAAAAATTGTGGTGTTAGGCAGGGAGACGCTTTGGCCTGCCTTCTATTTAATTTTGCTGGGGAGAAACCTTTGAGGAAGTCTGGAATTCAACTCCACTCAACCCTATTCAACAGCACAGTCCAGCTTCTGAGATATGCCGATGATTTCGATATAGCTGACAGATCGGAACAAGCCCTACGATAATCATTTCTGGCTTTGAAAGACTCTTCGAGGGATCTTGGCCTAGTTGTTAATGAGGCCAAGACAAAGTACATGCGGATTGGAGGTGCCCAACCAGGAGTTGATTATTTTGAAACAGGAGACTACCGATTTCAAAGGGTAACCAGCTTCACCTATTTAGGTTCAGAAATCAACTCCCAAAACGATATATCGCAGGAAATAAAAAAGAGGATTGCAGCCACCAACCGATGCTACTTTAGCCTTGCCAAATATTTTAGAAGTAGGATACTCTCCAAGAGGACCAAAATAAATCTGTATAAAACACTAGTCCACCCAGTCGTCACTTATGGTTCAGAGGCTTGGGCGTTCACGAAGGCAGATGCGTCCAGGTTTCTTGTCTTCGAAAGGAATAACCTTAGATGAATTTTCGGAGCTGTTAGATAGGACAACGTCTGGAGAAGAAGGAGTAATGCAGATCTAGAGAGCCTCTACAACGATGTTGACATAGTCAAGTTCATAAGGCTCGAACAACTTCGATGGGCGGGACATGTGGAAAGGATGGCTGCCAGCGAGATCCCGAAAGTGATGGTGACGGAGGAGCTTTACGGGAAACGGCGAGTTGGACAACCGAGCATTCGATGGATGGACTCGGTTTCTGCGGACGCACGGGCCCTTCTTGGAGCCCAAAACTGGAAAGCTGTGGCAAGCGACCGAGCAAACTGGCGAAAGCTTTTGGAGGAGGCCCAGTCTCGATGACGAGATGTCGCACCATCTATGATGATCTATTTCTGTACTCAAAAAGATATATTACTATGAGGAATTTTGCTGTGAGGAAAGTTGGACGGAAGTAGTAATAAGGTTGTGTTAAAGGCAACCCCTCAAGGCCTTTGTATACCTGTGTTAACTTTAAAACATCTCATTAAACTTAATTTACTTCATTTGATACCATTAAAATTGGTATTTATTGCCTTAAGGTAAGGAAGATTGTAATATTAATTAAATAAAACACTTCTACCTAAAAAAAAAAAGTGAGAAAGTTTATCAGAAGTCTCATAACATAACGTTGCTTTCAATATGTCTTGCTATGTTGCTATATGTTATGTGCTTTTAACTGTCTTGGAATATAAAGGTATTTTGGGTGGGAGCACGAGTGGAGCAGTGGTTGTTTTAATGTTGTTACCTTAATTTATTTGACAACATAAATAGGACCACAATTATTTCAAATGTTTAAAATTTAAAGGAAGTTTATTATGAATTAAACAGTAGGCAGAAGGTATATATGAGTAGATATCAATATTATGAGGTCAACTATTTCATTCCCCCATATTTACGTACTTTATGAGATATAAGCGAAAAAATGAAAATAGTGCTAAAATTTCGCGTTTTTTCGAGTACTACAATAATACTTATAGCACCATATATTCTTTTTATTTTTCTTTCAAAAACCTTTTAATCAATGGCAATCCATTGCAGATAGACACCAGGTTTCTAATCCATAGGTTACCACAGGTCTTATAAGTGAGTAATAGAGTTTAATTTTTGATTTGAACAATATGCTGTTCGCATAGTTCGCCCTGTTTCCAGCCATAATTCTATTTTGTATTTCAGGGCTAATTCAAATAGTTCACCAATCTTTCCACCTAGCATTACTTCAGTTGTGTTTTCTATTGTCATTCGTTGTATCATGGTAAACTATGCAAAATCCTAATCTCAAGATATTTACCATGATACAAAAATTAAACTTTATCACTCACTAATTAGACCTGTGGTCACCTATGTATCAGAAACCTATATGCAGTGAACTGCCATCGATTAAAAGGTTTTTGAAAGAAAAATGAGGAGAAGAATATATAGTACAATAAGGTTTGAGGGAAGGTGGAGAGTAACAAGTATGAATGACAATAGAAAACATGACTAAAGTAAGTGGAAAGATTGGTGAACCATTTGATGTTCTAAAGCCTAGTACGCACTGGGTCACATTTGAATCGACTCACATTTTACTCATGTCCTGACTCTGCGTCAATCATGTTTTTACTATGTTCATAATTCAAATGAACCGTTTCCACACCAAGACTCATATTTAATTCAGTTCTTCCCGAAACGATGACGGAGCAACTAGTCTTGTCAGGGATTTCCGTAGCCCTTTTTTGAATAGTTATTCAAAATAGTAGAAGTTTGAAGAAAAAACGGACTAAACGATGGTGGGTTCGAAAATTATTTAATGGGGGGAAATCATTACGCTCATGGACTTTTGAATACATTAAAAATGGAAGATGGAATGGGCTTCAGAAATTTTCTTGCGAATGTCGCCAACCAAATTCGAAAACATTTTAACCAAAGTTGGAAGCCAAATATCAAGAAAAAATTCAAACTTTAGAGACTCAATTTCACCGGCCAATAGATTAGCCACAACTCTACGATTCCTTGCCAGTGGGGACTCATTCACCAGTTTAATGTACACATTCAAAATTTCCAAACAATCTATATCCGAGTTTGTTCCAGAGGTATGCGAAGCCATCATTCGTTCTTTGAGAGAATAAATCAAGGTAACCAACTTTAAACTAGTAAAATATCAAATACAATATTTAAAAAAATATCTATCTCTGAATACATTGAATATAGCAATAAATTGATAAATAGTAATAAGAGTAAAATATATAAAATAAAAATATAAATGGTAAAATATATAAAACATAATTATCGGAACACATTGAACATAGTAATAAAGAAAACAATTAATGGTAAAATATATAACAATTAAACGTCTTTGAAACTACTAATGTAGTCTTGTGAATTGGTGATAGTATCATTGTTTTTAAGGTTTCTGTGGAAATCGAAATTATTCTCAAAAGTGTCGTTGCAATCTATAGGTGACGGAATGAGAGATGACGATGATCTTGAGGAAATAGAGCTAACCGTTTGACGACGATCTGCATATTCACCATTTTCTAAATCAAACAGAGTTTGAGTAATTTTTTGTTTGCCAAATTTTTTTTTGCACATTGGCCTGCTGCTGCGGTGTCCCAGAGACACCGATTTGAATGCAAATCTTCAATCAAACTTAATGCTTGGACCGTACTCCACGACATAATAATATGTATATTATTTAAACAGTCTTTAATAATTTAATTTTATTTAAATAAGATTTAATTTTATTATTAATATTAGATAGTATAGAATTAATACAAAGAAAGAAAAACAAACTTGTAAGCCGGAACAATAGGTGCACACGAAAGGAAGCTAGAGGGAAGGGCTCTTTCCCGATCGAGATTCACGTCCGCACTGAGTCATATTGCGGAATATGAATCAAACAAACGTCGAAGAATCCCATTTCAGATGGGACGCAAAAAAAGTCAGAAATACTAACCCGCCGAACATCATATTCATTGTCACAAGAGTCGATGTTGCTAGGAGTCAGCGTACACTCTCGCGGGACTCAGCTCAGACGCAGAGAGTCGATTCAAATGTGTCCCAGTGCGTACTAGAATTAAGGAAAGTAAGGCAGGGAGATGCATTGTCTGACACACTTTTTAACCTGGCTCTACACTCAGGTAGTAGAAGTAATACTGAAATTGCAGATATACTAAAAAGTAAGGATATAGTCAACTATATAAAAGCAAATAGACTGTGAGTTGAGAGGATGGAGGATGAAAGAACTCAGAAAAAAATGCTGGATATGGTAATATTGGAGAGGAAGCGTTTGAGTAAGTAAGATCAGAATGTACAATCATTTTTTGGTTATAGATAATATAGATTTATGATAAGTAAAGTAGATAATGTAGTTCTTACTAGTGAGGTTGATGTTACATGCAAACCTCAAGTCTATACAAGAACTAGAATTAATGAGTGACATTAGTATTACAAAATAATAGAAAGTAATGTGTTCAGTTATTACACCTAATTAACACAATTAGGTTATATCAAAAAGTGAAATTCAAACATGGGTTTTTACAATAAAAATAGATTTTTACAAATAAATTATAACACCAGTGTCAAAATAATATGTTCCATTGGTCACTCCAGCCACCAATCAATTCAACCAATGCAATAATAAGAAATATAGTTTAAAATAATTGTTTGGTTGACTTTAAAATATTTTAATTGTATCTATTTATTCCATATTTTTTCATAGGACTACAAAAAAATAGATTAAACTTTCTACCTTTAGCCCACAGCCATACTAAAACCTGAGACCAAGAGATAATTGTCTATTTATCTATCCATTGAGCTCCAATAACTCCACTATTAATAACTCTGATTAAATGTTTAGAATATTTGGAAATAATTTTATAAAAATAATTATTGTAATTACACAACAGAAAAGGAAAATGTGGACAATGACATTATATGGTAATAAATATACTGAATATAAAAATATAATGAATAAATATTGCTGCTAAGAAATAAATGTAATATTGGTTCAAATAATGTTTATTTTTTAATGAAGATTAGCAAACTAAAAATGTATTAATCATTATTTTACAGAAGTAAAACATATGATTATAACCAATAAAATGAATTTTGATCTTGCCACCCTAACTAGAATAGGTAGGTAACCTATGGATAACCCGTCCTGCCTGCCCTAGTTGGAGTACATAAGGATGTTAAGTCCCAATAAACAAATAAACAATGATATTATGAAAATAAATCAAAAAGTTGAAGATTATAAATAGGTAAAACTAAAATTTTAAAGCATATTATAAATACAAATCAGTTAACTCAAAAGAATATAAGAAATGTAAGAATAATTAAAATAAAACCAACCTTTGCCATAGCAAAACACTTCGATTGTTCTATTATACATTTCACTCATAGCTTGCATTTCAATATGATTTCCATGTGTGCAATCGAGCCTTTTTCTATTCACATAAGTGTCAAAGTCTTCGGTGACATACTGAGAAAAGTAGTCACTATTTAAAGCCTGAGAACAATAATAAATTAGAGATCAGATGACTTTTCTAAAGATTAAACATGAATCAAATTTGTTACAAATCGGTAATAAAAATATGTATGCATTGTTTCTTTATTATTTAACATATTACTTTCCATATATATTATTATTATTAAGACATTGCGATACAAGCCAACTACGGACCACACGTCTTTATAATATAAAACTCATTTATATAATTTTATCAAATTGTTTTGAACTTCATACTCTATCTTTCAATTATACATCTTTAGTTTTTAGTTACAACCTTACTTATTTTGTAATTTACTATTTGCTTATTATTAAAGATACTAACTTATCTTTTGTTATTATCTTCCTTTCATATTTTGTTTTTGTACCTTTAATGTATTTAATAATACCATACCTACTTTAGTATTTTATTTTGGAGCCCTCAAGAAGGAGACTTGCAGTAAAAAAAACAGCGGCACAATAAATTAACTTAATATTATTGTGTTTTAAATGACCACAACCCCAACCATCTCTTCTTAATTTTTGAAATTTCTTTATTTAAATGATTATGTAATAATGAATTCAAAAATCGTCACTTGAGGTACGCCTGATGGTATAGAAGGATCAATACAATTAGTATTGATCAATTATTGGCCACTTCTATTGGGATTATTTTATTAGAATTCTAGTTTCAAATGCTAAACATTCATCTTCATTTCTAAAACATACAAAATTTTCAACACATCAGCACTATGGTACATGGTAATTAAATTGATAATTTAATTATTAAATTCAAATTAGAATTAGAGAAGAACAAAACTTTTAAATTTTTTAGACATACAAATCTCTACAAAAAATAAACAGCATGAATTTGATATATTCAGGAAACCCCCACACACAAATGTAGTTATACACAATAATGCCAGGAGACCACTAACACAAACTCGCAGTATTTAATAGCATGATTTAGCGCCTTTTAATCATACCATTAAATGAACAAAATTATAATAAAGAAATCCAAACCATATACACTATAGCCAGCAATAACGAATACAGTAAAATCACGATCCACAATATTTAAAAAAAAACAAATCCATAAAAAAATATGAATAATATATACATAACACCTCCAGAGGATAAAACTACCCATAAGAAATATATTTTGATACCATATTATGGCCCAATATCCACCAAAGTCGGAAAGGAATTTAAAAATTGGTCACTTGAGGTACGGATGATGGTATAGAAGGATCAATCCTAATTAAAAAATTGGGTTTAAACCCTGCATTTAAAATAGATAAACCATTGTCATCATATTTCCCATCACCTAAAGACAAAAAAGACCCTTTCCAAAAAAGCGGTGTATATGAACTAAAATTTAATGACTGTGAAGCTCAATACACGGGAAAAACTGGACGATCGGTAAATCAAAGAGTAAAAGAACACAAAAGAGCAAACAATAATAAGACTCAAAATTTCAATTTCGCTATCCATCCCGATAAAAATATCCATAAATTTAATAAAGACTCGGGAGTAAAAATAATACATTAAGTAGAAAATAGGCAAAAATTAAATATTAATGAATCATTAGAAATAATAAAAAAAAAAAAAAAAAAAAAAACCTGTACCACTTACAACCCATGAAGGGTCTCTGGTTCAGTACTTAGGTAGGCTGTACTGTTTCTAAGCCAACGGTTGTGAAAGGAGGTGATTTGGCCAGAATTCACGCCCAACCGCCAGGTTTTTCCCCAATTAAGGGTACTCACTTTTTAAGGGGCTGGGTGGGCCCCAGGAGGGTCTCCCGACCTCGAATTCGATCGACTGAAATAACAGAATATAAATTTTCTGCCTTCAGTCGGACTCGAACTCGGGCCCGGGAGCATGGTAGTCAAGCGCCTTACCCACTGAGCTACCGCGCCTCCCTTATTTATTAGAAATAATAAAATCGTTTAAAACCAATCCAGATATTTGTTTAAATGACCAGATAAACATTTCAAATAGCCCCATTTAAATTTGTTTCCAATAGAAACAGAAAAATCCAATGAGTCATAGGATAAATCCCATAGTAAACCCTAAAAATTTAACCTACCTGCCCCCTTCCCCTTTCCATGATGGATATATCTCAGATATCTGTTAGATCTTCTCAGGTGAGTAACAATTTTTTATTTCTTGTCTTACATTTTTGAAAACATTAGTATATACAATCCATGTAAGTATGTAACATAGTGGTGATGTGTTGAAAATTTTTTATGTTTTAGAAACTGATAATTAATGTTTAGCATTCAAAACTAGTATTCTAATAAAATAATCCCAATAGAATTAATACATTAATCCTAATTAAAAATCATTGTTTTATTAATTGTTAAAAAAAAAAATTGAACTTTTATTTCTAAAAACAATGAAGTTATGAAATATGGTATTAATTTAACGTTATGGTATTAAAAGATGCATGGTATGGGAAAAACATAACAATGTGAAAAGTCAATCTGTAAGGTACTATTCAGAATAAAAATGTAGAAACAATAATAATAATGAGACAATTCAAATTAATTGATATTTACAATATAATCCATGCAATGTTTACGAACAACACCATGCATATCTTGATCTCCATAAACTTGATCAGCTACAGCACGGAATAAACATGCTCCATCTTCTCCCATCTTCTTAACAAGAAATCCACGCTTACGCATCTTCTTTTCAAAGTTACGATCTTCCTACAAAAAAAAAAAAAATCTAATTAAAATAAATATATGTTGAGGTACATATGATGGTATAGAAGGATTAACCCTGAAATCAAAATAATATGGGGGTTGTGATGGGCAAGAGTCTTAGTGCGCCTGGAACAGAAGGAATTTGGTCTTGAAATGAATCTACGCCAACTCAATCTGGCTAGAATAGGCTGGTAATCTGTAGGATAACCCATCCTTTCTGCATAAGCAGGAGTACACAAGGATGTTAAACCCCAACAAAGAAAGAAACAAATAAATACAATTCATGTTATTAAATAAAGATAAATTTATGTAACATTATTTATATTTAACATATAAAAAGTATAATTTCAAAAGGTTAACGAAATGCATCTCATCTGTTTGAGCAATTACCTCCTCATTCAAAATAAAACGTCCCACCAAGCCATTTTTTCAAGATTGTAAATATAAAAAAAGATCACAGAGGGGAGGGGGGGAAATCTAGAGGATAATATAAGAATTGGTATTTTAAATAAATTGTTTTTTTTTTTTTTTTTTTTTTTTTTTTTTTTTTTTTTTTTTTTTTTTTTTTTTTTTTTTTTACGGCTCTACAACCCGGTGACAGGTCTTGGCCTCCTCCAACCGTTTCCTCCAATCGTCACGGTCCCGCGCTGACGCCGTCCAGTTTCGCACCCCCAACATGCTTCTGGCATCTGCAGCGACCCCATCCGACCACCTAAGCTTTGGTCTTCCTTTTCTCCTTGTCCCATGGATCAGTTGGGTCAGCAACCCCTTTGGCATATCTCCATCAGCCATTCTGGCAATATGCCCAGCGTACCTTAAGCGCCTTAACTTGTAGGTTGTAACGATGTCTGCCTCTTCAAAAATCGTATACAACTCCTGGTTTGTGCGGCGTTTCCATTCCTCTCCGATTTTTTCCCCACCAAAGATTCGTCGGAGAACTTTTCTTTCAAAGATCATCAGTTCTTTTTTTTCGGCTGCCTTTGATGCTGTCCAACATTCCGATCCATACAGGAGCACGGGGCGCACTAAGGTTTTATAGAGGTAGAGCTTGGTCTTTCTTGAGAGTATTCTCCCTCTGAACTGCCTTGCTAGACCAAAGTAGCATCTATTAGCGGCGGCTATCCTTTTCCTAATCTCCACATCGGGGGTGCTGTCTTGAGTGACTATTGAACCCAGGTACTTAAATTCAGAGACCTTCTCGAACCTGTGTTGTCCTATTGCCACTGTCTCACCTGGCCTCGGAACCTCTTCTGATGCCATGTATTTGGTTTTGGACTCGTTTACCTCAAGCCCAAGTTTACTGGCCGAACTCGCCAGAGCCAGAAATGCCTCACTCATGGACTGGAAGGAGCGCCCCACGATATCTACATCATCTGCGTATGCCAACAATTGCACGAGGCTGTTAAAGATGTTTCCGCATCGCTCATCTCGGCGCAAGCCCGCATCTCTTATCGCCTTCTCAAGAGCAAGATTAAACAATAAACAGGCCAGTGCATCACCTTGCCGTAATCCCTTCCTTGCATGAAACTCTTCTGTCAGTTCACCGTTTATCCTAACTACACACCTCATATCCTTCATAGTGACTTTAATCATCTGTATAAGCTTCTCAGGTATATTAAGACCCCTGAGGCCACTGTACAGTTTTTCATGCTGTATGCTGTCATACGCCGCTTTGAAGTCTACGAAGAGATGGTGCGTTTTTATCTTGTATTCTCGGCCCTTTTCTAAGATGGTCCGCAGACAGAAGATTTGGTCCGATGTAGATTTTCCTTTTCTGAAACCGCATTGGTACGGACCAAGTTCCCTTTCAGCATATGGCAATAGGCGTTTAAATAAAATTTGGGATAGTATCTTATATGCACATGAGAGCAACGAGATTCCCCGGTAGTTATCACATGCATATCTATCGCCCTTTTTGTGAATAGGGCATATTATTGACCTGTTCCAGTCGCTGGGCATCACCTCATCCGTCCAAATCATAAGGAGAAGGTCTTGGAGTACCTTAGTGAGTTCACTTCCACCACCTTTCAAGAGTTCCGCTGGCAGTGCATCGGCTCCAGGGGCTTTATTATTTCTGAGCTTGCTGATGGCATCCTCTATCTCATCCTCATCCGGGGGCTCGAGTTCCACTTCTTCAGTCTGGTTTATCCTGTCTTCCTCCTCCTCCTCCTCTACGTCTTGGTCTTCCATTCCCAGTTCTTGTTCTTCGATTCCTCCACTGTTGAGAAGATCATGGAAGTGGTTCCTCCACTCTGAAAGAACTTTGTCCTTGTCGGTGATCAAGTTACCCTCTTTATCCCTGCATGATTTTAGTTCATTTGTAAAGGGCTTCCTTTGTTTGTTGACCCGTCTGAAAAAATTCCTGCTTTCCTGATTACAGCGCAGCAGCTCAACCAACAAATAAATTGTTTAGGCGATCAAAACTGTGTAGCTAGGTGAGCACATGTACAAATTTTGACGGAAACTTTTTAAATGAGGACAACTATTCTTGATTTTTTGCTTAATTGGTACAATAATGAGGCATAACACTCTCCGGTTATATCTTTATCTTTTTTTTAAGTAATTGAAGTAGATGATTCTATTCATCAAGGAAAAGATAACATCTACTTTCTGGCTTGTTTTCACTCAATCTTAAGCTTTTCCATAGCATACTTGCCTTCAAAAACTCACTTTTTTGACTATTCTTAAATCTTTGGAATCTAGTGGTTATCTATGTTTCATCCACAGTTATGTATTGATGCAGAACTTGGTCAAGATTACAACAGAAAAGTGTGAGAACCAGCTACACAGTTATGTTTTACTATTAAATAATGTTATTTTCCTGAGTAAAAATGCTGCACCTATCCAGGCAATTTTTTTTGGGGGCAAAATTGACAACACTATGCCATCCGATATGCCTGTGACCTAAACTATTTAGCAGAAACAGTGATTCTTAATCAATCTATAAACAACTTTTTATTTAATGTCAATAATATTGTGGGTAGTTACTTCCACTGAATGTCCTGAAAGAAAATCATTTCTCAAAACTCACTTTTTTTATGTTTACAGATAAACAAAAGTTTTATAATAATAATAATAATAAGCCTTTTATTATGTTCAGAACTCAACAAAATAAATCTTAAAAAATAAATACAATAAAAAATTAATTTAACATATTTACAAATAACTCCAATTATTAATATATTTACAAATAAAATTCTTATGTGAACTTGAACATGGGCCCTCCCTCAGGGAGTATAAGTCTAGACTTTCCCAGGTCACCAGTCTACTGGGAAGCCAAGTTCGCGATCTGGGTCCACTTCTCTTTCCATGTATCTCTGTCCCTTGCCATTCTTCTCCACCAGGTCCAGCCTTATTCATAAAAAAAGTCACTTAATCTTTTCATCCGTCTTCCTCTTCGTCTTTTGTAGCTATAGGGTGTCCTAATAGTCACCTCCATTGACTACCTTTTAACATTTCTTCTCAAAATGTACCCTACCCATTCCCATTTTTGTTTCTTGATATGGTCGATTATGTCCTCTAGGTCAGTCTTTTCTCTGATGACACTCCTAACCTTCTTTTTTCTCTTTATCTTAGTCATACTACTTTCCATTGATCTTTCCCAGCTTATCAATATCTTGTTTCGGATTTCGTTAGGGTCCAAGTTTAGCTACCAAAGGAGACAAGGGGAAGTAAAGAGGTATCAAAAACTTTCTTTTTTATCTGTTTCGGGAAATCATTTTTCATTATTGATCTCAATGACCAGTACTTTGCCCATCCAATGGATGTTCTTCTATCCACTTACTTCCACGATTAGTTTGTAAAAATGAGACCAACTACCCAAGATATTTATAGTCCTCTAGGTATTTATTCTAAGCTATGATTTCCAACATTGATATCCACCTTTTCGACGTTTGTCATTAGCTTTGATTTATCAAAGCTAGGTGAGAGACCCACTTCTCTACACATCTCAAATGTTTTTATCATCATTTTAAGGTCTTCTGCAGTGCTCGCCAACAACACAATATCGTCTGCAAATTGAAGACAGTTCAGCCATCTTCCACTGATCTTTAAGCCAACATTCTTCCAATCTATACACCAAAATACTGTTACTAACACTAAGATAAACAGTATAGGTGATAAAGGATCTCCTTAACGCACTCCTCTCCTAACACCAAAGTTTGGACCATTCCATTCAGCAGCAATGAATGCTTCCATATCCTTATACAGCTGCATAACTACGTGAATATATTTGTAGTCTATACCTATTGCTTGTAGAGCCTCACAGATACTTCTATGAAAAATGCCGTAGAGCACTTTCTGGAAACCTACAAAACACAAATAAGTATTAAACCTGTATTCCTTTACTTTTTTAATGACCTGTTTAATGGTCTGAATTTAGTTAGTCACAAAATATCCTTTCCTGAATTCATATTGATCCTAACTTATGAATTCCATTATTCTCCCAGTGAGATGCTGCTTAAGGATAGAGGCAAACACATTCGATACTATCGAATAGAGAGATTTATTTGATTCTATAATTATCAATCTTATTTCTAATGCCCTTTTAATGATGCAAAATGATCTTGGCTGTCTTCCATTGGTGGGAAATTTTTTCTTAAAACATTATTGAGTTAAATAATTTTTTCTAATGTCCAATCATAACTGAACCTCCTGCTTTTAACATCTCACTCCTTATTCCATCGGGAGTGGGACTTTTATTTATCTTTAGGTTGTCTATTGCGTTCCTGACCTCTGTTCTTGTAATTGTCCTTTTTAGAAATAGGTGTTCCTATGTGCAGTCACTGTGCTAGAGCAAAGTTTACAAGGCCTAGCAGCTCCACTATTCCTTCTTCCATAAGTATTGGTGCCCATTATTTCTTCTTCCCCGTCCAGCCTACTACCTATTCTTCCATTAAAATCACCCATAATGAAAACGGCTGTCTTGTGTTGTTTTAACCTGTCCATGAACATTTCTAAGTCCTTATAGAACTTGGCTTTTTCCTCTTCTGGTTATTCCGCGGTTAGTTTTATAATTCAAGAAACAATAAAAATAATATCAGCTTCAAATCAATACTTATAAAGACTTGTATACACACATTCAGACATACAGCCAGACACACATGCAAGCAAACAAGCAAGCATGCACAGGAACACACACTCAATTACACATTGGTGGCGCTAAAGAGTACTTACTACCTTCTTACAATTTATTTATTTTATTTTTTATTATTATTTTTTTTTTATTACCTTCTTATTAGTTTATTATTTTTTTTAATGAAGGAAACCATTGCAATAGTTAATACCTCAATCCACTGAGCTTCTGTACGTTTTGTCTTATGGCTGAAATCATACTCATCACCGCTATTATAACCACATGCTTCTGAATTTGAAGGACCTGGGTGATCATTATCTGTTGAACATGATGGAGAAGTGTGATTAGGTGAACTAGTATCCACATCCCAATGAATTGTGGTCCTGGCAGATCTAAAAAATTAAATTAGTAGCATGAATTTAATTATAAAGAAAATTTTACACAAAATAATCTTGAGATAATCAAGAACGTGGAAAAGCATTGGAAGGCGAGAAATCTTAAGGTATAGGTTTGATAAAAATAATAAATCAAAATGGGTGATACCAATATTTACGATCAAAAAATGAGAAGTGAAAGGAATGTTAAGTACCTGAATTCCTCAGGTGCAGTTAATAAACATGCAGTAATGTTATGCAAAATACCAGAGTAGGCATCAGGCGAACGCCAAGACTACAGAGTACACTTCAAGAAATGACAAGAGGTAGTAAAGAGGATAAACATTTTTCATCTTTCAACTTTGCAAGGATCTGTGAAATTCAGAGGTTAAGCAAAGAACTGGTCACGCTTCAGCACTTGATAACATATAAGTCAAAATATTTAGAAACACTATCCTCAATATTCAGAACACCTAAAGATATACTACAATGGTGTCCTCAATTATGAAATTCATAAGTTGTTCATGTTGCTATAATTCAACAGAGCTTTACACCCACCGAAACTGGAATGAGATAGTGCATTCAGCCAATTTCTCAGCTGAGTCAGTACCTCCTGCAAGCCAATCCTCAACTCGCCGATATACTTGCTCTTCACTCTTTACGCAAACTTACTTAGTCCCTATAAATCTACAAATTCAGCCTCACAAATTTATATAAATGCAGAATGATATAGTTTCAAAAATGTCTGGAAAGTGGTCAAGTGAAATGTCATTACAATTCATTGAAATGTATAAAACATGTATGAATAGTATACATGTAGGGTGAAAATTCTCTTGATTTTGTATAATTTGTAAATTTATGAAAACATGTTCCAATTTAATCATATCAGATTACAAAAGCACTCTACTCTACAATAGCAAGGTGAAATAACACAGATAAGTTTAATACCTCTTTCAAATGCGATTGTTTCACTGGCCTCTAAATTTGCTAAACTGAGAAGCGAAGAGAGTGACTCAGCCCAACACTGGGAAAATGCAAAGCCCCCTAGAGGATAAGCGTGGAAGCTGAATATTAAAATGCTTATTATAAATAATGAGGAAACTTTAAAGGTGAGGCGCCACCGCGAACGGACTTGACTTGACTTGAGTAGACCTGACCGGACTAGACTTGGGTGGGGGTGCGTCACCAAAACCTGACTTGACTTGAGTATCGGAGCAGACCAACCCCTTTTTTTAGTATTGTCCAGAGAGAAGCCAATATGGAAGCACACCTACTAGACATTGATTCTGAATCCTCTGATACCGATTATGAATATTTTATAACAAGTATATTAAATTATCAAAGGAAGTGGCTATCTCCATACATAAAAGATCGAACGAAGCACGGTGAATTTCACACGTTGTTTACAAAGCTTTTGAACGAACAATTTCAAAATTATTTTCGATTGACGGATGCTGAGTTCGATTTCATTCACGATTTGATACATGAGAAAATTAAGAAACAAGACAACAATTTCAGAAAGGCCATTCGTACAATGGAGAAACTGACAGTGTGTTTGATGAGAGTAGAGAAAATTTCTATTTAAAGTACAATAAAAAAATTTATATAAATTTACTAAGAGAAAATTTTATTGATTTTAATTACATACTTAAATACAATGAAAGTAATAACAAAAAAGTATTTTTAAGGCGCTGAAGCGAAGCCTGGTAATTGAAGCTGGATAAATTGTTTTCAATTGATAGTTCATAATCAGGAAATGGGCTACTTTCTGATGAAGACATGTCATGCGTGTTGAAGGTCATGAGGTGATTGTTAGTTAACTACATCGCATTCTCGGCCTCTGACACTGCAGCCAATAACTTTCTTTTAATATTCCATTGTAGCCGTGGAGTCAATTTTTTTGTAGCTTCACACATATAATTGAAAAAAAGTTTCAATCAGACGGTTGAAACAATAATTGTCTTCGCTGGTCATCACATGATTTTTGATGTGATTGACATGTCGATCTTCTCTTAGTTATTTGAGTTCAGCATTTATTATTATAATATTGCTAGGCTTATTTTTGACCGTGAAGATGCAGTTGAACCTTCTGTTGTGGTTTCTTGAATTTCCTCTGCAGCAACTGTTTGCGTTGATGAAGCAGTATCTGAGTAAATATTATCACTCTGCTCGGTGATTGACGCGTTTACTTCCATTTCACCAGTTTCATTTGTGTGCCGTTTTTGGTCTTTCATAAACGGTTTGAGAAAAGACATTTGCTCAGATAACTTCCACTTGGCGGCTTTAGAAGGGGATCCATCATCGCCACTTCTAGTCTCTAACCGTCTCAACTGCTTCGGTAAGCGTTACGAAGCTTAACCCAATGGGTTTATGCTTCGTCACCTACAACAATTAGAAAAATCAATCAATTATAGGAGGAAAATAATAATTTACTAATTATAACAAGGAATTTATGTTATGATAATATTATCAAAAAAGTCCTTAATACAAAAATGAACAGAAAAAATTCCATTCTCAAGAAATAATTGATTACAATAACATATTAAATTCTCATAGGTAACTATGTTGTCTTATTCCAGGTACCTTGCATTCTACAAGTCGTTGGAATATAGCGATCGTTTGGGCCATGGCACAATCTCGAAGATTGTCGTTGAAGTTTGTGAGGCCATTTGGAAACATTTGCAGCCAACTGAAATGCCAGAGCCAATAGAAGAGACTTTTAAAAAATTTGCTGATAATTTCAAGGCAAAATGGAACTTTGACCACTATATGGGAGCGCTTGACAGAAAACACATTAAAATAAAATCACCTCCAAATTCTGGTTCTTCTTTTTATAATTACAAAAAAAGTTTTTCAATAGTTCTCTTGGCACTTGAGGATGCTGACTACCGATTTCTATTGGTTGACATAGGATCAATGGGGCGCTTCAGTGATGGAGGTATTTTCTCATCAAGTTTTATTGGACCGCGAATAAGGCTTTCAAAGAACCTTCCTGCACATGAGCCTTTGTTCAAAGGAGGTGAACCTATGCCATTTGTGGTAGTAGGAGATGAAGCTTTCCCACAACTGACACATTTAATGCACCCTTATCCAGGAAGGAATCTAGCAGTGGATAAATCAGTTTTTAACTACAGGTTGTCAAGTACACAAAGAGTTTCTGAGAATGCTTTTGGCATACTATCTGCCAGATGGAGAGTTTTTCGCACACCATTTGAGATCAAGGTGGAATCTGTTGACAGTAGTGAAAGCATGCTGTGCGCTTCACAATTTTCTCACAAAAAAGGCAGGAAACAGTACAAGATGGACCAGTTTCATAGACATCTGGATTACGAGGGGTGCCAGTGAGAGCTACCACTAAAGCTCTCAGAGTCAGAATTATTTTAAGAACTATTTCATAGCACCTGAGGGAGAAGTCTCGTGGCAGCCGATTATATCCATATAATACATACTGTTGAAATACAGGTATTATTGCCATTTACAAGTATTTGCGATGTGTAGCTATTTTTTTTTGTCAATTTTTAACTCTTGTACTACCAAATAAGTAATAATAATAATAACTATAATTAGCATAATATATAATTATAGTTGGATTGAAAGCTGATGGCTCCTGGGGAAAAATGGAGAGAGGGAGGCGTGGCTGGTCCGGGCCAATGAGTGGTACGCAGGGTTGCCGGTTCTCTCCCCATCTAACTAAGGTGCTCACATCGCAAGCTCGCGAAATGGTTTCAAGAAATTTCATTCGAAATTTCAAGAATAAAACATAACGTATAATAAAACATAATAAAGCACAATTCATTTCTTTTTAGTTCGAGTTCGAAAGATAACTTTGGCAATTATCAATTCCTTCATGGTTTAAATGGTTTCACAGAATAATATAAAGTACAAATATTTCTTATTGTTAATGTTGTTACATATCAGTTAGGTTAATTTTTTTTTTTAATTCAGTTATTAGATGAAAAAAAGATAAAATAATGCTAACTACGATGCTTAAAATAGCTAAGCTTTAGTTAAAATTATCAAAACATATTTTTAAAAAATAAAAGTCAAACAAACATAAAATAATTTAGACTAAGATCTCAGCAAATAATTTAGCATTAGATCTGAGATCTCAGCGGGACGACCCGCCTGATGTTTGGCAACGTTCCTCCCCCTCCTCTTGCGAGCCAAGAGCCATCAGCTTTCAATCAAACTATAGTTTATAAGTGTGTTTTGTCAATTTCTAACATTGGTGTTAACAACAACAAAATGATAATGTGTAAATAATAAACTTATATGTATTTGATATATATTTTTATTTGCATACCTGATTGTAGATTGCATTTTCCAGCAATCTTAGCCCAAATCTTGGATTTCTGATGTATATTGCTGTACATCTTCAACGAGGAGTCGAACAATGCTGGCTCCTCCCTCCCTCACGAGCTCAATTAACTTTTCTTCTATGTCCATGATTTACGAACTTCACAGGGACACTGCCACGTGCCATGCACTGCCAGACAAGGGTTTGTTTATGAAATAAGGGGAAGGAAGTAGGAGTGGGGGGACCGGAATCCTGTGCCAACCCAACCTAACCGGATCGCCAGCAGAGTCAGGAAGCAGGCTCAAGTTCGCTCAAATCAAGTTCGGTCCGTGTCGCCGTTCCCTATTAAAATCACAGTGTTGGTCCAGTCTGGTACTCCATTAAAATCAAGTCAACTTTTGGTGGCACCTCACCTTAAATATTGAACTTAAAGATTTCTTGAAAAAAATAGTTTTAAAGAAATTTTGACTTATAGATAGGTTAAAATTTTATCACCTGTGTCCAGCTAAAGATAGTTATTACTTGGAATCATAGAATAGAGGATTTTTTTTTTTTTTTTAGAGTTAAAGAAAACAAAATTGAGCTATTATTTAACAAACTCTTCTGGCACTATGGCCTATGAAGGACCTTGGCCTCCTCACTGATCTTCCTCCACTGAGACCTCTCCTCCAAGGGCACACACTCAAGAATCGCAGATCAGCCTCATAGTCAAAGTCTGGACCTGCCTCTTCCTCTTTCTCCATCTGGACATCCTTGCCATATTTGCTTTGGGAGTATTTTTGGATTCATATGAACCAACCATCTTATTCTCCCCTTTTTAATACAAGAAACTATATCAGGCTCTCTAAATAGGTCCTTTAATTCATTGTATGTTGTTAAGCAGAAACTATTTCCTTCTTTGGTTGGTCCATTTATTTTCCATTCAATTGTTCTCTCCCATGTACACAGTCATCTCTCTTGCTGCTTGGTTAGTGTCCATGCCTCACTACCTTAAATTACTACTGGACAAAGGGCGGCCACCTTATAAACCCTTATTTCTAGTTTTATTGGTTTCTCTTGAGTTAGAAAATTTTCCTTAGCGACCAGTAGCATTTGTATAGACGAGGTATTGGGTCATACTGTTATAAATACATCCTTCACGCTTTGCTTTAGTTGCCATCATAATTCTCTCAAGCACCATATCAAACAACACTGGAGGTATTGTGTGGGTGACACAACAAACAGGGGGTGTTTAGCTCCTTTTTGAATGTCAAAGCCTCAGGGCATTTCTGCTTGGACTTGCACTAAACCTCTACTTTTATGTAGTCATTCTTACTAGCTTGATAAGTTTAGTGAGGCAACCTAGAAATATCAGGTTTTCATATAGCTCACTTCTTTCAATGCTGTCATAGGCCTGCTGAAGAGTTGAAAATCTATGTTCTTAGCTATTTGATCAAATAACTCAGAAACCGTTGCTTTTAGCACATTTTGTGTGTATACTTTAAAAAGCAAATCAAATTTGCAACAAATTTAGTTTTAATCCCTTATTCTCAGATTTTAGAGCTATGGGGGGAAGGAAAATTTGAGGAGATTGGAAATGGGTAAGTCGTAGTTCTCCGCAAAAACACGTTTGTCGGTACTCTTTTGGCTATGACTCCGAAACTATATGTTTAAATCTAAAATTCTTTTTTTCTTCTAAAAGCTGGTTAAATTTGCAATCAGACTGCATATATGATATTTTGAACAACTTCCATAAAATACCCATGTCAGCACGCTGGAAATCGCGCACTGATGTGAAATCCTAGTTTTTTTATCATATTTTTTACTATACCTCTGAAACTATTAGTCCGATCCCAACTTTCTTTTTTCCATCTAAAAGCTGGTTAAACTTACTATCAGAGCTCATATATAAAAGTTTGAACAAGTCCCGTGAAATCCCCACGCCAAAACATTAAATGTGTATGTTTTGGCAAAATTTGACAATTGTGACATGTTCAGTGGGCTACTATACTCCATGGAATTCAATCAAAACTTCATAAATAGGATCTAATAGTAAATTTAATCAGCTTTGAGATGGAGAAAAAAAAAATTTCAGATGGAACAAATAGTTTTGAAGTTAAGAGCGACAGTGGTCGTTTGGACTAAGTATAGTAAGGACGTCTTTAACTGCTGGATAAGTGGAGCCCACAGATAATTTACTTTGTTTCTTTCTTTTTTCCTTTTGTTCATATAATTATTACTTTTTTATTAATTGTGATTGTCTACTTTTATTTTATTCAATTATTTATTCCATGGCATCAAATAGTGATCTATCCTACTATTATCTCCTGACAAAGATAAATTACCTGAAAAAATGATCTTAGACAAACAAATTTTTCAATCCCTTAACCTACAATAACTTTTATTCAGGCCCGTATGTTGTTTTCATAGAACCAACAATAGAAGACTGTAATCTTGACAAATTGCACCCAATGAGCTTTGGTAGCTGCTTAAGCCTATTTAGGGTTATTTGCCGGGTGGACCCCTTTGGTCATGTTAATGTGGTAATACAGTGTTATAACTGTCTCCGCTGGGGACATGTGGGGAAAAATTGCAAAAATTTGATTAGATGTGCGAAGTGTGGTGAAGGTCACAAAGCAGCCGATTGTTTAACAAAAGAAGTTAAATGTGTTCACTGTAAAACTGAACATTTATCTATTGGATATGATCAATGTCCGGAATGAGTGCATCACTTTTGTTGAAGCAAAATAAATAATTACTGGCAAATCGTTCTGAGCTGCCTTAGGTAGTAAAGCTCCTAACCTAAAAAGTGATACCTCTTTTCCTAGTTTACATTATACAAATCGCGTGCCACCGAAAAGACAGAGAAACATTTCACCTGTTCATCTCGATTAAAAAATTATTCATGGTGATAAAGTCAAATCTACTCCAATTGTAAATAATCCTTATAGGCCGAGAAATGACACTAATACTACAGAGGAACTCAGATTTAATAAAACTGTCGAGAAAATTACAGAAATGTTTTTTTAGAATTTTAAACACTACAATTGACATCGAGAAATTAAATCGTGGTAAAGAGAATTTAGAAATATTAGTAAAATTGAGTATCAACTCTTGACCAGTAATGCCATTGTTTATATACACTACAAACAATACAAACATTGTTTACCCTGTTCATTGTTTATTAATACTCCTGTTATCGCAATAAATTTATCTCTATTTATTTTAAATTATTTTCTTTATTATAATTATGTACAATATTCTACAGTGGAGCGGTAGATCTGTAATATCAAACAAAGGGGCTTCAGAAATATGTTTAACTCTATATAATATAGATTAATTAGCTACTTTAAGTGAAACTTGGTTTAAACCTAACACTTATGTACATTTTCAATGTTACAACAACAGATATGATGGTAAAACTGGCATTGCAATTTTAATTAAAAACAAGACTTTGTATACAGAAATTGACACAATAGTAAAACCTGGTGATAATTTGCAAACACTCAGAATCAGAGTTCCGTTCAAAGGGCACTTTATTTTCATTATAATTAGTAATACTGAACGATGGTTTTCCTACCAGAGTTAAAAATATTGTATGAAAAATCGATAGTACTGTAGATATATCTCTCGTGTCTCCTGACTTATCTCTTCTAATTGACTGGAAGGTAACCAATGACCCCTTGGTTCAGAGTATCTACCCCTGCTTATTTCTCCAGTAAATGCAAGTCGTCTTAAGTGTATTTATTCAAATATGTTTATTTTTAAATGGAAGGTAAAAGATGCTGATTGGGAAAACTACAGAGAGCTAATGAGCCAGTATTCTAACAAGAAAGAAACTTCCACAAATAGACCCAGTTACGAGTTTTTTATGACTAACATAAATAATGCAGCCCAAAATGTATCCCCAGATCCAATATATCTCATACTGGAAAATCAGGTAATCCTTGGTGGAACTTGTCAAAAAGCGATAAAAGCATACCGGTAAATAAAAGCGATAAAAAATCTCCACCATTAATTGTATCGTTTTTAAATCTATCCCAGCACAAAGACAAAATCTCAAGCTATTCGAAATTGTCCGCTTTTAAGAATAGTTATGAAATTATGACATACAAACCATATATAATACATCTCCCAGACCCAATAGGTATCCCACCTTCCCAGTGCAATACTTTTTTTTTAGCATTACATTGGAATTAGCTATCCAAACACCACAGTAACATACACAGATGGTTTAAAGAGCTTTATCAGTGTTGGTCCTACCGTTTTCGATCCATATAATGTCTTTTCGAATTCCGTTTCACTTTACAACTTTGCTTCAATTTACACTGCTAAACTAACTACAATTGAGGAGTTTGCTGCAAGAAGGGTGCAGCTCCATATTGAGACCGTTTTGGGTGCAAATGTATGCCATATTAAAAAAAAATTGGCGGATTGACTGCTACAAAAACGATGCAGATCCGATAATCAATAAAGGAATCATAAGTCTTTATGGATCTGCCTCCTCAGTCATTTGGTGCAAGAAGGGTGCAGCTCCGGACAGTTTTTTTCAATTTCCCAACAATTACTAAATATGGAGCTGCACCCTTCTTGCAGCAAACTCTTCAATATATCTCGCAATAAAACATAATGAATAGATTCGGTATAAAGGTCAATTTTTTAATTTTAACTGAGTCTAAGTGCAATATATAAAATAGAACATTTGAAACCTGCATCTAGATCAAGCTTCCTTATCATGAATATTGTTAAAGCTTTGTTTGAATTCTCAGCACATAATTATACATAATTAAATAAGCTTCAGAGAATGCACAACAGTACAGGGTACTCAGCATGCTCGCATGGGTGTTTACAGGACTTGACCACAATTGCATGTATGGGATCTTATAATAAACTTAGCCAGCCTTCGAATAGAAAAACAAAATTCGGGATTGGACAAACAGATTTGGAGGGGTAGCGAATAATGTGCCAAAAAAAAAATTGGATTTCACATCAGTACGTGGTATTTAGCATGCTAGCATGAGTATTTTATGGGACTTGATCAAAATTTCATATATGAGGTCTGATAGTAAATTTAACAAGATTTCAGATAAAAAAAAAAGAAATTTGGGGTCGGACAAACATTTTCAGAGTTATAGCCAAATGAGTACCAACAAACGTGTTTTTGCGGAGAACAGCAACTTACTGCAAGTTAGTCAATCTCTTCAAATTTTCCCTCACCTACAGTTCTAAAATTATGATATGAAGTAAAAAAAAGGAATAAAACCAAATTTTGTTTGCTTTTTAACTTATAGTACACAAAATGTTGTGCAAAAAGCAACGGTTTCCAAGTTACAGTAGAAACTCGATAATTCGTCATGAGTGGGGGAGAGGGGGTGACGAAATAATGGAAATGATGAATTACAGAATTTTGCTGGTAAAGTAACAAAAAAGCATTTTAAACTATATAATTGTAATTTTTTTTGCATTTATTGAATGTAAAAACAGATAGATGAACATTATGCACATTGGACTTGAGTGACAATGACAAGAAACACAAAGAAAGCTAAACACTTGCCGCATCCCATCTTTATATTTCATATCCTACATCCGTACTATCCATCTCCAACCAGCTGCTTACCTCTTGCTCATCTTTCCTCATTTTATAACCTGGAGCAGAAAATGCTGAGCCAGATGCTAATGTTTTTGTAGGAAGAGCTTTCCAGTATTAACTGATTCCGGGAATTCGTCAACTGCACTCATACTATCTCACATCTCTTACTACAATCAATGGAGGGATCGACTCCGGACTTATTCTGCTTGTTTTTTTTCCTATGAAATGATTTACAAAATGTATAAATATAGGCGTATTTTTTAGTGACAAACCAAATGAGGTGGTTTTAAGATTAAATAAGTAGAAAGGGGAAAAAATGAATTACATACGTATTTAAATTTATTATTTAAAGTTGCCACTTTAAAAAAAAAAAATTAAAAGAAAAAAAAATCTGACGAATTACAGAATAAGACGAATTATCGAGTGACGAAATAAAGAGTTTCCACTGTATTTGATCAAACAGCTCAGATAAGAACATAAGTTTTTAACTCTTTCACACCTTCCCCTCCCCCCGCAACCCAAAGCTAAGAATTGTCACTACTTTTAGAGCTAAGGGTGGTGAACAATTTCCAGCAGTCAGACCTTTTTATTTTTCCAGTTCAAGATTCGATGCTAATTTCCCTGTACTATATCAGTGATACAAGTGACCTATAAAATTTTATAGCAAATAATTGCACTTTAGTAGAAAAAACATAAAGTGTACGTTACTACATTGTTGCTCCACTTTAACTGAATAGCTATTCAAGTATAGGCAGCGGTGCATCTCAGCACGGCCCTGCTAGTACTATGTCCACTAATCTTTCAACGCTTTCTATGAAGCCATTGTTTTGAAATTAAGTATTATGGGACATATCATTTTAAAGTCAATCGTATTACCTATAAGTTTTGTTTAAACATTACTTCTCAAGACGTATTGATAAAAAGCTATAATCTGTTGGTTACTTTTTGTTATTGTAGCGATAGTTTTCTGTATATGATTAAGTATTATGGCGAAACTAAGCTGTCAACATATAAAGTGTATATAACATAAATTGTTTATAATATAGTTAGGAGTAAAATTAAAAAAAAGAACGCCCCCGTAACATCATTAGTTTTTGAGCTGTAAGCATATAACCAGAGTACTGTTCTTATAATGTTGCTGAAGGAGTGGGGAGGAAAGCAAGAGGGATGGGGGTTGGGACTTAGGGTAAAGTGTATACTTTACGTACTAACACTCTGCAAATATTCAGCTTTCCCCTAATTAGTTGCAAAAAAGCTTATTTGTTTTACCTTCATTGACTGGGCTATTTGTTGCACTTCTCTAACATATTCCTAATAGTGAATATATGATCAATGATAGATATATCATCAATAGAAGTGGCTATTATTTATCAATACGAATTGTACTAATTCTCCTATACCATCCATCATGCATACCTCAAGAGATATAAAGAAATTTGGTACACAGAGGTTTCAATTCATAAAGAAAAATTTTGCATAGTAATTCATTAAGTTAAACAAACTACACTTAGGGTTGGAGAAGAAGATAATCAGGGATGCAGTCAAACAGAAACAACATATTTAAGAGAAAATTTTATAATTGCATGCCAACGTTTCGACCATCAGGTCTTCTTCAGGGCCACCGAACCACACAGGAGAGGAGATGAATGATAACTTAGTCATGAAATGTTGCCACACAATTATAAGATTTTTTCTTGGACATGTTTCTGTTTGACTGATTATCTTCTTTTCCATCTATCTAAACAGCCAACTATTCTTTTATCATAAAAATCTTATTATTTTAAATCAACCTTACCTTAGTGGACTTGCTCTGAGACGCCGCTTGCTGTGGCTAGGTCCAGAATCTATTCCTTCATAATCATTGTCATTATCGGGTGGCCAATTCATCAATTGAGGAGAGCTTAACCGTTCATCTCTGGATCTATCAGGGATCTGAAAAATCACAAAATGCCAAAATAACAGCACTTATATACCACCCAATAAAAAACAATTATATAAACTAATTTTTGTTAGAATTTGATTCACAGTTAAGTTCTTCCCTTCATAAATCTATTTTACAGGTAAAAAACAAGATAAGAGGCATCTCTTTTCAATGAAATTGAATCTACCAGGTATGCAAGTTTAAAATGTCGTTTTAATTCCAATAGAATGCGCTCTTAGCCTATTGAAGGATTTGCTTATCTCTAAACGCTATTTTGTTTGTTAGTCATTTGTTTACAAAAGTCAGTTGTTTTTAAGTCGTTTACGTGGACGTATCATACCTTTCTTTGGTGTTAAAAATGTCTAATTTTAAGCCAAATAAAGAGCATTTGCGGCATGTCATGATTTTCTTATTTAATCAAAAGAAAAAGGCATCTGAATGTCATCGAATTCTTGTTGAGACTTATGGCGATGTTGCTCCAACCGTCAGGACATGTGAACGTTGGTTTCAAAGTTTCAAACATGGTGATTTTGATGTTACTGATCAAAAACGAGAAAATCGACCAAAAAAGTTTGAGGACTTCGAATTGCAATCTTTATTAGACGAAGACAATACCCAAACCCAACAAATGATGGCAGAACAGTCGAATGTCACTAGGCAAGCCATTTCCGATCGCCTGAGAGCTATGGGAAAGATTCAAAAGGTTGGAAAATGGGTTCCACATGAATTGGACGAACGACAGACATGGAAAAACGAAAAACTGTGTGCGAAATGCTGCTTTTACGCCACGAAAGAAAGGGTTTTTTTTGCATCGAGTTGTAACTGGCGATGAAAAATGGATTTATTTTCAGAATCCCAAACGAAAAAAATCATGGGTAACGCCAGGACAACCATCCACATCGAGTGCAAGACCGGATCGTTTTGGGAAGAAGACAATGCTGTGTGTGTGGTGGGATCAGAAGGGAGTAGTCTACTACGAGCTTCTCAAACCCGGCGAAACAGTCAATACCGAGCGCTACCGACAACAAATGATCAATTTGAGTCACGCATTGATCGAAAAACGCCCAGAATGGGCTCACAGGCACGCCAAAGTCATTCTTCAGCATGATAACGCTCCTGCACATTCAGCCAGATTGACTAAGGAAACGATTTCTTCGCTTGGTTGGGAACTCCTACCCCACCCGCCGTATTCACCTGACCTGGCGCCTTCTGATTATCACCTCTTCTCATCGATGGGACACTCATTGGCGGAGCAACACTTCAACAATTTCGAAAACGTACGAAAATGGCTCGATGAATGGATTTCAAATAAAGATGAAGCATTCTTTTGGAATGGTATCCATATATTGCCCGAGAGATGGACAAAATGTGTAGAAAGCGAGGGTCAGTACTTTGAATAAAATATATTATACTTTTTTTTAAATTACTGTGTATATATTTTAAGAAATAAACGACATTTTAAACTTGCATACCTGGTACTAACGACCACTAATATGATAATATTCATTACAGAAGCCGGTCATCATTCACAAACAACGATAAATTGCCTATTTCCTTGTCATGTCTTATAGATTTATTTAGAGATATTATTCAAGCAATAAAAAAATAAAAAATTGTTAAAAATAACAACACATAATTTTATTATGCCATATCAGCCATAGTATTGATGGCCATCATGAAGGCAGATTGAAAAATTTAAATAAAATGGAACTGCTTACAGTTCATTTCTTGAGACAGTGACTTGGCACTATCTCGTGATTTATTATTTTAATTTCTCAATCTGCCCTGTTGATGGCCATCGGTGATATGGTCAAAATGTTGGCCTAATAAAATGATGTGTTGTTATTTTAAACGATTCTTATTTTTCTTTAAATCCCTGTGACTGATCCCTCTAAATAAATCTACAAGATATATTTCTTTGTTAGGATTAGTCATCCTTAAGACAATCAAAATTTCCCTGCAAAGGATTGAGGTGGTGCCCGTTACCCTTAATCCATAGTAAAATATCAAATATAAAAAAAGAATTAGAGTGGGTGTGCTAAGGGCCACTTGCTGGAAGTGTAAACTTCTTTGACTGATTTACATTCCCAAATAATTTCTTTAAATGAATTCCATTCAAGTGAATTTTATTTATTTTTTAAAATAGGTTATCTGAAAAGAATGCATTGCAGATGTGTCTATGTAATAGTCCTATTTTATTTCAATCTTAATAATTTTCCCTTGTGTAAAAACAGGTTATTGCATTGTAGGGGAGACCGGGAAGAAGTTACAGTTGGGTTCAGAAAAGGTTAGTTTTCTTAGGATTTTCCATTTGGATTTAGGATCAGGAGCGGAAGAAAGGGTATTATACATGTATTTTGATTTACAGAGTCAGATAGCTGATTAGGTTGTTTCATAAAATTTTGAAGGGAATATAATCTGTTGGTAATCGGGTTCAACAAAATTTCCATCTGGCTGCTTCCCTTTTTTTCATGATCTCTCTTATCTCAGGAGTCAGCAATGGAGCAGCAGGACAGCGTATCGTTAGAGTTTTTAAAGGAGCATGAGTATTTAGGATTGAATGAAGGTTCGAAGTTAGGATAGAAATCAATGAAAAGGAATAAATTAGGTCCCAAAGGATAGAATCAAGGTCAGGTTGTAAGGACTCGAATGACAGGAGGTCTAGATTTCGGAAAGAAACAACTGTGGGAGCAAAGGATTTAGTTGGTAAATCATATGAAATCTGGATTAGGTCATGTGATGAGAGAAAATGAACTGTGTGCTTAGATGAAGTAAGGATTTTGTCCGGAGAGTCAGTGATATAAAGGTCAAGCCAGGTATCTGAGAATCGTGTGTGATGCGTAGGAAAAAATGGAACCAGATAAAGATTAAGGGAATGCAACAAATTGATGAGGAAGGATTTATCATAGGATTCGGATAACATATTGGTGTTAAAATCGCCAGAGATTATGACACTGGAGTAGGCTGAAGTTAATTGGATTAAAGAGGTTTCAATTGTGACATCAAAAGGGACATGGGGAAGTCGGTAAATCACAGCATATAGTAAAAGAGTGGGAGTAGTTGATATTTCAAGGAATAAGTATTCAACGTGAAGAGAATCTAAAGATGGTGATTGGAAAAGGATTTTATCTTTAACAACTATTGTGGATAAAGAACCCTACAACCCCGCCGCTTCGGACAGATTTATCAAGACGCAGGGATGAGTAATTAGGAATGGAGACATGGGAAGAAGGGATAAAGGGTTTTAACAAAGTCTCAAATATGGCTATAATGTGGTAAAAATTATCAAGGAAATACTGAAGGAATTCGTCATAGTTGGCAATAAGGGACTGAGCATTGGTGTGACAGGATACAAGGATGTTACTCATGGCTGAGCGGGCATATAAGGAATTGGTGTTACGTAGGCGCATGAATGAAGGCCTGGGAATACGGAACAATTTAAATATAATAGCTCTATTTTAAATTCACATCCGTGATAATATCTATAGAAAATAAATACAAAATATTGGTTGAGAAATAAACTATTTTAGTTATTAAAACATAAGAATAAAAGAATAAAAAAATTAGAATAGTTGAAAATGATCTGATATCTGCTGGTATAATTGAAAAAAATGAAAAATAAAAGAAACTAAATTTATAGTTAATAATATTAAAACTTGTGAACAAAATTTTAAATAATAGATAAAGTAGTCAGGCGAAAGCATCTAAGTCACTCAGTCACTCTGCTTGCTGATTATTACTGATGGATAGCCATTGACCTGCCGACATCTTACTCTACCTCCACTGAACCAGACATATCTAATTTTTGCAGTAACTTTTTTCTGCCTGGCCAGCCTAGAGGCGTTTGTTGGCAGGTGTCATCGCTTCACCAACATGCACTCGATGTAAGTCATTTTCCTATTAGCCTAAGAAAATGCGTAGAAAAGTCACTCTTTGTTCGCCTTAGTTTTATAATATCATCTTTTAAAGATTTAGGAACAAACCTTGCAATAATAGGGCCTGGAGTCCTTCTTGTTTAGGCTTCTGCCGCACGGTGTGGTCTAGATCCTCAGGACTCAGCTTAATATCTAGGTAAGCGCTGACGGTGAAGGTGAGGCGCCACTGCGAACAGACTTGACTTGACTTGAGTAGACCTGACCGGACCAGACTTGGGTGGGGGTACGCCACCAAAACCTGACGGCTCGAGTATTGGAGCAGACCAACCCCTTTTTTTAGTATTGTCGAGAGAGAAGCCATTATGGAAGCACACCTACTGGACATTGATTCCGAATCCTCTGATTCCGACTATGAATATTTTATTACAAGTGCATTAAATTATCAAAGGAAGTGGTTATCTCCATACATAAAAGATCAAGCGAAGCACGGTGAATTTCACACGTTAACAAAGCTTTCGAACGAACAATGTCAAAATTATTTTCACTTTTCTGTTATGTCCATGATTTACGAACTTCACAGGGACACTGCCACGTGCCGTGCACCGCCAGACGAGGGTTTGGTTATGAAATAAGGGGAAGGAAGTAGGAATGGGGGAACCAGAGTCCTGTGCCGACCCAACCTAATCGGATCGCCTGCGGAGTCAGGAAGCTGCCTTAAGTCAAGTTCGGTCCCGGTGTCGCCGTTCCCTATTAAAATTACAGTGTGGGCCCAGTCAAGTCAAGTCATGTTTCAGTAGCGCCTCACATTGAGGATGGTACCTACAATAGTCTCGCCAGGCCTCTCTGGGTTGCCCGTTAATTAGACCAGTTATTTGAAAATATCCCATGATTTAAACAGCATTCAATAAATTCCATCCTGCCAGACTTAGGGTGAGAAATTAACGTAACTGCTCTGAATTATCTGTTGAAGATTTCTAAAGACTATTACTATAGTTGAATCATTGCTACTGACCGTACTTTCTATATTATATGAAGATCTTATATAGTATATACTATAAACAAATATTATTCATCTACAAATCTGAGATGAAATTTAACATAGCCAAATCTAATAAAGCATCATCATTACTTTTAATAAATAATGACATTTAAATTTCGTGAATATTAGGAGTAATGCTGTTTTTCATAAAATTTTACTTCATTCAAGGCAAGGATATTTGCTTAATTAAATCAAGAATTCAAAGGCAAAAACAATCAGTATTGCCAAATAAGTTTGTTGTGTTCCCATCAGATTCTAAAAACTCCAAAGTATTACAAAAATTGGTAAGACAAGTTTTGGGAGGAATGTCTACTCAAACTAAAATATTGCCTATATAATATACGGACTATATGCAAGCATTATAGAATAATTATAGCAAGTATAATTATTCATTCCGTAATATCAACCGAGGATTAACCTAGGGGTCAGGAGATCCTTCTGGGGCACACCAAACCTTCTATAAAATGGTTACTCTCAAATGGGGAAAAACCTGTAGGTTGAATGGGATTCTGGCCAAATCTCCAATTTGCACAACCATTGATCAAGAAACAGTACAACCTCAACCAGTACTGAATCCAAGCCCTCCATAGGTTGTAGTGGTAAATGTTTAGACTTTAATAGGCAAGCATGCACAGGTACTCATATACAAACACACATTCACTAAGTCCTGATTCTGAAAGGCAAAGAAATACTACCAGCTTCTGTGATCAATCAACCAATACACCCTGCTATGTTGTTCCATGGCTTAGGGGTTTATTCAATACTCTATTTTTATCAATATTAGGTATGATCCCTGGTGACCCAAAAGCCCATATCTATTGATGTCTGATCTATTTGATTTATTGGATTCTTACTATCCTATCATGCAAACCAATTCCATTTTAATGTATTGGCAGTTAGATAATATATCTTTGTGTGATTTCTATATATACATTTTAATAGCTTTTCTGAACTTTAATTAAATTAGGACTCCAAGATTAGACAGACAAGATTGGCAATTGGTTACAGTAAAACACTGATCATATTAACTATTAATCATATCAACATAAAGATATTATAACATATAATATTACCTCTAATATATAGCTAAGGAAAAAATATATAAATAAAAAAAAATATGACACACTACAGGATAGAAGAACTGAAAAACTAGATTTACTAATGTCTTATTAAGAGCCTTTTATCTTTTTACTTATGAGTACATAAGGTCGCTCCAATACAAGAACTAAAGTCATAAAAACTTTATTATACATAATTCTAGTTACATCAATCTTATCCCCTTCAAAATAGTTTCATTTCTAGCGATGCCCTTGTCCCACATCCACTTTTATTGTTGAAAACATTTGTTGAACTCTTCAGAAACCGTGCTCCTTAAGTAGTACTTTGTTGTTTCATGTTTTATTGTTTTCAAGTTTTCCTAACACCACCCTCCGCATGCCCACTTTAGATTTAGGAAACAAAAATAAGTCACAGGGAGGTCTACATCTTGCAGGTAGGGAGGGTAACCAATTGTGGATATCAAGGGCTGTGAAATAAATGCACTTACATATTTCTCCTAGCCAAATGAAACACCTAATATTGTCAAAACATATAAATTTTGATGTTATATGTGTTTTAGTTTTACAGCCCTAGTCATGATGCATCCAACATAAGTTTGGTTGCACTCAACGCACATGATCCCTCAAGCACTTGAGAACCTTTCTATTATTTTTAATTTTTTTCATTCAGAGTAGACCAAAATTGTTAAACCTGGCTGAACAGCTTCGGTTTCCAGTTAAATGTGCAATGCAATGTTGAAATTTCCACAAAGAAAAATTCCACATGGAGTGAACAGTTAACTGAACATTAGCAAATTTTTTTTTTTTTTTTTTTTTTTTTTTTTTTTTTTTTTTTTTTTTTTTTTTTTTTTTTTTTTTTTTTTTTTTTTTGTAAATTTCATAATTACCTAAAAATAATCCACTTTTCAATATTGTTTCTTATGTTTTTTTTTTTTTTTTTAATTTCGAATAAGATAGTTTGATGAAGCAGATTTGTGATGAACTTCAAATATAAAAAACTAATGATGCACTATGATTGGATGACAACTAAAAACTTAGAAAAAATTGCCAGGTAAGAAAAGGCTTTAAAATCTTTTGTCTGACTCAGTGGTAATTTGTTTCCAGTTATATTACTCAAGCTCCGTACTGATCTCGGATTATTGTTTTTCTTCTAAATTTTGCCACAGTTAAAATTTTATTATATTTTTTTTTTTTTTTTTTTTTACTAGTTCCTAAATAAAGAAAGAATAGTTACAGAGATTTAATAATCAAAGTTTTTACTTAGCGTCCTGAAATAACTCATAAATACTTACAAAGATGTAGGTAGTTAGGGTGTGCAGTAATGGAATTACACAATGAAAATTTACATTTTAATTGTGTTTTCATGACTGCACACCTCAACCACCTACATCTTTAGAATATAAGTATGTTCAATTTCTACAATAAAATTGTATAAAATACAAATAATAGTTTTACACAATTAACATTTAAATTTTTACAATTGAGAAAAAAAATTTTTAATCATCATAAGGTATAGTTGATTGTGATGTATATAGGAGATGTAGATAATTAGGGTAGGCAGTCAAAGATATTCGGCAGATCAAAATAAAATGTTTATTTTATTTTGATCTGCCGAATATCTTTGACTGTCTACCCTAATTATCTACATCTCCTAAAAAAAATTTTATGATTAGGAAAATTTTTTTCACGTTTAAAGTCTTGTAGAAAAAGATGCTTGGAGATTTAAAAAAACATTTTACAACCCACTTTTGGCTTAAGCATGCTATGAGAACAGGTAAATCACTTATACACATCATCAGGGTTTATAATCCAACCTAAAACCATTACTTTATAAACTAAAAAAAAAAAAAAAATACAATTTTATATTTATTATTATACAAGGTATTAATGTAACAAATACAACAAAAAGTTACAAACATGAAGGAATATCAACAATTTATCAATTATAAAGATAAAATAAAAACAAGAATACTGAATAATATCCCATGAACAGAACATGAGACAGTGATATAAATGAAAATTGAATGCTGATTTCATAACTGTGATGGAACGTTGAAAAAACTGCATGAAAGCAGAGAAAATTGAGGTTTTCCTACAAAAACCACGGTTTTCTCGAAATAACCTTTGGAAGGGCATATGTATGGAACGGAATGAGATAGAAACATGCAGTTTGCGTTGTTTAACTACATTTTTTATCTAGTTTCTTCATCTTGGTTTTTTTCATCTACTTGCGATACACCCTGTATATATACATGTATAAATATATACATGTCTTGTGGACCTGGCTTATTTCCTTAATTTGTTTATTGTACCATTCCATCTAACTTTCCACATCCATTTGTCAAATACACTGCTTAACCTAACAAAAGTCAAATCATTTTAAAACTTACTCTTTTCTTCTTTTCTAAAAATCCAATTTTCCCTTTCTCTTATTCTATAATTTTATACAGGTCACTTACATTCCTACACACTTCCTTATTCCTAAATAAATATCTTATTGCAATTATATCAGCTCCAAATTCCCAACTACTCTACTCCATCAAAAACAAATAAAAATGGCTAACAAATAAAGTCATTTGCTCAGTAAAGAAATTACTTAGACTTCTATTTTTGACAATTAATTAAGAAATGACTTGATAATCCAGGCAGGGGGGTCAAGGCCAAATGTAAAAAGTGTGTCACTTCAATTCTGGAAAAGCTTTCTATAAACTCGTTGCCTGCAAACTTTAAAAAAACTCAAGTCAGACCAACTAGATTCGAATTTATACCTTTGATTTTCAGACAAAAGATCAGAGGGTACACCCATAACTGACCCAATATTTGTTAAAAAAGCCAAACAGTTTCAACGAGACTTGAACATTGATACCAAATGAAAATTTTCTGAAGGCTCGCTCAGAAACTTTAAGGGTCATCATTGTATCAGAAAATTAGATATTTCTGGTGACCTGAAGTCTGCAATTATTGCAGGAGGTGATGAATTCAAAGTTAAATTCAAGTCTATTATGTCTGAAAACTAAGTGACAACTTGTCAAATTTATAATGCCGACGAAACTGGGCAATTATGGTGTTGCTTACCGAACTCAACCTTTGCTGGTGGCGATAAGAGAGAATAGTGTTAAAGGTTTTAAGAAAAATAAAGATCAATTAACAGTACTGCTCTGCTCCAATTCATCTGGTGATCACAAGCTAGATATTTTTGTCACAGGAAAGTAAGATACCTCTGAATTTGAAATGCATAAAATCATTGCTTGTGATTTATGGAGCACAAGCAAGTGCATGGAGAGATCAAGAATGATTTCGAAATTGGTTCTTCAAAACTTTGTGCCAGTTGTAAGGACCTATTTTCAAAGATGAAAGAAGATTATGTGAAGGAAACAATGCATATTACTTGAAGTGAAGCAGGTGATGCCTTAAACAAATTTATCAAGTTTTCTTGCTTTTATGTACCATCTTCCTCAACGGGACATTCAAGTATACATAATTTTTTGTATTCTAACATTGTGCAATTTTATGTCAGTCATTTTACATTAAATACTAGTCTTAGAGTCTACATTTCGTTTAATTTTCACTTCTATCCATTTTTTTCAACACACATCCGATAATCCGGCAAGCTTCAAGTCCAGAACATGCCGGATTAAAGGAAGTTTACTGTATATAGTATTACTTATTAATAAAATTATACCATTTATTTTATATTCATTATTAGGAATAACTCGAATTTATTAATATGTGAATCAACATGTTTCGGAGTCTTTATGGCTGTGAGACAGCAAAATTGACTATGTGAAAGCAATCAGATTATTTCAGAACCTGGAGATGGAGCCAAAGACTCCGAAACATGTAGATTCACATATTAATAAATAGGAGTTATGCCTAATAATGGATATTAAATTACATCTACTTCAACAAAATAGTTATGTAACATTTATTTTATTAAAAATGGTACAATTATATTATTATTGCAGGGCCTTCAGTTCCAGAATAAAGTTTATTTTTAATTTAATTTCAATAATTTAAAATTTATCACAGATCATTTATGAAAAAAAATGGTTGGAATTAGTCGTTATATTAAAAAGGAAGGTTTTTTTTCCTCGTACTTGTTATTCAAGGAACATTACAAAACAAACAAGAAAAGTAAGGTTATTAACTAAGTATATTAGTACTCTATTGCTAAATAAATTAATCTTATCAAGTAATCTTTTATTTTTAAGAATGTTACTTTAAGGTGACCAAATAAAAAAAGCAGAATAAGATATTAAGATTTAGGTACTACTCCATCAACGGCACACCAGCCCCTTCAGCACAAAATAAGTTATCCTGAGTTGTATTAAATTTCGACCTGCCATAAATACTTTTCCATCACACACATACAAATATCGACTCTTTCAGAGAGTAAATGGAATTGGGAAAATAGATTATAATAAAAAGAACAAATTATAACAAATTAATTTTTTTGCTGCGTGCCAATCAAAAAATCTATTTCTTGTCAGTAAAGGTTGTTTTTTAAGTTTACAAATCTACTCGAAGTAAGCAATGTCATAACAGTGATTTTAAATCAATACAATATAAACAAACATCAGTTGGTAAGGTTATGAAAGGAATAGAGAAATACATGTTGAAGAGATAATGGAATATATGTTATCAAGGCCCAGCATTAAGCTAGAGTGCCAATAACGAAATGGCGCTAAAATTTTTCTTTTTTTCCAGCAAACATCTTATCATGGAAGTACATATACATATCATGATATAGCCAGAAGACATAGAATGATACAGTAGAAATTCACTAATAAGATCCTCCATAGAGTGACTCACAAGATCACACCTGCATTATGTTAATCTTTTGTTTGTTAATGAGATTAAAAATAATTTACCCATTACTCTGTTATAATAACAATAAATTTACTTTATATCATAGAATATAGCAACAGTGGCTGAAACGACCATCAATTGCTATAATTAGGTTTCAGAAAAACCATTGACTTTCAGAATACAACTTTTAGCCTATATAGTCAACCCTGGTACCAATCACTAACTTTTTCCTAAATCCCTTACAGAGTCTTGCTAAAAAAAGTATAAGCCTTAAAATTATACAACACAATTGATTCAAGGAGCTAAAATATTATAATTAAAAAACTACGGCCTGTAGGTTGATAAGTAAATTGATTAGTTTCAAGCCAATTCTTTCAAGAAAACTAAAATCGTAAAAACTAAACAAAATTTCAAAGATGAATGTTACTTGACGAAAACTCATTCAGACCATAGACTCAATTTTAGATAATATAAAAGGATCATAACAGACCCCATACTTTCAAAATGATGCTATAATACCAACACTTAACAAAATATAAGTAAGTATATTGTGCGTGTCCTGAACTAGGGTTTCTATTATAGAATAAATCCCTAGGAGAGGTAATTTATAAAATAATTTATATTAGTGCAAATCCAAGACAATTCCTGAAGTGTAATAACCAAGAAACCCATACGTAAAAACAACAAATAAATAAATGCTGTTGTACGTAGTTCACTGTTCCACTATAAATGGAATTCCTTCCAATCATGCAACAAGACCCGCTCAATGACATAAAAATTATTAGAAAGAAAAGTGGATATTATACCTGAGAGTGATTGGGAATTGAACTTAAAGGGATGGAAATATTTCCACCATGATGAGTAGTAGTCTCGGTCGTTTCAACCTCTTGCTTTCCTTGTAAGGATTTTTTCTTTGAAAGAATTGTCATTTCTAACCAACAAAGAATATTAATTTAAAGACTAGAATTTTAAAAATGCTAAACTACTAAAACCTTCATAAAAACGTCACAACTAGATCTCTACAGTGTTGCCTACTACTTCCTACTGATCAATGAAAATGCAACATAAGTGTATAAACTGTATAGTTACAGTTAGTGTGATAAAATAAACATCATATTCTAAATAATCAGATTTTGTTTTATAAAATTAATTATAAAAAATAAAACTATTAGTTTTTCTAAAAACATTATATTTATTTCTTTAATATTTCTTGGAGCAGTTCTATAACATGAAGCTGGTAGATCATCGAATGTTAAGGGGCTTGTAAAGAAAGGTTTTGGTTGATTACTATCACTATTAGATGATAACAAAAATACATTTTTGATGTTATAAGGAAATTTTTACGGCTATAACACAACCTTGTAAACGAGAGAAAGGTGTGCCATTAAATAATATACATTGGGAGAAAAAAGTATTAGCACATTCCGATTTTTCTTCATATGATGAATTGAAAATTAAAAACGATTCATTTGGGTTTACCCAATAAAAAGTACAACTAAAACTTGTTAAATAATTGTAAACATAAAATTGAAAGCTTTGATCATAACAATTTTTTTTTGTTTATTAACAAAAACACAAGGAAAAAAGTATTTGCAAACTTTGTTTGTTTGCACATTAGTACAAAGGTTTGTTTGTTTACTTGTTGTAGTTTACTTCCTAGTCATCTCTGGAACAGTCTCTTTGATATTTGCCTTTGGTAGAACCGGTATTAGATAACTTTCTCTACAGAGATTACAAGAGCAGAGGTCAGGAACGCAATAGACAGGAACGCAATAGACAACCTAAAGAGAAATAAAAGTCCAGGTCCCGATGGAATAAGGAATGAGATGTTAAAAGCAGGAGGTACCGTTATGATAGAGCATTTAAAAAACTTATTTAACTCAATAATGTTGCTAGAAGAAATTCCACATCAATGGAAGACAGCCAAGATAATTTTGCTTCATAAAAAGGGCAATAGAAATAAGATAGATAATTATAGACCTATATCTCTCTGTTCGACGGTGTCGAAAGTGTTTGCCTCTATCCTTAAGCAGCGTCTCACTGGGAAAATAATGGAGTTCATAAATGAGGATCAAGCTGGATTCAGAAAAGGGTATTCTGTGACCGACCACATTCAGACCATTAATCAAGTCATTAAAAAAGTGAAGGAATACAGATTTGCTACTTATTTGTGTTTTGTTGATTTCCAAAAAGCGTTCGACAGCATTTTTCATAGGAGTATCTATGAGGCCCTACAAGCGATAGGTATAAACTACAGATATATTCGCATAGTAATGCAGCTGTACAAAGATATGGAAGCATTCATTGCTACAGAAAGAAACGGTCCAAACTTTGCAGTCAGGAGAGGAGTGCGCCAAGGAGATCCTCTATCACCAAAACTGTTTATCTTAGTGTTGGAAACAGTATTTTGGCGTATAGATTGGAAGAATGTCGGCATAAAGATAAATGGAAGATGGCTAAACTGTCTCCGATTTGCAGACGATATTGTTTTATTGGCGAGCAATGCAGCAGACATCAAAATGATGATGGAAACTTTACTGGAGATATGTACAGAAGTAGGCCTCTCACCTAATTTTGATAAAACAAAGCTAATGGGGAACGCAGAAAAGGTAGATATAAAAGTTGGAAATCATAGCTTACAATACGTAGAAGATTATAAATACCTTGGACAGTTGGTCTCTTTTACAAATAAATCGTGGAAGGAAGTGGACAGAAGAACATCCATAGGTTGGGCAAAGTACTGGTCGTTGAAAACAATAATGAAAAACGATTTCCCAAAGAGATAAAAAAGAAAGTGTTTGATACATGTATACTTCCAGCCGTCTCCTTTGGTAGTCAGACTTGGTCCCTAACGAAAGCCCAAACAAGGAAACTGATAAGTTGGCAAAGAGGAATAGAAAGAAATATGATAAAGATAAGTAGGAAGGAGAAGGTTAGGAGTTGTATCATCAGAGAGAAGACGGGCCTGAAAGACATAATTCACCATATCGAGAAGCAAAAATGGGAATGGGCGGGGCACATCTTAAGGAGAACTGATAAAAGGTGGTCAATGGAAGTGACTTTTTGGACACCCTATTACTACAAAAGGCGAAGAGGAAGACAGTTGAAAAGATGGAGTGACTTCTTTAAGAAGAAAGCAGGACCACTATGGTGGAGAATGGCAAGGGACAGAGATAAATGGAAAGAGAAGTGGATCCAAATCGCGAACCCGGCTTCCCAGTAGGCTGGTCACCTGGGAAAGTCTAGACCTATACTCCCTGAGGGAAGGCCTATGTTCAGACTCACAGAAGAATTTTATTTGTAAATATGATAATAATTGTGGACTTATTTGTAGATATGTTAAATTTTATTTTTATTGTATTTATTTGAATTATGGCTTATTTGTTGAGTTATGGACATAATAAAAGGCTATTATTATTATTATTATTATTATTATTACTTCCTAGAGTATATACTGTTCTTTCCTGTCAGTATTCTAAAAATTTCAATCCTGCAACTTTTTTTTTACTGCTAAATAATTCCAAAAACAAGTGAACTGAGTGAAAAGGTGATTTTATTGCGCAGCCAACAAAAATGGTACTGTGAAATATCAAATTTCTTAGGTATTCATTTTTCTAGAGTAAGATATGTGATTAAGAGGTGTAAAGAACGAGGCTCAACTGAAAATAACCAGCGCAAAGGTCGTCCCAGTAACTTAAATGAAAGAATGGAGAGTAAAATCAAAGTTAAAGCTCGTAAAAATCCGGCTGTAAGTGTAGGTGCCCTAGCTAATATGGTCGAATCAACTTCTGGGGTGTGTGTAAGCACGAGAACTGTAAGGAATGTTTTGAATTCTGAGGGTAGGGTTCCGTGAAAGAAACATTACATTAGCGAGACCAATCGCAAAGAAAGACTTTCTTTTCTTTGAGAATACATTAACAAGTCATCAGTTTTGGGGAAAATGTTCTGTTCTCTCATGAGGGCAAGTTTAATTTATTAGGATCTGACGGACGCAAGACCATTTGGTGTAGGAGAAATGAGGAACTGTAAAAACAAAACGTTATGGTTACTGTGAAACATGAAGGTGGCAATGTAATGGTTTGGGGATGCTTAGTCTACAATGGAGTTGGAAATCTTGAACCTATTGAAGGTATTTTAAATGCAGAAGGTTATGTGATGATTTTGCGTTGCAACCTCTCAGCAAGTGCAGCTAAATTGGGAATCCAGCAACAGTTCATTTTACAGCAGACCCATCATGCGAAACATACAGCCAATAAGAATGAAGAATGGTTAATATTTAATATTCTTCAACAACTGCACACCACTCCACAGTCACCAGGCTTGGACATATTTGAAAATGTATGGCACGTGTTGGACCAAAATGTTCGAAAACACCACATAACCAGAAAGCACCATCTCAATAATATTTTGGTACAAGATTGGGACTAATCAATTCAGATTTAGTTAAAAACCTTGTGCACTCAATGCTTAGACGTTTACAAGCGGTTATTGATGCTAACGGACTACATACAAAGTATTAAATTTGAAAAAATGAAGAAACATTATGGTGTGGAAATACTTTTTTCCTGGTATTTTTTGTAAGAGCCAAGTTGTATTTTACTAAGCATGAAAATTTTCATATTAATTATTAATGTTTTATTCAGTTTTAAATGTACTTTTTATTTACTAAGTTAAACATTTTCTTAATACCTAAATTTAATTATAATTATATTTTATAATTATAATTTAATATAAAAAAAAAACTTGATGGCCAAATACTTTTTTCCCCCCACTGTATGTTAACTTTATGCATTGATTATACTTATAACATCCAGTAAACTGATAGACACAACCGATCTTCCAGTTAGTATGGTTGCTAATGTTTCTTTTATATTTTCTAGGTGTTACAGTTTTATTGATTTGTTTTGATTTTCTGTCAAAAAAATTATCTGGGACGCTGTTTTAAAAATATTATAAAGGTAGTGTAAAAAGTACTGGAACACGAACACAAATGTTGGTTTTATCCGTTTTTTAACTAGAATAAATTTCTGGAGAGTACACAGATGGTATCATAACAATGGGAATAGGCTCTAGATTAAATATATACGGAAGAAATCACGACATTTCAGCTATATCAAGAATAAATTATATTAATGTTGGATAATACTAAAGAAACGTGTGCAAAAAGTATTGGAACACGGTGATATTGATGTATAAAACAAAGGGATTACTGCGAACTATCGATGTGTTGTGAGTGGAATTACGGCCAGTGGTCTTAGGCACACATTTATAGCAATTAACCGTTCATCAGATGCTTAAAAATTTTTGGCCGGCCGGAACGAGGTTTTGCACCGTAAAAATTCACTTATGAAATTACGTATTTAACTGAGAGAAAGGCTTTCGACACCTTCCGCAGCAACAGGTGTATGAATACTGGCTAGCTGAGGGCCGGCCGATGGTGAAGGCAAGATTAAAAATGGCACAGTACGCCAGTCCCGAGCCACTATAAACACAATAGTCTCTTATATACTTTATAAACAAGAGTTACTCACGTTGATACAATGTAGTAAACAAGGTTTCTAATAGTTCATGTAAAATGTTTCTCACATGGCCTATTGTTTAAGAACACTTTTTAATTAGAAACTCCCAGTCATTCAACACCTACCTCTCTCACCTTTCCACTCCCTCAGGAAATTACAAAAAAAAAAAGTCCTACAATCCAAACACACCTACCATCCCATCCGACGAGGTGATGGCTCATAGGCCGCATCAGATGGATAAAGCAGAAAAACTAATCCTCCTTAAACGTAACCTATCCATACTTGACGCACATAGTTTCCCCGCTCACCAATTTAGATTCAACCCAATGCACTTTACAAACCAACAGGGCCTCCGTTTTTTGACCATTCATCTTCTGCTCTGGAAAAAAAAATTAATACTGCTCGGGTGCCTTTCTGGACATTGCACAAGCTTTTTACCGGGATTGGCACTCCGGCTTTCTTTGTAAGGTCAAGAACCTACTACCACAAACCCTCTACCTAATCCTTCATTCATACTGCACAAATCGCTCCTTCCGAGTTCGATGAGGCTCTGAATTCTCCGAATGCTATCCTATTCGAGCTGGAGTTCCTCAGGGCAGCGTTTCGGGTCCTACCTTCTATATCCTTTTCACTGCTGACATTCCTACCTCTCTCCGCACGTTCCTAACAACCTTCGCAAAAGATCGTCACATCATGGTCCTAAAACAGCCTCATCCAACCTGCAAAATCACCTCTCACACATCGAACTATGGTGCAACAGATTTCATTTCATTTATTCTCATTATATCTATTGGATGTATTATATATTATACTCATTATATATGGTGGATATATTGGGTAAATGGATCCATAAAGTCATCCATATTACTTATTACCCTCCAGCCTCAGCAGATTATGATATTTTCTCAATAAAATAGTTATTATTATTGAGAACATCATATAATTTAGAGCTGAAAACAAGCATTCTATTAGAGGTAATCCCTCACCAGCTTATAGGATTAACAGAGTTCCTTTATGAGCACTCTCTTAGTAACATCCACATTTATTTAATTTTTATTAAAAAATTGTTAATTATTTTAATTTCATTAAAATGGCTGTTTGCCCAGTTTGTAAGATTATGATAATCCGTGATGATTAAAATACCATTATGTGCTGTGTAAGCAACGAAAATTTTCACATTAAATGTTTCAACATAAGCGTAAGTGAAATAAAAAGATTAAATGCTTCGAAAAAAAAATGGCACTGTCAAAAGTGTAAAAAAAAAAAAAAGAAGTGTACTACTACCAACCCCCCACATCAGCTGATCAAGACTCCAGGAGCACAATCTTAGGCGCTCTCGTAAATTTAAAGCTCGATATCAAGGGGGTGAAATCCACTTTCATTGCAGAGGTAAAGGAAGAAATAAAAGAAGTAAAACCATCCCTCGATAAACAAGACCAAATTAACTTTTATAATTTAGAACGTTTATTGAAAATTGAAACCTCCCTGGAGTTCCCAACAAAATAATAATAGGAGAAAATACTCTTCTGAAGAAAAGAGTGTTGAGCTCGAGGCCCACCTAAATAAAGTAGAGCAAGGCCAACTTTGTAAATCGGACGAGATCCGGGGATCCTGGTTTGCTCAGGAGAAATTACACCAGCTCTGATTACGAGCATTGGCGCTGGCCTAGGTCTAAAGCTCGCGCCTGAAGACATTGATACGGTGGAACGGCCAAGACCTAGAAAAGACGACCCAAGTCCGCCGGCCATCATTGCGAAATCACTGCTCCTATCATCTATACTCGGATGATTTCCAAATATATCTAACATTCCATCCCTTAGATTTAATAAAATCATTCTCCCTTATTTAAGAGAACCTCGAGTGAGACTCTGATAACAAATTAAAATTAACACACATTAAAAAGGTTCTAATACCCATTTGAGGTCCCTTTCTCATTTCCAGAGTATGAACTCCCAACCTATTCAATTCTATTCCACAGTTAAAAACCTTAGTATTACCTTTGACCAAACCCTTTTTATGTAAACCTCATATCTCCCAAATTTGTTTACGGGCTATATCCATTCTTAAAGTATATGGTGGGTTGACGGCGGAACACGAGGGTAGGCTAATAAGACTAATATACTGTTTCATTAGGTTTACCTTTAGGGTTCCATAAGCCTCCCACACATCACATCTATCTACAGTTGAAGTTAAAATGATTTTATCCTATATCCCGCAGAAATCACTTTCTAGCTTCCTTTCTCTATCAAACCATTAATTCTCGCACTACAAGATTTCTTTCCTCAGACATGTATAGTTCTTCCCATAAGAGTGCATCATTCGACCATTCCTTTATTTCATCGGATATATATATATATATATATATATATATATATATATATATGGAATCCTTATGGAATTCGCTACCCCATAATATCCGTCATGCTCTATTCCTGTCCACATTTAAATCCCTTCTCTTTCCTTCTTTCTCTCCAGAAAGATATCTACTAGCAAAAATTCATTAAAAAAAAGATTCAATAGATGTACATAGTTTATATTTCTTCCTACAATTATTGGATTTTCGTAATTTTTATTTCATCTATATCTGTTTTTGTTCTTTATTTGTAAAATTGTAAATAGTTTATCAGATTTTTAATTTTTTTTATTCTTTATCTGATGACTCATTGTATTTATTTCTGTATATTGCATTATTTTAAGAGGGCATCGTCCCAGAATAAAGTTTGGAAGTTATCCTTCTTATAATTGGTTTATTGGTTTGCAATTTCGTTAAAAATAACTAATATCATTGGTAACGAAGGAAAACCTTCTTTCATTGTAACCATAGTTTTAAGGATATTGTTTTGTTTCCCAATAGGTTATGTATACTGGGGAGATGTTATGTATTAAATTTCAATGAGGATTAAACTCCTGATGACTGGGATAAAATGATATTTAAATAAATACAGTAGGATTAGAGCTAATGCTTTTCAAGAACTTAAACCAGCTCACAGAGATTTCTCAGGCTGTTATATGGTATTTATTATATTTCTCAATAGTATTTCTACATTTTTTTCATTTATTTGTAAATAGCTATTTTACCTGTAATAATTTTGATTAATAAAAATGTACATTCTCCAAAGATAGTAATAGAATTTGATAAAAATTTGTTTTGGTTGTTTATTATCTCACTTATGAAATAATTAAAGTTAATTATTTTTCATTTATAAAAGCTGATTATGTGCATATGGTTATTTTTTTATATATGTATGTGTGTGTGTATGTATATGTATATATACACACACACTCACAAACATGCATATACATTCATTAGTATTCTTACACATTCAGTAATATTATAGATCATAATTGATATATTCTTATTTGTTTTTTTGTAAGTTTCAAAAATATAAATTGTACAAGATTTTTCTTTAGTTTAATTACTATAGTGGTATATTATTTTATTATTTAGTACTATTTGTATTTATCAGTATTTTCCTATTTTGTTTTTATTATGACTGTTATATTTAGTATTATCAAACTTTGTAAATAACTTATGATTTAAACTAGTATTGCTCTATTATTATTTGTATTGACAAATGTTATGTTTTACATGAATTATTATACACGTCCTTATCTTGAAACTACCATGATTGCTATATTTAATGCCGTGAATGAGCTATGCTTCAGTTAAAATAAACTACTATTAGATTAACACTGCCCAATTTCTTTTTATAGATAAAACAGAAATCTAGATAGATTAAAATATTTATGACTGATGTACTTAAATATTTTTGTATTCTGCTTGCTTGGCACTAAAAAATTAACCATTTTTATTTTTAACTATATGAAAATGGTCTTCTATTTAAGCCACAAATTGAAGTGTGCAATGTTCTTGGTGTAAAACCAGTTTTAAATTAAGACTATCTGATATAATTTAGGACAGGTTTTCTACTTTAAAGATGTTCATTAATCAAATGTCTTTAACATTACCGAAACAGAAGGGGTATTACATACTCAGCATTGTTTTTTAAAAATGTTAATTGGATAGGAAGAGATGAAGTACTACTATGACAACCCTATTGAATTGCATGTTTTCTATACAATATTATAATGAGATTTAGTGACATAATTATAATTTTTTTAACCATTTATGGTTTTACCCATAATGTAATAAGTTTTGATGTGAGGAAATTTGAATCATCAGTTGATCCCTACCAATGATTTATTTTAAAATGCTCTCCTGCATTTTAAAAAATTAAATTTGATTCATCAATCCAAACATAACAAAATCATAATTAATTTATAGGCTAGTTTGGAAATTACTGACATGAAATAAATTTTTTCGGATGACTTTAATCAGTCATCGTTCGTCTCCTCTCCAGTGTGGTTCAGTGGCCCTGAAGAAGACCTGCAAGGAAGATCAAAACTTTCTCACACAAATAATGTATTTCTACTTGGACATGGTGTTTCTGTTTGACTGCATCCCTGATTATCTTCTTCTCCATTCATCTTAATGCTCAACTATACTTTTATTATTATGATAACTGTAGTTTCCAACTGATCTCCCCAAGTCCTCTTTCCCAATTTTGCCATTGAAATCACCCAAGACAATTTTCACATCATATTTAGGGGTATATATCTTGTCATAGGCTGTTTCTAGCTGTGCATAAAATTTCCTTCTCATCATTTGCTTTTTATTCTGATGGTGCATGTACACTCACCAGAGATATATTATAGAATATCCCCTTTAGTCTTGTATAGCATATTTTATATTTATTAGGATTGATCCTTCTATACATCATGAGTACCTCAAGTGATTTTAATTTTTTGTTTTGTAATTTTATATCGCTATTATCAGCTCCATTTCATTTTTTTTTTTTAATTATCGATTCTTACAACTGCATACAATAAGTAAATGCGCTGTAAAATTATTACAATGACATGTCCAAAAACTTGTAAAGGACTACTCATTAGTAGCACTTCATAAAAGTCCACATTAGTTATTATTATAGTTATTGAGTATCAAGTGTGAAGCAAGTTGGAAGACTAGTGGGTTTTTAGGTGGGTATGGAGTTTACAATGAAAGGATGGTTTGGGCTAAATCAGCAACATGCGGAACGTTTAGATCTTAATGGCTAAGTCTATTTTTAAGGAACATTGAGAATTTTACAAAAGATTTAGGATTAGGATTGATGAATTACTTGCCACTTCTATTGGAATTATATTTATTTGAAAACTATCCGCTTCAAAAGCTTCATCATCAGGTCTAAAAACATACAGGAATTTTAATACATTAGTATTTAATTACATAGATTATATATATCTATATCAGTGATGTGACAATTCCAAAATTTTTCAATTCTCAATGTTGATAGAGATACTAAGAAATCGATTCTCTTCTCGATACTGATACCACATTAAAAAAATCAGAATTTTTAGAAAAAACATATGTATTAAGAAACAAAATAATTGAACATTATCTACTATATACAACACTGTCACTTAATGTCTACAACATCCAACAAATGAAGCCAATTAAAATTTAATCTATATGTACAAAAATAATTTTTTTTTTTTTTTTACAAATTCTTATTTAAGAATACTAGCATTTTCACTCCTTCTAGATCTAATCTATTTCTTTTAGTATCACAAATGTTTTCTGCTGTACTAAACAATTTTTCACTGAACACTGCGGGTAGAGGGATACACAGATATTTCACAGCAAGTTGTTTAGCTGTGTGTATGGGCTGGAAAACCAATATGAAGGTACTTGTTCTCCATGAGTTGCATCCAAGTTTGGTTCTTGTGAGTACCTATTAAGCTCAGATTCACACCTTGCTTTGACTGATATGGCTAAGGGAGTTTCAGGAGGTTGGATAAACGCCTCTTTGTAATGGGACCAAAAACCCCCCTTACCCATATTTTTCTCCCATTAGAAGTTGATGCTTCAGCTTCACTGGTTTCAAGTTGTTGTGCTACTTCATTTTCAGCCAAGGAACACATCTCTTCAACGATCTCACCCTTGGCTTTTAGTAACAATATTTGGTCACTGAAGGGAGTAGTTTTAAATCATGGATCAAGAATTATTGGTCTGGCTTACAAAACTTGCTCCTCAAGTGATGAATATCTTCTATTTAAATATGCGATAATATAATTTTTCAGTCCCAGGAGTGCTGATCCTTTAATTTCCTTGTTTTAAAAGTAATGCTTAATTGTACGAATAAGTTTAAAAATCTATAAAAAAAAAGAAAAAAAAACAAAAGAAAGTATTATGGATAAAAAATAAGTTTACAGCGCATTTACTTGTATATATTTTATGCAGTTGTAAGTATCAATAATTAAAAAAAAAAAAAATGAAATGAAATGTAGCTGAGAATTGAGATATAAAATTACAAAACAAAAAATAAAAATCACTTGAGGTACTCATGATGGTATAGAAGGATCAATCCTAATAAATAAAAAATATGCTATACAATACTAAAAGGGATATTCTTTAATATGTCTGTGGTGAGTGTACATGCACCATCAGAAGAAAAAGCAAATGATGAGAAGGAAATTTTATGCTGAGCTAGAAACAGCCTATGACAAGATATGTACCCTTAAATATGATTTGAAATTGTCGGGTGATTTAAATGGCAAAATTGGCAAAGAAGACTTGGGGAGATAAATTGTATTATAATTTGTGGCTGAAATATGACAATCTTAACAATGCACAAATTGTTTGCACAAGTTTTAGGTTTAAACTAAAAGGCAAAAATACGAAAATTCCAAGTTTTATTGTTTGATAAATAAAAAATAATTCATGAAATTTTTGTTCATTTGGATCATTGTCTTAAAATCATGTGTCATCAATATTGAGAAATTCCTTATTTGTGTCATATAGTGGTAGTTGCTTCCTTGAATTTATTGAAGTTCTTATGGACTCGTCTCGGTTTGTGTCCCTACATACTTCAGGCGAGGCCTCTGTTACTAGCTTAATATGTGATCAAGAGCTTGAAAATGGCATGGTACATTTGCCAAATGCTCTTTCGCTTAGATGGAGGGTCTTCTTCATTGCCATCAAATGAAACAATTTTATAATATTCAACTGCATTGAAGTCCAATAGAGGTATCTTGAACTTTTTAATATCGATTTCCCAGAACTCCTGGCATCCCTGATCCTCTGAACAATCAGTTCATCAACTGGTGCCTATGTAACATTGCCAACATAATATTCCCAGGGTGTGTGAATTCCTCAGCAGTACATTATGTACATTTTTTAGGTCCATCAGGTAAACAGAAACTCCTTTTTATCATGTCATAGAAGTTAGAGGTTCCATTGGTGGAACCAGAATTCTTTTTTATCTCAAATCAACTAAGAGCATAAGCCTTCATCACAAATTCGGCCAACAGACCAGGATTTCAGTTCTAGCTGTTGGACTTCAGTTACCACGTATTAATCAGTTGTTAACCACGTTGAGTGAGACACTGCTTTATTCGTTAACAAGCATAGCAACCCGAAGAAACTGCTTTGTAAATTTCAGTAAGTTAACGGACAGACGGTTACACTCTTGAAACATAGACAGTCCCTGTAAAAACATGTACCATGTTAAAAGTGTAGTCGTTATAAATTCTTAGGTGTAATAAGGATAGTTGGTTTAAATTAAAACATGTACTGAAACGTGATGACATTGTTTCACACCCTTGCACTATGCAAACAATTCTGAAACCTACTGATTTACTTCATCTATCTATCTCCTAGACACTACAGATCAATGTGGTTAAGACCAAAGGGCCTCCTCAATAATCTTTTGCCTATTAGCACAATCCTGTGTTGCTACTCCCTAGTTTCAGGAGTTATGTAACTAAGGGGCATTCCTGATAATTGTGTCCTCCCTCCTAAGCAAGGACTTCCTCTTCCTCTATTTCTGCAGAACCTCCCATCCAGCAGCTTCCTTGGTATTTCCTCCTCCAGCATGCATGCATGTAGCCAGCTCTGCAGTTTTCCTTACTCAATAAATATCATTAGATCAGTTTCACCATAAAGTTGGTAAATTTCCTTATTCGTCTTCAATCTCAAGTTTTCTTCAACTTTGACAAGCCCAAATATTTGTCGAAGAATCTTCCTCTCAAATGTTGCTGGTGAGATTCCAAGTTTTTGATCCATAGGTTAGGAAAGGTCTAATAAGGGTTTTGTACAGGAGACTACTGCAAGAGAGGTAGAAACTTCTCATTTGTTTTCTGGCTGCTTTTCCCTGAGATCCAGTTTCCACAACTCACTACCGATCCCAGGTACACTAATTGTTCGATGTTCTGGAACATAAAAAGCCCCATCACCATTGGCTGTTGGTCTGCTATCTCTGCTGAAGTTACATCTCTCTTATGCTTTACACATGGTACACATGTTGTGTTTACACATGTCCCCATATCCTCTGCCAACTTGAGAAAAGCATTTCTCAAGGACTCAAAGGACCTTGCGACAATATCTAGGTTTTCAGTGAAGCCATTATTTCGAAGAATTGATGAAAGATGGTATGCCTGTTTTATATGAATGAAGATAAGAATGATATGGAAGGTTTATTTGCCTTAATTATGTACTATCTTCCACAGAGCTAAATTGAACAATATACAGGCGAGGCTATCACCCTGCCTTAACACTTTTAGTAGATTTAAACTGTGGAGAGAGATCTGACTGATCTAGGATACATCTCATATCATTTACAGTCATCTTTATCGGCTAGAGGACTCAAAAGTTCTTAAAGCTAGATATTCCATTTCTGAAACCCACCTAATATTTTCCAATTTCTCTACCTGCAAATGGGAGAAGCTTTCTTTAAATAATATAGAAAACCTAAACACCTTGCAGAAATGAAACAACATGGTAATTGGAGCATTGAAGGATTTTACCTTTCTTGTGAATTGGATAGATTATCCTTTTAGTTATTGTTCTAACATTTAGAGCCAGGTTGAAATTGTAGAGGGCTTTCAAAAACTCTTTGCCACCATGTTTCAGGAGCTCAGCTAGAATCACATCTTCACCCGCAGCCTTATTGTTTGTTGCACATATTAACAGCATCTTAATCATCATCATAAGTAAATGAGTTCAATAAATGAGTTCATACTTTTTTTCAAGACTGGAAACCTTGATAGATTTTATAACTTGTAGATATTTAGAAGAATCAATCGAATTGAAAAAAATGAGAAATATTAGATAAACAAATCTTTATTTTGTAAGCCGATGTTTCAGCTGCAGCATTGATGGATCATGGCAAGTTATAAACAAAGTTAAAAACAAAAGTAAAAGTCACTGTTCATGGGAACTTTAAGGTATGCTAAGAATTTGAAATAGATTAATAGATTTTAAAGAGCTCTAGTTGGACCATAGGCTAACAATTTGAAATTCAGAACAACCGATATTGTCATCTGAAGAAGTCTAATAAAATACAAATGTTTATATAAAATAAAAGATTAAATAATAGCTAATGGGTAACAGAAGGTATATTTTGTGTTCAATAAATAATCTTAGGAAGGAAATTCAAAAAAATAGGAATTATATTCATCTGCTGTTGTTGAGAAGTAGTTATAATAGTTTGAACCAACATATTATTTCTGATTTTATTACCCACCCCATTGAAGTATTACCCACCATATTTTCCATTACAGTTAATGTTCATGGAGATTTGTGTTCAGCTATATCAGTTAAAGTAGGCACTAAAGGAAGTGGGTATGAGCAAGAAATATCAGGATTCTAACTAATTTGAGGGAAATTACAATACTAAATAACGAAACAACTCTAAATTGAAAGATATATTGGTTGATGCATTTCTTATTTTTCTATTATTATAATACTAGCTGAAAGTACCCTGCTCCGCTACGGTTTAATATCATTAGGATTAAGGACAACTTAAATTAGTAAAAGTTAAGCTTAGCTTTGATAATTATTGTTACTTAAATAAACCTAAAGAATTCCATTCTTAGAATAATTTCAATAAGTAAATTTGACAATTTGAAAAAGTTAATATTATATTGTTTTGATAGTCTTCCAGTGAAGCTTCGAGGCAGCACTACCATCTTACCCAGCTCTGGTACCAGACCATCAGCTTTTCTCATGGCATACTTAAAGTGAATATAGTCTCAACTTCTCAACTTTTTTGATTTTTTCGAATAAAGTTTAGTCTTTCTGTTTCTATTTTTGTGTACATATCAAGCATAAATTGGTTGAGGAGATTACAAAAGTAAAATTAATAAGGTTTTTCGCCTTCTCGCTCCGTCAACATATAGGCGTAAAAATCAGCTGCACACAGTTTTCTTAAGTGGTGTATTTGTGTTTGGGTCACGCAGAGGGATATTAGTACTGTACCCATCTTCTCCATGGCAGATGATACTGAAAAGAATCATACGCTCGATAGAACTCACTAATTCTTATCAGTCGAGAGTAATGTCTCGCTTTTCTAACACCTGGCCTGTTAGAGGTAAGAGTATTGTAATGTCCTCAGTGAGCATTTGAAGGCTTTTTGTCAGCACTGATAAGGACCTGGAAATCTTTTAGATCTTTAGGAGCAGAATCAAAAGAAGCTCTGAAGTCCTTGATATACTTGTTATGTTCATGAACAATTTTCTGCAGTTGGCCTACCAATGCATGCTTCACATTCTGAAAGTAACCACAGAAAATGTCTCTTTCATGGTTGTCATCACCAAAAAAATTTATCTGAATAAAAGACGGCTGCTTTTGTGTTCGAGGCATCAAACTCCCTATTCTGTGGTATACATGTCCTTGCACCTTAAATGTTGGCATGAAATGTCCCTCTTTTATCTCTTTTGCTCCTAACGACGTCATTTGGAAACAACCGTTCTATTTCCAAATATTATTTAGAAAATGCTCAACCTCAGGATGTTCATAAGTAAGGAGGTTGTGCAAGAGTTCAGCATATTCTTGAAATGGAGGAAGTTGTACTTTCCCGTTACTGCAGCACATGACAGGGTTCTCGTCCTTCCATTTTACATCATAACACCCATTGCAAGTTGACTGTTGTCCAATATCGACTGTTTTATCTTTTGGATATTCAGTTTTTGGGTAATACTTGTAACCTGAATGCTTCTTCACTGTCCATGACTGCAACCTTTCCATTGAACGTCTTTCATCATGTTTTGTTACAGCTACACGTTTAACATGAGGATTATTTTTTTAAAAACTTTCTATGGATTTCAGGATAGGTTTTGTTATACTTATATGTACTACAGCCCCTCTATGTATTGGGTTGTTTCACATGAAATGTCCGATTTTATAATATTTGAAATACATAGAGGATTTTGCGAGTCTCTGTTGTTTACTTCCAAAGTTCACATATCATAATCAAGCAGTTACTAATCCTCTACTTTTCTTTTATAAACATTAGCTTCCCAATCAATTACACACTGTTTAGTATACCTTCAAATATGAACATGGAAACACGCGATTTTCGTGTAATATTTTTTTATGAGTTTAAACTAGGTCGTTCGGCAGCTGAGGCTGCTAGAAACATCTGTAAGGCGTTTGGGGAAGGGAGTGTAAATGAACGAACCATTCGCCGTTGGTTTGCTAAGTTTTCGACTGGGGATACCAACTTGGAAAACCAGCCCCGAGGAAGACCTCTAACTGTAATTAGAGAGGTGAGACCATTACCTCTACAACCTACTGCAATGAAATTGGCCAAATGCACGAAAAATTATTGAAAAAAAAAACACCTGGATTGGTAAATCGGAAGGGCCCTATACTCCTACACGACAACACTAGACCCCACGTTTCAAAACTTACCATGCATAAATTGAAAGAGCTGTGGTACGAAGTTCTTCCGCACCCACCATATTCTCCTGACTTGTCTCCAACAGATTATCACCTTTTCAGGAATTTAGACAACTTCTGCAGAGGAAAATTTTTTGCAAATGATGCTGAAATCAAAAGTGCGTTTTCAGATTTTGTTTCACTTCAAAGCTCAGTGTTTTTCAAATCCGGGATAAAAAAGTTGTTGTCACGTTGGGAAAAATGTGTAGAAAAAGAAGGTAAATACTTCGAATAAAATTATATTGTTTTCATATTGTATTTTTACTAAAATCCCTTTACCTTGAAAACGGACATTTCATGTGAAACAACCCAATATATTAAGGTGCTCCTCAGTATATGTGTGTACAACATTTCTTTTAAGTTCGGGTTGGTTCTCTTTATGTTTATTAACCGCTTTTCTGCTAATGTTTTTCCAGGATAATTTTTCCTGTATTTTTTAACAACTTCCCAGTTAGCGTCTACATGTGCTTGACTATCTTTTTGCAGCCGATTTCCTTAGTTGTTTGTTGTGAACTAAATTTTTTAATCATTTCCTGCGTTATTCTCATCTGAACTGAACGGAACAACTCAAACTTGTAAGGGTACACCTCTGCATCCACCATGAGTTCACAGAAGGTACCATATAATAAGGTTTTGACATACCAGTAACGTATTTTTGTTTGTTTACTACTATAAGGAACTTAATTTGTGGTAAAAGTGTGCAGCTTAATCATCTAACCTATTTTTTAACTTAGCTTATCACCATATACCATACGACAATAAATCTACTATTATTCACCCACTAAAAATTGTATTAGTACTGTTTACCCCTTTGTAGTACCGATTCAGGACAAACTACTTAGAAAATAATTGTTATTGTGCATCTAACATCTATTAAGAAATAATGTATTAAGTTTCATTATGATCCGCATTGTTATTTCAAAGAATTTCCAATGTGTTTGAAATCGCCTTTTCACGAATTAGCCGCGATCCAGGCCGATTTTTTTTAATTCCTTTCTTAGCGAGCACCTACAGTCCTATAGGAAGCTGTATACTAAATTTCATTCCAACTCGGTGGTTTCTGAGATTTCGTGTAGAATGAGTGAGTAGTATTTGACAAATATATTTAGTAAATAGATTTGAGAAATACAACTTGGGCCTGGTTGAAAAATGCCGATTTGAGAAGGACCAGGTACAGAACAATTATCTTTATCTTATCAAGCCAAAGGAAGAGTAGTTGGGGAAGAAGCTACTGGTGAAGCAAGGTTGGTGGGTACATCCAAGTGGCCTTCCGTGCCATCACCAGAGAACATAAGTCTTTTAACCTCCTCGGGGTTAAAAGAGTAAAGGGAGTAAAAAATCCTTAGCTATGCCGTCAAGGGACGTAAAATGGGGGTCCCGAGCCTGTGCGATGTCAGGTACTCGTTAAAGATCCCTATCCTAATTATACCTGGATAGGCAAAATTTAGGACTCCCACCGTAGCATCGTCCGATTAGCCATAGCAGCATAAAGTGACGTTAAACGAAATAAACAAACAAACCTCCTCTACTTCCTTTCCACAGCAGGCTAATAGTCCCGAAACTCAAACTTGTAAGAGTACACTCTGCAGCCAACATGAGTTTACAGAAAGTACCATATAATAAGCTTTCCACATGCCAGAATTGTATGTTTGTTTGTTTACTACAATAAAGAACTTAATTTGTGGTCAAAGTGTGCGGTTTAGGCATCTAACCTTTTTTTTAATTTACCTTATCACCATATACCTTATGACAATAAATCAATTATTATTTACCCAATAAAATTTTATGAGTACTTTTATTTTACCCCTTTGTAGTACCGATACAGGGCAAACTACTCAGAAAATAATTGTTATCATTCATCTAAAATGTAATAAGAAGCAATGTACTAAGTTTTATTTAGATCCGTAATGTTAATTTAAAGAATTTTCTATGCGTGAGAAATCGCGTTTTTCGCGAATTACACGCGATCCAGAGCGAATTTTTTTTAATCCTTTCTTAGCGAACACCTACGGCCCTAGAGGAAGCCACATATGAAATTTCATTCCAATCCGTTCGGTAGTTTTTGAGATTTCGTGTTAAATGAGTATTTGACAAATATATAATAGATAATATAATATTATAATAATAAAAGTATCTGATCTAAACTAATCTTAAATTAGCCGGAATCACACCAGATGATATTCCAAACCGGGTAGTTTTCATGTCCAAAATTTACAAGTGGCAGGTTGACCAGGAGGAGAAACCTAAGAAGAAGACTGGAACAACATGGTCTCAAGAGAGAAAAGAAGAAAGACGCCCACAGCAGAAGAATGAAGTGTGGACACGAAGAAAGGAAAAGCATGCCTCTTGAGTACTATGCGTAGTCCCAATGGGCTGATTCAAATTTTAAAAAAATAATAATAATAAAAGAGTAACTAAAACGTTAATCTTTTCTATATTCGTCCAGGATTGGATCAGAATAATCCTGTGGTAGCTCCTGTCGTAATAGGCGACAAAAAGGGGCACGGTATAGGTCCGGGGACCCTACCTCTGTTAGTCTTATTGCTAAAAAATCTTAAACGAGCCTCAGATTTAAACTGAAACATGGCAAACAGCCTGGCATGAAAACGACTAAACATATATCGGTGATTTGAACATGGAACATTCGTGGACTCCTAGAAGCAGGAAAAAGTTGTATGTTGGAAGACTGTCTTGAGGAATATGGAATGGTAGTCTTACAAGAAATTAGATGAGGAAAGGAGCCGTATATGATCAATCTAAATAAATATACTCTTATCAAAAGTGGTGATGATAGGAATATTGTTGGTGCAGGTTTCATAGCGAAAAAGTAGCTAAGACAAGTAATATTAAATAACAAAACTATAAATAAAAGAATATGCTGTATATGACTAAAAGGGAAATTCTTTAATATGTTTCTGGTGATTCTACATGCACCAACAGAAGAAAAAGCTGATGATGAGAATGAAGAGTTTTATAAGAATGATCCTACAAGATTCCTATCAATATTTTATTTATCTATATATCAATATTTATATATCTATATTTACATTTAATTTTTTTAATTACAGTTAGTTTTCAATTAGCTCGATCAATTGTCACCAAAAATTAAAAGTTGTGTGCAGCTTTTTAATCAAAACTAAGTGACAAAAAAATAACCTTTATACTTCTAATATATTAGAAAAAATGTGGGTATGCCAATACTTTTTGGACCTACTGTTAGTTTAGTAATTAAGTCAACAGTAAACAAATTAATTAATTAAGTCAACATTAAACAGATACAACTTATTTAATAATATTACAATTTTTATAAATGTATGTAAGTGATTTTATTTACTTATGTATAAACAATAAGTCACAATCTGACTTTATCTATATCTATACCAAAACTATGTACTTACTTAGCATAAAATATTATTCAAATCTCTATCTAACAATTCAAGTGAACTGATAGGTTTCATTTAAGTATGATATGTATTTATTTATATACCTTCTAATGACAACAGCCAATTACAAAAGAACATATTTTATTTAATTCATCTATTGCCTATTAAAAGACTCACAAATCCACTTAACTTTTGAATTTAATACTCAGACAGAATATCATCAAATAAAATATTTCGTAAAAATGAGTAATCCTTTACCATTTTGTTATAAGCACAATACAAAAATATTACATCACACAACTTGTTGCCGAACTGAAATTCAAGTGGCTTAGAAAATCTTTGGGCAAACGCCCGAGTTCACCTGAACATATAATGAAAGTTCACCTGAACGTATAATGAAAGTTCACGATTATACATTTTGGGCAAACTGAAAAGTTTAGCTAATTCGTGGCGAAACCAAAACTTCAAAAGGTCTCTAATAATTGATGTACATATGCCAAAGAATATTTATTATTTTTAAATTAAATTAAAAATTATAAACATAATTGTCTATATCCTTCTACTTCGTACTTCGAATTGAGTGCGTGGAGTCCTATCCTATCCAATAGTGTCTAAATTGAAAAGTGTATTACCATTTTTGGAAACGGTCATTACATATCATTTTCATTATAAAATATTACACTTGAACCATGAGATCTTTAAATACATTTTATGTATGACATTCTGTTTTTTATTTTTAGCTCTTGAATTTGGACCACAAAAAAGGAGATGTTTAATTGAGAATGGCTTTGGTAATTATTATTAACACAATATTTTATAGCAACTCCATTGGAAGCATAGGAATTAGCTGGAAGTATTATCTCTTCTGAAGAATGCTCCATGGAAGGTTTCCTAACCTGAAGGTTTTTGCAATCAGTCTTTGATTTTATTATGTAAAACAAAAACAACCTTTTAAGAAAATTATATATTATAATCTCTCTCTCTCTCTCTCTCTCTCTCTCTCTCTCTCTCTCTCTCTCTCTCTCTCTCTCTCTCTCTCTCTCTCTCTCTCTCTCTCTCTCTCTCTCTCTCTCTCTCTCTCTCTCTCTCTCTCTCTCTCTCTCTCTCTCTCTCTCTATCTCTCTCTCTCTCTCTCTCTCTCTCTCTCTCTCTCTATCTCTATCTCTATCTCTCTCTCTCTCTCTCCCTCATATATTTTATCTATAAATCTAAAATTTTGTAAAGTATACTTTTATATCACACTATTTCTGATTTTTATAGTAACAGTAATGTCAACAATTTTTTGCAAACCTCTACTAATGTTATAGTAATTAGTGTTATAGAAAAATAAAGTCATGTTATATTTACTATGTAAATAGTCTAATGTCATTCTATTAAGTAATATAGATGGAATATATAGCAAGTTAGTAAGTCAGGATGAACAAAATTTGTTTGAATGGGATTAACTGAATATGACAGTTGTGGTACCTCAGACTGCTTATTTAGATGGTGCTTGGTTGGTTGTGATAAATTCTTCCATGAAGTCAATTAGAAGGCTGATCAGTCCTCTATTATAACATTTATAGAGATAAGGAGAATCACTGTTAGTTTGGGAGTCCGTTTGTTGTTTCGCTGGGTCTTAATAGTAGTTTTTAGCCCTCTGCGCCATCTTCATATTTGAAATTTGTGATTTTCTAGAATAGGATTTGATCAAATTTGTCTCCTAGGTTTTTAACTGAATAGTAAAATTGTATTGGCATGTTGTTTAGAAAAGGGTGGATGGGATGTATTTCAGAAGGAGGCTAAATGCAATAGTGATGGCTTTGGAAAGTAGGTTGTTGGTGACCCAATCACTAATCCTATTAAGATTATCTTACAACTTTCCAAAAGCTGAATAAGTTTGTTTGTTTATTTCATTTAACGTCACTTTATGCTGCTATGGCTAATCGGACGATGCTACGGTGGGAGTCCTAAATTTTGCCTATCCAGGTATAATTAGGATAGGGATCTTTAACGAGTACCTGACATCGCACAGGCTCGGGACCCCCATTTTACGTCCCTTCCGAAGGACGGCATAGCTAAGGATTTTTTACTCCCTTTAAAAAATCCTAAGGTCATCTGCCGGGCTGCGAACCCGCGATCTTGGGTTTAGTAGGTTGCTATGCTAACCACTACACCACAGGTGACCCCCTGAATAAGTTCAGATGGGTATAAGGATAGGTAAATTTGGCGATCATCTGCCTATAGATAATTAGAGTGAAAGATACATGTTGTCAGCCATTATTGTAGATGGAGAAATTAGTAAGGGAAAGGAATAAGTCTTGTGGAATGCCGCTGGAAAGAGGAAGAGATTTAGATGGAGAATTATTAATAATTAGGTAGTTACCAATGGAAATATCTAATATTATTCTGTTAGATAAATAAATTTAATGGATCTTTGAGAGAAAGATGACATGATTAACCTAGTGATCACTAGGATTGGAAGAATTAGAGGTCTTATTGAGAGGACACACAAGCACTTCTCCCAGGATAAAAGGAGATTTCAATTTTGAAGAGAAAGATTGCAAATATACTGATAGATAGTGTAGATAATAGGTATTATTTATACAAAATGCAAAACATATTCGAAGTTCTACCAAACAGAAAGCACCAGTTGTTTCCCAATCCGATCCAAATGAACCTAAGTGCAACAGTATTTCGATGGATAACTGACTCTCATTCTCTAGCACTTAGTTCTTTGGAGGCTGCATTTGACCTTTTTTCCAGTAACATCTCAAAAGACCACGAATCACAATTTTTTATTTTGACATTGCACGTGTGTTTTAAAAATGTAAATGTCGAATTAAAAATTGGCCTAAATAGTTGGAATAAGGCAGGGTGCCCACCGAACCATATTATGCTGGAATTTTGTCTCTGGGAAAAAAAGCATGGGTTATGCTTAAATTTTACAATTGGCTGAATTTTCGTTATTCAAAAATAATCAAAAATATAATTTATTTACTCATTGTTAGTTTAAATGACAATGTAAATAATAGATTAAAATATTAAACTTACAAGGCGTTTAATGAATTCAATTTAATTCAAAATTCAAAATCTCTTAAACCAAATGATTGTTGGTTGCGGGAGACCAAAGTTGAAAAGTGTTTCCTGGTAAGTGATAAGTAGTTTCCAAGTCTGCCACCGCTGACTGGAGCAGCACTAAAAATCCGACCGTGGTATGGAAAGTTCTATTATTGTAAATGAATATAAATATTAATATAACAATAGATCTTTTTTAACAACCTAGTATATATAAATAGTAAGGCAATTAGTTTTGATGGTGAATTGTACTAAATTCCAACATAGAAGTCGCAAATAATTCATTTCAATTGTGAGAAAGAAGTGTTCTGGGTCAAAATATGTTTGATAGGGATTGTTATCAGTGATGATATTGTGGATAATAGAGATGTATGTGTTTAATTCATCGAAAGAAACTTGAATGGGATCAAGTTCTTTAGTTTTGACTATTGAGCATTTATTGAGATTTTTCCATTTTTACTTTGTGTCAGGAGAAAAATATTGGAAGAAAAAATAGAGTTCCAGGAAACTGCATTAAGATCAGTTTTTGATCTTATGACTAAATCGAAGGATAAGGAATCGTAATTTCAGCAAGTACAAATTTTGGAGGAAATGAGGGGAATGGAGGTGTCATGTCTAATTTGGATTAATTTATGGGCAGATAGGAAAAGAATGGGATGCTGATAATAACTAAATATTTCTATAAAAATATTATAGTCGATATTTTTTATTTATTATTTTTTTTTTTATGATGCTACAACCTGGTTACAGGCCTCGGCTTCTTCTAAACATTTCTTCCAATCATCACAGTCTTGTGCCAAAACTATCCTATAGCTGCGTTCTCACGGGGCGTGACACGCTAGCGTGATCCACGCATTCGTGGAATTTCCTCCGTCTGAACGAGGTGGCGTGAAATTGCCTCTGACGTCATCTAGAGAGAAGTGAGTCCACGACCGCTCACGCTCGGTATCAGACCTGTTTGATTTTCAGGCGTGGACCACGCCAGTCGAGAGAGTTGACAAGTGGTTTATTTAGAACAAAAATGGATAATATGTTAAAATATTCCAGGATTCGAACGATATTCCGCCATTGTTGTCCTACTAAGGATACTGTTTTATTAATATGAAAATATTTAACGGTTTTTAAGTTATCCGAAGGATATTGAGCCATTGTTGTCCCTAAGGATACTGTTATAAAATATTTTTAATATTTAACGATTTTAATGTGGTAGAAGGATATTCCGCCATTGTTCTTAAATATACTGTATTATTAATATTAGATGATTTTTCTTGCGAGTATCTAGTTCCTGACCCAACAACGCTTTTTCATCCGTTTTTTTATATGTCCACGTGACTCTCTCAATCCTTTATCCAACATATCAATAAAAACTGAACTCAAAACTGCACAACTTTCCACGATAAGCTCCTCCATGGTAGGTTTCAAGAGGCAAACTGAATCGTGGTCGTGTGAACTGTCCACGACTCTCGGCTAGTTCACTTTTCTCCCCCACTCCAGGCAAGCGCCACGAACGAGAAACCGAAGGCGTGCCACGCTTTCCTCGTTTTGCCACGTGAGAACGTAGCTTATCTCTAACTCTAGAAGTTTCTAGCATCCTCTGCTCCACCATCTGATCACCTTATCTTTATTCTTCCTCTGCTCCTTGTTCCATATATTGGGTCTTTCAGCATTTTTGCATCAGCCATCCTGGTATTAATTTATTGCTCTGACAACATCAGCCTCTCCAAAGGATGTTTCCTTATCCTTACTCCCCTCTCTGTAACCCTGAACCTCTCTTATTGTTTTCTCAAGTGCCTGATTGCAGGCCAGTGCATCCCATTGCCTGAGTCCTTTTCTTGCCGTAATTCCTGGATTCTTTCGCTATTTATCTTCACTATTCATCTCACATCCTCCATAGTAAGGATAAGGAAGAAGAATAAGTTATTTAAATAGTTATTGGTGTTGAAATTCTTCATGTTCTCCAGGATTTGACCAATGGAAAATAGCTGGTCAGTGGTGGACTTCTCTCTAGTAAAGCCACTCCACGGTAGTAGATCCACTCCACCACCCTCTGCAACAGGACCAAACTTCTTATTAAAAAAATTTTATATATTGTTGAGAGCACTGTGATAGCTCTGTAGACTTTGTAATTTTGAAAATCACCCATTTCAATTATGGAACATTTTATACCAGTTTGCCATTCTAACTTCTATAACTTCCTCTGTCCATGCTTCCATTATACGAATATCTAGTCCTTAAAGATTTCCTGTCCACTTTCCTTCAGGATAACAAGTTTATTTTTGTAATTAGTCTGAATAAAAATCTTCTTCCTTTCCTTCTTTTTTATACCATTCCCAGCGTTGAGGTGGTCTCAATCATCAAAACCTTTCCACCCAGTCCTGATGCATTTGAGTGAATGTTTTCCCTCAACTTGCTCCTATTCTCTGAATATGGTCTTCATATATAATTCTTGGGCGTCCTCGGGGTTTTATAACTAATGGGTGGGCTTTCATAATCTTTTTGGTTTGCCATTCTTCATTCATGCCACATGTATAGCCGAACCACTTACGTTGCAATTTTTCACTTATTTTCTTATTCAGTACACAGTCTTTTTGTTTTACTGATCATACTGCGCAGATATTAATTTGTGCTTCAGTAATTCGACTGATGGGCTTGTCAAGCATGAGCCAGCTTTCACTGGCATACATGACTACTGGGAGGTAGAGACCGTCTTTTAAATGTGAACCTTTTTTGCTCTCCCCCACAGAACATGGAATAGAGTTGTTAAGTGTTTAATGACAAAGAGGTAACTTAACAATGCGTGTTCTAACTTCCTTTCATTGTAATAAAGTTCAGACCAAATAAACAAAATAATAACTTACAGGAATTCTTGATACCGTTAAAAAACACTTTTAAAGTTTGAGAAGCACTATATAGCAACAAAACAACACTCTTCGTTCACTTTTCTCACACTAGGAGGCTAATGATGGTTATCTTTTTAGTACTCAGTGTTGCCACTGGTACGCGTGCCGATGTTACTGCTGCAGAGTAGAAGCGGGATCAGGTAGGGTTTCCACACTCTTTTTAAGTATATATTATATTATAGCCCTGAATACTCTTGCCCCACTAAAACTCATCCCTGTTCTTGACTTCGCATTACTAAACAAGCCTTCTTTCTGCTTGCACTTGGAAAAAAATGAGTAGAAATATTACAATTAAACATAACTTATTTATTTATTTACAGTTTACAAATTTTATTCATTCACTAAATTAGTTTTTTTACTACTGACCTTTAAATAAAATAATGTCATTATTTCAAGATCATTTTTTTCTTTAATTAAATTGTAATTAACATTTCGTAAAAAGCGATTGATTTGGATTTTAAAATAAAGTTAGCCGATTTATTTTAAAAGTAATACATAATGATTTTCTTCTTCTACAAAGTTTTTTGTACTACTAAAAAAGTTTTATCTACAGAATTTTGTGATTCTGATTTCAGAATTTTTTTATCGGTGTCATATATGAAAATATTTTCACAAATTTCCATAATTGTTACCAAGTCCACATCTGGTAAAATTAATCCTCCTCGATCTTTAATTCCAATAAGTTGTTTTTGGCTCTCTTCCACGTTTTTTTTCAATAGCTTGCACACACCCCTCACTATTCAGCAACACGTTTATTTTTTTTACAATAGATCCTATAATTAATATTCATCAATTTTTCTTTTAAAAAATTTCCCAATTTTATTTTTATATCATTGTGGTTATTATTATTTTGTTTAGCTGACATATACCCCACCCTCTCTTATATCACAAATGAGATAGTAGTATCTTCTATACCAACATAATCATTCAATTAATTTATGTTTTTCCTGCATGATTTGGAAAGAAAGCATTAATTTCATTATCATTATCGAATTGCTCTGAAATAACTATAATACCTCTTGAAAATTGGTGGGAATGAAATCAAATTAAAGTTTTCCAGATTCCTTCAGATCTTCATCTTACATTCAGTCTTGTAGAACTAGGAATTCGTTTCATTGATCAGACATGAACACTTCGATCCCACTCCCTAATACCGATTTTATCGTGTGGTATTGCATTCCACCTTGAAGCCAAAGATTCGTGTAACTGTATATGAAGGGATCATTCTAAAACTATTCATCAATTCTTTGCAGCTTGAGTTATTGTTTCTGCCTTAAAATATTGCATAATGGATGAACCGTAAAATGCAAATAACCTGAAGAAAAAAAAAAAAATTTCAAGAATAAATACCTCCTGGTACAGGGATGTATGAAAACAGACGTTCAATGTGATCTTGTTAAATTTTGTCCTTAAATGAAGTTTAAAAAAGATTAATCAACCAATAATTAAAAAAAAAAAAAAAAAATAGTATTTCAATAAAAGTTGTGCGGATGAGAGCATCATCAGCTTTTAATCATGGAAAATTAAAAAATAGTTTTTTTGCCAAGAAAAAACAAATCATTTGTTGAAACAATTTTTTTGGATGACAATGTTTGTAATTGTCTTTGGTTGAAATGTGATAATGATTTTAAAACATTAAAGCAACAGAATTAATTTCTAAATTAATATATGAATTAACTTACTGGTTAAGCATAATAAGAGGATAAAATTTTTTTGTAATTTTTTTTTTTTTGGTGCTACAACCAAGTACTGCCCAGTGAGGCATGTTAGGTGAACACATTGAAATTGTAACTAAACGCAAGAAACACACACTATTGAGCAGCAATCAAAGAAGAACCGGGAGTTGATTTGAGCGGAGCCAAAGGAAGGGTGTGTTGAAGTGATGGTGAGTTGAAGGTGCTAGAGCTAAGCAGCCCCCTCAATTTGCCACTTCTACTGTACTCTATGCTCTGTGCTTTCCTCACACTTCGGTGTCCAATTATACTATTACAGATCTGCTAATGCTTATTATATTTCCAATCTCAACATCTATTCTATCAGACCTGCTAATTTTGGATCCTATGTAGGAAAAAAAAAAAAAAAAAAAAAAAAAAAAAGGTACCACTACAACTCATGAAGATCAGGGTCTTTTAGGTTCAGTAGTTTGGTGGGAATGCACTTCTACTATGCAACTGTTGTGAAAGGAAGAGATTTGGCCGAAATCACACTCAAGCATCAGATTTTTCTCCACTTAAGGGTACCCACTCACTTTATAGAGGCTGGGTGTGTTGCCCAAACTCAAAGTTGATCCATAGCTGAAATAACAGAAAATGAATTTTCTGCCTTCAGCCAGATTCAAACTCGGGCCCTTGAGCTTGGTAGCCTAGTGCCTTACACACTGAGCTACCACACTTCTTCTATGTAGAGAAAGTGATCAACAACCTCAAAAGTCTCACTGCCACAAATACATACATATGTCTGTCATGTCTAGACACAACTCTGGAACAGTGCCATCTCTTCCTGGAGATTTTCCAACTTTTGTTTTCTCTATGACCTCATCCTCTATTGCCTCATGGCCTGTGCTAAAGTTTATATTAATTGATGAAATCATAAAATCTTGTTTATCCAAGAGTTCCTCAAAGTGGGCTTTCCATCAGTCTCTGAAATTATGTGTCCATTCTTGTCTTTGACATTTCTAATTCTTTACTTAGTAGCCCTCACAATTACAAAATTGTTTCATACTTCTCTATCCCTTGCCTTTGTTCTCCCTCTTCTGACTCCCAAAACCCTCAGATCCCCCTCCAGGTCCTACAGCCATCGTCTTCTTGGTCTGCCTACTCTTTGTTTGCCAAATACATTTCCATGCAATAGTTTGCTCGACATTCTGTCTTGAGGCATTCTTATTACATGGCCTAGCCATTCTATGCGGCATGCTTTAATAAACTGTACCACATTGGCTATTTCTAATAGCTCATTTCTTATAGGCTTCTTATATTTTCCTATAACTAGTCTTACTGTGGCCAGAATTTGTTTATATTCTCTCGATGATGCTCATCCAGCATCTTGCCCAAATTCTTCCCAGGTTCTCCTTTTTGCCGCCTGTACTGCTACCTTATAGTCATTTCTCTTTGATACTCTATCAGTATTTCCCAAGTCTTATGTTGAAGATATGATTTCCAGGTTTGCTTCTTCTTACTGACTACCTCCTTATTTTTTCATCTCACTACTTGGTAAGCTTTCCTTTTCCCGTTGCCCTTTGCATGCCTCAGTCTTCTTTTACTGTTCTTGAAATTTCTAGTTTTCTGGCACTATCACTAAGTCTCAACATTTCCCTCTAGGTTCAGCATATCATACGTATCATGCTGTAATCCATTCTTTTCACTGGATCATCGAGGGCACTGACCTTCATGGTCTCATATTTCTTGGGTCGAAGGCACCATCCTCTCAAAATCAGGGTGTCTGTCACTACTAATAGATGGTCAGAGCCTGTCTCATCTCCACAAATAACTTTCATGTTTGTGAAGTAATTTCTTATATGGCAATAATCATAAAAGTCATTAAACTGAAAATTGAAAATAAAAGGTAATATAGATGTGCTATGATCTGCACTTTCCATAGTTAGCATAATAGGTTCAGACATTATTTGCTCACTTGAATCCTCAAGTCATAAAATTAGTTGTAAGCATTTGCGAATGTAGAATTAATTACTTTAACAATCTTGTCAACTTTAACATTTCAAATCTATATTTATAAATTTAAAGAGAAGACTTTCTGTATATCCATAACATTTTGCTCATATTATCTTTCAAATACAGGAACTTTTTTTTATAAAACTAAATAAATAAAATAAAATAAGATTAATTTAAATTTTTGTTGAAGGAGATTGGTTTGATTTATTCATTTTGAATGGCATAACTTCCCTATTTATTATAAATGCACAGGAACATGTTTCAGTACTTCTATTTCCATCTTCAGGATACTAAAAAATGTTATAAATTATATACTTACATAAATTACAATAAAATACGACATCACATCAATTTTTACAATCTGACATTACAATTTGTCAATTACAATAAAAGGCACTGAATCTATGTGAAGTCCAACTCTTGTTTACTTATCTATAATATATATATATATATATATATATATATATATATATATATATATATATATATATAGTTAATTAATATAATATATTCTATTTAATAGGAATATAAAGAATGATGATTACACTCCAAAGGAAGCTGCGAAAAAATGCGGAAGATCCAAATTATCATAACAAAAATTGTACCAGAAGAGTCTCAATCAGAGATAAGCTTCTTGTCAAAGAGGTATAACAATCAAATTCATAATAATTTTAAATAGTCTTTTATATTAAATAAGTTTTTACCTCTTAGGGTTTTCCTAATGAAAAAAAAATCCTGTAATACTACAACCCATGAAGGGTCTTGGATGCAGTACTTTGGTAAGAATGTACTGTTACTGGGCCAACGATTGTGAAAGGAGATTTTGCCAAAATGACTCTCAATCGCCAGGGTTTTTCCCTAATTACTTCCTTATTCCTAATACCTAAATATATTTATTATTTGGATTGGAAAAAAATTACAGAAATTAAATTTCCAAATTTAATAACAAAGGTTTATTATGTAGATGGTGTATTTTATTTTTATTAGAAAGATATTAAAATTAATTATATCTTGTAGATTATTCTATATTAGTTATTTTTCTCATATGGACTTATCATCTTGTAGGATTCTCAATTTTTTCAGGTAGTTTAAAATCATAATTTAGATAATTCCAGCTATTTTATAAGCATATCTTTAAAAGCATGTTCTGTGTTCACATCAACAGTTAAAATGATTCAGCATTAGACACCTCAGAAGTTTGTTTGAAACCTTCATTGGATGTCCCATTCTAGTCCTTATAATTATATTTTTTTTTATTATAAAAAAAAAAATCATGGTAGTATCACAGCTCAGTCCCAGAATAGGGTACCTGCCCCCCCCAGGGAGTGGCAGAATTTGAAAAGTTTATAAAAAAAACTACTGAGCTATTAAAAACTTTTTCAAAATAATAATATCACAATCAGTATTGTTTAATTTCATTGTGTGCATAATTCATAAACTTTATTACCCTATATACCAAGTGAATTCTTATAAGACACATATTTTGATAGTGGGGGAGGGAGGGGATATGGCAGCAAACTGATCTTTGCCCTCCCTGACAAATCTCCTAGCTTCGGCCATCACAGTATCAGTACGTCAGTCATCTTGCCAGCGAACACTCTACCAGCCACAACCATACATATTTCACCTTTCCAGTAGACGTCACTGATCTTTGCCCTCCCTGACAAATCTCCTAGCTTCGGCCATCACAGTATCAGTACGTCAGTCATCTTGCCAGCGAACACTCTACCAGCCACAAACCATACATATTTCACCTTTCCAGTAGACGTTTTCTGCTTGACCCTTATATGTGAAATTTTATCAGAATCAAAATTTGTTTTTTTTTTACCTCTTTTGAGGACTTTAAATTTTAAAGTTGAGACGTTATCAGCTACTTCAATCCGCCATAATCCGAGTATTTGCTGTGTTCAACCGATTAGAATAATAATGACATCTCTAGAGTTAGCGTGCATTCTGCTTTCTATCCATGTATATAACATTGGGTTTACTTACGGTTTACGTAAAAAAAAATAAGCGTCTTTTTACTCCTGAAATTTTGGAAGACATTTTCAAAACTATGTGTGAGAAAAGTTTTTAAATTAAAAACTGATATCATTTTGAGATTCCTCATCTCAAAAGACATGTACAAACCTAATTTGGTCAAAAGGAAATTTTTAATTTTTTTTACCCCTAAGATTTTGGAGGATTTAAGAAAGCAAGAGGCTGTCAATTTGTTAAAACACGTAAATAATTTGCGCTGTCTCACAGATTTTGCCACCAATTGAAACCAGATTTTAAGGGCTTCTAGAAGACATAAAACTACATAGTTTAGGCCAATTAAGGAGGTCGCAGGATTTCTCCTTATTGAGATATCTCGAATTATAGTTGACATCGGATTTTTTTTTCAAATCAGGTTTTGTCCACTACAATCTGGAGTAATGTTATATGCATGGGTAGATTCTAGTGATGCCGTTATTTTTGTAATGGGTTAAACACACCAAATGTTATGGCTGTTTGAAGTTGTTGATAAAATCTCAACTTCAAAAACGTCCTCGAAAGGGTAAAAATGTTTTTTTTTTTTTTTTTTTTTTTTTATTAAATTTTACATATAAGGGTTTTCTGGTGCTTTACATCGAAATTTGAAGTCCATTTTCCAATAAAAAAATTTTCCACTGATTTACAGCGGATTTTATTGGAATTTTGTCAATTTTTTTGGAGTTTTTGAGCACCCCGAAGCCAGGTCGTGTTTTGAGCATAACAAAAGTATTTTTATTAAAAATAGCACACAAAACCACAATTGTACGTGATAGAATCATTTCTCTAGTTTGAGAGCTGTGAAAAAAATAAAACGTGATTTTCATATTTATTTTTTCTCGTCTCTATTTTTGCAATATTTAGATCTCTGCTACCCACACAAAAATCGGCATTAAAATCTGTGAGTTACAAGCCAAAACGTCCCCTTGTTAGTGTAACCCCAGTTTCCAAATTGTGTTAAAAAATCTGAGAAGCCTTGAATTCGTTTTTTTCCCCATATTGATTATAAATTCATTAAGGTCCCATGTACTCCAGAAGATATTTTGTTCTTTAGAGACATTAGGGTGCTGTTTAATTCCTGGGTCGTAAGGGGTGTCCATTTCTCTAGGTAGGGATTCACCTTCTTCTTTCTTAGCGGGTTGGGTTGTATATCTCTGGCATTGCAGATAAGTGTATCTTCAGCCTTTTTTCCCCCTTTTTAGTTTGCTGCGACTATTGCGACAACTTGAGTCCCCTTCCAGGGACTTTGCTAGCTTCCATAGCTTACTTCCTAGTCATTCCAGGTTTAGGTCTTCTATCTTGTCTTTACAAGCTCTTCTTTTAGACTCTCTTTTAGAGTTTCTTGTAAGTCTCTGTTCCACCTTTTCCATAGCCTCTTAGAGAGGACTTTTTTTAACTGCTCTAACTCTGTTGTCCAGTATGGATATATCACATTGGATATATATATATATATATATATATATATATATATATATATATATATATATATATATATATATACATATACATATACATATACATACAAGGTGTTCAATATTCGCCGGCCACCCCCTTTTGTTTTCCACAGTTTTTGAAATTTTAAAAAGAAACTCTCTGGGTCTTAACAGTATCAAATAAAGTTTCTTTTCAGGTTATAGTCTGCTTACATATACACATACACTCAACCCAAACTTATATAAAATCATCCACCCTTCAAAGTTCGGGTTAAGTGTATGTGTGTTTCGAAGTAATCACGGGTTCAAACTTTGAAGGATGGACGATTTACCACCTTATTGAGGGCGCTAACTAAAAAAATTAAAAATGATTAAAAGTGGATTTACCCCCTTTTGCATCTCCACGCCTCGTATGTACTTTTATTTTATTACGTTTTTCGATAATATCTCTTAAACGGTGGACTTTAGAAAAATATAATTTGAATAAAAAACTAGAGCTAATTAAATTTCATACAAAATTGTTTCTATACGTATTTGTCGTACTTTTAACGGTTTTTGAGCTAAACGTTATTGTTAACAATTTTCGAGAAAAAAAAATTATTTTCACTTCACTTTTTTTCAAACGTTTGCTTCTAGTACCTGCCACGACCGTTTCTCAGAAAAATAGTCATAAGCAAATTGATAGAGCATTAAATTTACTTTAATTTTATGTATACCTTTGCTGGATCTATAGTTCATTATTTTTTACAATTATAACTTATATTTAAATTTTTACAAATCAAATAATAATAATAATAATGAAAATATTTACTGTACTAATTATAATTTAAAAGTTAATTTTCAACAAAGGTTCTAGTTTATTTTTTTCGTAACTATTTTCAACAAAGGTTCTAGTTTATTTTTTTCGTAACTATTTTCAAACCGAATGGCAATACTTGACATTGATGTATTTCTTGAAAGTTATCTAGAGTAATGTGAAATATAAAAATAAATGCTTTTATTTTTTTATATTGTTTAACTGTGATATGGTAAGTAGCAAAGTATGCATTGATTGATTTGTTTGGATTGTTATTGCAACATTATTAAAATACCGATAGTCGAGAATTTCCAGAAATATTTTTGAAAAAGTCGGGAATTTTCAGAAACATTCCTGAAAAAATCGGGCTTATGTCGGGAATTTTGATAACTGAAATTGGAAGATACCATGTTAACATATCAAATGGTCTTAGACAAGGTGACATACTGTCTCCTACCCTATTTAATCTAGGTCTGGAAATGGCAGTGAGATCCATTAGAACAAACCCAGGAGGGACAATAATGAATAGATTTACTCAGCATATGGCCTATGCTGATGATATGGTTATCACAGGCAGAACTTTTTCATGATGTCTGGTGCTTTCCAAGAATTCCAGGAAGCAGCACGTAAATCTGCCCTTCATATCAATATAGAAAGGCCAAATCCATGAGGTCCTCTAGAAATAAAAGACAAAAGATCCATACATAGAGATCTGCCACCAGGTTTTTGAAAACGCCAATGGTTTTAGATATCTTTGGTCGGTTGTCACAGCAAAAAATGATATGAGGGAAGAAATAAAATCAAGACTGGCAGCTGGCAGTAGATGTTTGTTCTCTCCCATAAAGCCAAACTTATTATATATTAAACAATCATCCGGCCAGTGGTAACGTATGGTAGTGAAATGTGGGTCCTGGCACAAGAAAATGAAAAAATAATTAAGGTGTGGGAAAGAAAAGTCCTACGAATAATATTTGTACCAGTGAATGAATCAGGACAATGGTGTTCAAGAAAAAACAAAGAACTAATGGCCATATATGGTGAACCCAATATAGTAGTATTCGGCTAGAATACGAAAGCTTGGCCATGTGGAAAGAATGCCAGCAGATTGTCTACCAAGGAGGTTATTGTATCAAATGCTGGATGGGAATGAGGAGATGGAGAATGTATGCTGCTGACAGGAATGAGTGGATGAAGATAGTTTCGGAGGCCAAGGTCCTGCATGGGCTATAGAGCCAGAGTATAGATAGATAGGGCAACCTCGGACAGGATGCAGTTTTTCACTGCGCACATATGGTCTTGGCATTTGTGTTCTTGAGGTCTCCGGATAAAGCTTCTCAGACCTCTGAGCTACTCCCTTGGTTTTGCCTGAGGACCGATATTTAGGCCATCTCTAGCTAAAGTTTCTACCTCTCCTGAGCACTTCAGCTCCAGTAGTGAGTGTACTTATTACATGTAAAACGTTTATAATAAATTATTTTTCTCATAAAATGGTTCACAACCCCCAGGTTAAGAACCATTGTTTTATAGGGATGCAAATGTTATAATCAACATTTTTCAAAAACAACCAAATCTTAGGTAGTACTGTTTTGAAGTTGACATTCCATTTTAATTTTTTCGAATGTTTTCATTTTATAAAAAAGTGTATTTTTTTTCTGTTCCGAATTCTGCGCCTTCATTATTGGTCATTATTGCCAACATTCCCTCCATTTCTGGAGTCGTTTAATTTTTGTAAATTGATTTTTTGTCTCTGATGGTAATTTTTGGGTAACCAGAAAAATCCGGTAAAATGGTTAACATAGTAGTTTACCTATAATATTTTTATGAATAAATAAATGAGGCAATCAAATAAATCATATTCCAATGATGGACCATGCTGCCTGCACCTTGATGAGTGGTTCTGATTAAATCTATTCTCTTTGTTTTTTCAGTACTACTAACCACTAAATTACCCTTCTCTTACTTCTTGCCTCTACCTTCTCCTACTCTAATTTGAGAGAATAAATAGTTACATTCAATATTTAATTTAGAAAGTTCATGGTAACTATAAGTGGTCAACATTCCCAAAGTTTGTGATAAGAGTATTGAGAATTAAGTTTATATACATTGTTAAATGTAAATACATTTTTTTAAACTTTGATTATATTTAAAAAAAAATTGTTTTCTTCCTTATTTTTTTATCTACACCTGTGAAAATCCTTGGCCAATCTAAGCCTTTTTATAGTATCAGTGTTAACTGGTGTTTTTATAAATGTGTCCAAACCTCATCTGGCCTGGGGTATGAGGCAGCAGGATTATTTTATATGAGTAATACATTGATCAACAATCTATTCAGCAACATTTTCTTTTTTGTTTCATGTCTCAAACTCATTTCTTTAAATTTATATATTTTATTAGGCAAAAAAAAAGGTAACTTGGACAGCTACTTCAAACAAAGTTCTTGACACCTTTTAGAACACGGTGTTGTTTAAACATTATGCATTATGCAGAATTTAATAAGGTTATCTCTCAAGTTTTATCTAGAGATTTCCAATATCATCTACAAACATAAAAAAAAATAAATTATAGATTATTTTTATTGCATTGAGGTTTAATCTAATAATTATGTATGAATTAAACAGCAAAAACTTTAAATCTTTTTTTTTTTTATTTAAGACTAGTTTGAAATATGCCTTCATTCAGAACCTTTTTAACACATTCTTATTCTGTTGATAAGAATATAAATTATTAAATTTGAGTAATTATTTATTCCTTTTATGGTTACCATGACAATGTTAGTTTGAATTTTTGTAAATTTTCCCTAATGTGATTTTTTTTTTTGGAGGAATTCCAGGATATCATTGTTAAGATATCTTACTCACAAGGGTTTGTTTGGAGTTGTAACTCACAGATTTGAATGCCGATTTTTGTGTGGGTAGTAGGGACCTATAATAGCACAAAACTAGAATTATAGCACTTGAGGTACGCATGATGATATAGAAGGATCAATACAATTAGGATTGATGAATTAAATGCCACTTCTATTGAGATTATTTTATTTGAAAACTAGTTTCGAATGCTAAACATTCATCTTCAGTTCTAAAACATACAATAAAATTTTTAACACACATCAGTACTATGTTACATAGATTAAATATACTAAGGTTTTTAAAAAGATGAGACAAGAAATCAAGCATAGGCACTCACCTTCGAGGTAACTAAAACACTGAATTTGTGAAAGTAAAAGGGGGGGGGCAGGTAGGTTAAGTTTTAGATTTACAACGGGGTTTCCCTTATGACTCATTGGGTTTTTTTCGTTCCTATGGGAAATAAATTTAAAATGGGGCTATTGGATATGTTAATCTGATCATTTAAACAAAAATCTGGATCGGTTTTAAACGATTTTATTATTTCTAGTGATTCAAAAGTATTTAATTTTAGGCTATTTTCTACTTGATGTAATATTTTTACTCCCGAGTCTTTATTAAATTTGTGGTTATTTTCATTTAGATGGATAGCGAAATTGGAATTTTGGGTCTTATTAGTGTATGCTCTTATATGTTCATTTACTCTTTGATTTACTGATCGTCCGGTTTTTTCCCGTGTATTTTGCTTCACAGTCATTACATTTTAATTCGTATACGCCGCTTTTTTGGAAAGGGTCTATTTTGTCTTTCGGTGAAGGGAAGTATGATGACAATGGCTTATCTATTTTAAATGCAGGGTTTAAACCTAATTTTTTTAATTCTTTCCCGACTTTAACGGATATTGGGCCGTAGTATGGTATCAAAATATATTTTTTAGGGGTAGCTTTATCCTCTGGGGGTGTTTTGTATATATTATTCATAGTTTTTTTATGTATTTGTTTTTCTTAAAATATTATCGATTGTGGTTTTACTGTATCCGTTGTTGTTAGCTATAGTGTGAATCGTTTGTATTTCTTTGTTAAAATTTCGTTCATTTAGCGGTATATTTAAAAGCCGGTATATCATGCTATGAAATGCTGCGAGTTTGTGTGTTAGTGGTCTCCTGGCATTGTTGTCTATAACTACATCTGTGTGTGTGGGTTTCCTGTATATATTAAATTCGTGTTGTTTATTGTTTATGGAGATTTCTATGTCTAAAAAATTTAAAGTTTTATTGTTCTCTAACTCCAGTGTGAATTTAATTGAAGGGTGGATTTCGTTTATTTCGTTTAAGAAACTATTGATTTGTCTGGTCGTCCCAGACCATAGGCAAATTATGTCATCAACATACCGATACCAGTATATGATGTGTTGAGCTAATTTTGAATGAAGGATTTTCTGTTCTAATTTATCCATAAAAAGATCTGCCAGAAGGGGTGAAAGAGGGGATCCCATTGGTAATCCTTCTTCCTGTTTATAGAATGTATTGTTAAATTAAAAATAATTATGTTTTATGCAGACTGACATTAAATTGTAAAAGTCTAATTTTTCTAGTGGTTGAAGATTAGACCGGAAGATTAGTTTTTCTAAAATTTCTATTGTTTCTGAAGGTGGGATACTGGTAAACAGATTTGTGACATCGAATGATATTAACTTTGCATTGTCTGGAACATTTACGTTTTTAATTTTGTTGACTAATTCTATTGAGTTTTTTATTGTATTTCGTGGGGAAAAGGAAATTTTCGTTTTGAACATGTTGTTTAAATAATGAGCAAGTTTGTATATGGAGCTATTAATGTAGGTAACTACTGGTCTTATTGGAATGTCTGCTTTATGTATTTTGGGTAGGCCGTAGAGACGGGGCGGCAAGGGATTCATTTCAATCAAGTTGTATTTTATATTATCAGGTATTAAAATACTATTATTTATTAACTCCCGAACTTGACTGTTAAATTTTTTAGCGGGGTTTTTTATGGTGGGGAAGCTGTTTTTTTGGGATGAAGTCATAGATTTTATTTTTGTATAACTCTTTTTCTATAATTACTGCGGTGTTCCCTTTGTCCGCTTTTATGATTGTAAGGTCGTTTTTTAATATTTTAGTTGATAAAGCGCGTGCTATCTTGTATTCGGATGATGTCTTTATCTTATAGTTCTGGGCTTTTTCTATTTCTGTTTTTAGTATGTTTGCGCATATTGATTTCGAAAGTGGGTTTTTGTCGTATTTTTCTAAACCGGATTCAATGTGGACAGCAAGGTTTTCGAATGTTTGTATAGTCACCGGTGAATTTATAGAATGTTTTAAACCTTTGTTGAGCAAATTATTTTCATTTTTAGTTAATGTTATGTTGCTGAGGTTGAGGATACGTGGGGAAAATTGGTTATCGGATATGGGGTTTTTTGGACTGTTAGCGATTAACGGGGTTATTCTTGCTAGACAGCAAGTTATTAATTTTCTTTTCCAATGTTTTTTGTTTTTTGGTTACGAGATATTCAACTCGCGTCCGGATTTGATTGTCTAATGAGTCAAACTCAAGTGGGTGGAGTACAGAAGTGAGTTTATTGTGGAGGATATAAATATATAATTTTAAATTATCTCTCACTGAGTACCAATGGTTAATTTCAAATCTTACCCATTGACGTCTAGCATGGTGAGTGGCTTTCGACGCTGCTCTTGTTTGTGCTCCGCTTCTTAGTAACAATACATTCTATAAACAGGAAGAAGGATTACCAATGGGATCCCCTCTTTCACCCCTTCTGGCAGATCTTTTTATGGATAAATTAGAACAGAAAATCCTTCATTCAAAATTAGCTCAACACATCATATACTGGTATCGGTATGTTGATGACATAATTTGCCTATGGTCTGGGACGACAAATCAATAGTTTCTTAAACGAAATAGACGAAATCCACCCTTCAATTAAATTCACACTGGAGTTAGAGAACAATAAAACTTTAAATTTTTTAGACATAGAAATCTCCATAAACAATAAACAACACGAATTTAATATATACAGGAAACCCACACACACAGATGTAGTTATAGACAACAATGCCAGGAGACCACTAACACACAAACTCGCAGCATTTCATAGCATGATATACCGGCTTTTAAATATACCGCTAAATGAACGAAATTTTAACAAAGAAATACAAACGATTCACACTATAGCTAACAACAACGGATACAGTAAAACCACAATCGATAATATTTTAAGAAAACAAATACATAAAAAAACTATGAATAATATATACAAAAAAACACCCCCAGAGGATAAAGCTACCCCTAAAAAATATATTTTGATACCATACTACGGCCCAATATCCGTTAAAGTCGGGAAAGAATTAAAAAAATTAGGTTTAAACCCTGCATTTAAAATAGATAAGCCATTGTCATCATACTTCCCTTCACCGAAAGACAAAATAGACCCTTTCCAAAAAAAGCGGCGTATACGAATTAAAATGTAATGACTGTGAAGCAAAATACACGGGAAAAACCGGACGATCAGTAAATCAAAGAGTAAATGAACATATAAGAGCATACACTAATAAGACCCAAAATTCCAATTTCGCTATCCATCTAAATGAAAATAACCACAAATTTAATAAAGACTCGGGAGTAAAAATATTACATCAAGTAGAAAATAGCCTAAAATTAAATACTTTTGAATCACTAGAAATAATAAAATCGTTTAAAAACCGATCCAGATTTTTGTTTAAATGATCAGATTAACATATCCAATAGCCCCATTTTAAATTTATTTCCCATAGGAACGAAAAAAAAAAAACCAATGAGTCATAAGGGAAACCCCGTTGTAAATCTAAAACTTAACCTACCTGCCCCCCCCCTTTTACTTTCACAAATTCAGTGTTTTAGTTACCTCGAAGGTGAGTGCCTATGCTTGATTTCTTGTCTTATCTTTTTAAAAACCTTAGTATATTTAATCTATGTAACATAGTACTGATGTGTTAAAAATTTTATTGTATGTTTTAGAACTGAAGATGAATGTTTAGCATTCGAAACTAGTTTTCAAATAAAATAATCTCAATAGAAGTGGCATTTAATTCATCAATCCTAATAGAATTATAGCCGCCAATGAGCATTAGGAGCCGAGAATAAAAAAATGAAAATCATGTTTTATTTTTTTTCTCAACTTTCAGTCAAGATAGAGAAATGATTCTTTCACTTTTTATTACAGTTATGTAATATAGTTGATATAAAAATACATTCGTTATGCTCAAGACACTACCCGGCTTTAGGGTGCTCAAAAACTCCAAAAAAAATGACAAAATTCTAAGTAAATCCGCTGTAAATCACAGGAAATTTTTTTTCATGAACAACTGACCTCAAATATCGATTTAACACACCATAAAACCCATAAATGTGAAATTTTATCAAAATCAAAAAATATTGATTTTTTACACCTTTCGAGGAGATTAAAATTTTGATTTCATCAACAATTTCTAACGGCCATAACAACTGCTGTGTTAAACCGATTACAATAGTAATAGCATCACTAGAATCAGCATACATTCTGCTTTTTATCCATGCATATAACATTAGGTTTACTCCAGATTTTAGTCGAAAAAACTGATGTGAATGAAAATATCCAAGGTCAGCTATAACTTGAGATATCTCCATAAGGGGAAATCCTGCGACCTCCGGATTTGAGCTAAACTATGCAGTTTTACGGCTACTAGATGACCTTAAAATTTGGTTTTAATCGGTGGCGAAATGTGTTAGAGAGCGCAGATTATTTACATTTTTTCAGAAATTGACTGCAGACTTGTCTTCTAAAATCCTACAAATTTTAAAGGTCAAAAAATTTTATTTTTGATTTTGACAAAATTTAGTTTCTACATGTTTTTTGACATGAGGAATCTGAAAATAATATCAGTTTTAGTTCAAAATTTTCCTGACGGAGGGGGGTTTTGGAGACGGGATCTTTTATGTAGTGATTGGATTGAGGGCTTGAAATGTAGGATGTTGTGGATAAATAGAGGGTGATGTATGTTAATAACTTGGAAGAGGAATGTACCAAGGAAGTAATTCATACGGAAGGAAGGGGAAAGCCAATTTAACTTGTTGTAAATATGGGACACATGATAGCGTCTTGAGGTTCCGAGAAAAAACCTTATAAGGCAATTTATGATTTGTTTTATTCTACCCTCAAGAGTCATCGAGTTTCTTGTTTTTACTTGTTTTTTAAGATGAGGAATCTGAAAATAATATAAGTTTTAAGTTTAAAAATTTTCCTCTATTTGATATTTGAGGTCAGTTGTTCATCAAAAAAAATTTCCTATGATTTACAACGGATTTCCTTAGAATTTTGTCACTTTTTTGAAGTTTTTGAGCACCCTAAAGTCGGGTAGTGTCCTAAGCATAACGAATGTATTTTATATCAAATATAATACATAACTGCAATAAAAAGTGAAAGAATCATTTCTCTATCTCGACTAAAAGCTGAGAAAAAAAATAAAACGTGATTTTCATATTTTATTTTTTTTCTCGGCTCCTTATGCTCATTGGTGGCTATAATTCTAGTTTTGCGCTATTATAGGTTCCTACTGCCTACACAAAAATCGGCATTCAAATCTGTGAGTTACAACTCCAAATGTCCCCTTGTCAGTATTTTCTATGGTATTTTAATATTTTCCATCTGAATTTTGTATTTCTTATATTTACTCGTACAAGGCCCAGGCAGGTTTAATTAGTTGAATTAGTTACAGCTAATTCAGTACTGTTAAATATCATGAATAAAAGAATGAGTAAAGTAGGGACTTTCCTGCCTGATAATAAAATTTGGATGGACTACTAAAGTAATCAGTTAGCTGTTTCCTTACATACAAACAGAGGTTAAGCACGCTAGTTAAAGCATCATAATCAGATCTAAATGTTCTGTGAAGTCAACAGAAAAAAAGGAAAATAAAATTACCTACTTTGCTGTTTGTTAAGGCTTAATGTTCTTATGTACTCCCTCTAAGGCAGGTAGTATAGATTACTCTACAGGTTACCAACTTACTCTAGCCAGAGTGGGAAAAGATGATACATTCTGTGAGTCCATGATGAAATTAATATCAACCGACCCAGGCTGGATTCGATCTGGAACTGCAAAGGATACAACAATGCTTAAATTTTGTATATTTGGGCTTGTCCTTAATATTTTGTCTTTTTTATTTTTTCTACTTTATGTCTTTTTAGTGAATAATGATGTTTTTGTTAGCAAAAAAAATTAATGAGGTTTCAGATTATCACAATAGAAAAAAATATCCATAATTAGAATTTTTTTATATTCTGAAATTAATTATTAATAAATAGTCAACCAAACTAGAATATATTAATGTTCTATGTATATTTTTTTAGATCCAAGAGATGGAAACTATGCTGCCTTCAACATGTTCAATTAAATTTAAAGATCCTCATAAACTTCATGAATTTTATCTTAGTGTCACACCAGATGAAGGCTTCTGGCAAGGAGGGAAATTTTGGTTCCATATATACATAACAGAAGATTACAATATAGCTGTAAGTTTATTTCTACCTAGAATTTCATATATATTAATTTTTCTTTGTTCAAAAAAATAACATTAATCTATGACACATTTTGAGGTGGCCCCTTAAAGCATTTATCTTCCAACCAATTTTTAGTTTTAAATCCTGGCTAAATAATTAAAGTTTATTTTCTCGTCTATTAATTATGAAAACTAACTTTTTAATTGCTTATGAGAGGGGAGGGAGAGATTTTTACCTCCTGATTATCAGTTCAGTCACTTCTTCCTTTACTCCTATGAGCTTTTAAGTACGTAGTTGCAGTTCTGGCCCATCTAGCCCACTGGTTCCTGTCTCTTGCAAGTCTTCTCATCTTCGTCAGTGTGCATCCTCTTGCTGTCCCTAGTGTCCTAATGTAGCCGCTATGTAAAAATGTGGGACTGCAATGAAGACGTCTGCCTTCCGGTCTAGCTTCAAATAACCATTTAGCCTTTCGAGTATTGGCCATTCTGCAAAAGTGGCCTTACCATTTTAGCTACCCTTCCCCCAGGATGCTATATATGTACTACCTTACTCCCAAATCATCATATAAATCCAGTCATTTATGATGTAGTCCCTCTTGGTCTTTTGAACTATTTTTCTTAGGAATCTCATTTCAGCTGCTGTAATCTTGTTGAAGTGTTGATTGAGGGTTGTCCAGTTTTCCAAACCATACAGGAGCGGAACACTAATTTAAAGTGTCTAAGTTTGGCATCTCTACTTACTTGCTGCTTGCCTATGTTCTTGATATTTGATAAAATAGACCATTGGTCTTCATTGCCCGATTTAGGACTTCCTGATCCGTTCAACCATCCTTGCTTATGATTGTCCTGAAATATATCTACATAGAAGAAGATTTAACCAGAGGTTCTCCATTACATATTATTCATGGTTCCACATTGTTCCTTCCTACACACATGATCTTGCTTTTGTTCAGATTAATGTCCAGTCCTCTTTGCTGCACGTCAGCTATCAAGACTATATTGTCTGCATATTTCATTGCTTTATCAAGCACATGGTTAAATTCCAATATCCTACCACAACTCTTGGGTTTCTCCTTTTTCACACGTTCCTTTTTTCATCCATAAGAAGGATAGCAAGTAGAGAACTAAGGCTACCCTCTTCCTTTGCTCCTTTATAAAAGTGTAAATGTTGTGATGTCTGACCTTTGAGTTTTAAATTCCCCTTTAGATCTTGTTATATGCATTTAATGGAACTCACTAGATTTGTAGTTATCCTTGTTCTGACTAATAACTACCATATTTTCTATCTCAAAACAGAATCAAAAGCTGTTCTTTAGTCAGTGAATTCCAGGTAGACTTCCTTGTCGCAATCACAAGCGTTTCAACTATCATTGGAAATAGAATATGTGCTCCTGGGTCTGTCTACCAGATCTAAACACAGCTTTTTCCTCTTCTATGTATTTTTCCACTGTGTGCTCCAGTTGCTGCTGTATAAATCTTGTTCATAATTGAGGAGATCTATGGTTTATAGTTAACACATTCGCTTAGGCTAGCTTTTTTATGTATAGGCATTACTATGTCATGGTTACCCATTCTTTTGGTAAGCGCTCAAAGTCCCATCTTTCTTGGAACAAAGTTTGATGGCACTTAACCATTTAAATTCCACCTTATTCAATGTTCCCACTACTTTTCCACACTAAATTCCATCTTATCGACCCCAATTGCAATGTCTAAATCTTTAAGATACATCTCATCAACTCTTCCCTTCCTGTAGTCTCTGTAGTTGAGATGTTGACTCATCCATTTTGAATCTTTGCTGAAAGAACTGCCTCCTAAATTACAGTACTTCTGTATCTTCTGTCACCAATCTTCTACCTGCATCTTTTATATTCCTGACAAACTTAGGCATTTTACTCCTCAGTGCCTTGGTAATATGCCAGAATCTCCTAATGTTTTCAATATCATGACAGAACTCCTTCCACAGGTCTTCATTTAGACTGCTTTGATTATTCTTTTGGCTTCATATTTTTTTCTAACATGTTCCAGTGAACAGCTCATTTAGTTCTTGTATATTTTTTCCTGGCCTCCTTCTTCAGCTTTACCACTGGTTTGAGTTTATCATTCCTCCATTCTATTTCTTGGTAGGTCTCATTTTGTATGTTTTACACACATCGCTTGGAGTATCGAGTATACCGTCCTTCCCGTCTAAAGGACATTCGACTTGGATCATGGAATGTTTTGTCACTTAATAGAGCTGGAGCTTTACAGCTGCTCCTGGACCAAATAGACGCTTATCGGATTGATGTGGCTGTAATCCAGGAAATCCACGATGAGTCTAACGATAATGGGAAAAAGCTCATCAACTTGGCAGAATTTAGGGGATTGGTTATTGGAAGCACACTGTTCCCCCATAAACATATACACCTTGCCACCTGGAGATCTAATGATGGGGTAACTTTTAACCAAATCGACCATATACTCATTAGTTCAAGACAAGCATCAAGGCTTTTGGACATGAGAGCTTTTAGAGGAGCTAATGTTGATTCAGACCACTATCTCATCATGGCAAAAATAAAAGCTAGACTATCCATCATTTAATCCAATAGAAGTACACGACGTCTAAAATTCAACGTTGAGGGACTTACGGATCCAGATACTCGGACCCGATATGCTGATATTCTGGATGAGAAATTTTGTCAGATCACTCTGGCAGAAGATGTGGATCAGCATTGGGAAGTTTGCTAATCCGCTATGAAGGATGTAGCCAATGAAGTACTAGGATACAAAACCCATACAACCAGGAAACTTTGGTTTGATGAGGAATGTAAGGAGGTTACCAAGCAAAAGAATGAGGCATATTGCCTGATATTACAAAGGAGGCAAACTCGAAGATCTGTTAAAGAATACAGGGTTAAAAGACGCCAGGAAAAATGCTTGCATCGGAGAAAGAAGAGGAAATAGGAAGATCAGCTCGTGAACCTGGAAGATCTAAGGAGGAGCAATGACATGCACAGGTTCTACCAGGAGGTGAATGCCAGCAGAAAACCTTTCAAGCCTTACTTGACTACATGCAGAGATACAGATGGCACACTCCTGAACGTAAAGCAGCGTATACTGGATCGATGGCGGAATCACTTTGTGGGCTTACTAAATGAGGGAGTTGAGAATCGGTCCACACAGAAAGTTCTGATACCAGCCGACCACCTTGAGCTACCTGACTTTGATGAGGTGATCGAAGCCGTTGAAGGCCTAAAAAACAACAAGGCACCAGGAGCTGATGATGTACTGTCAGAATTGTTTAAGTATGGAGGTCAGGAGGTATTGAAGGCTCTCCAAAATTTCATTATGAATGTCTGGGTCAGAGTTGGGCAAAATGTAATTGAAATAAATTCTATGAATTACGATTACACTGTAATTGTAATCCCGGGCCGGGATTACATTACATGTTATAATGCAATTACTTCATGAATTACGATTACAATGTAATTCTTATATGTAATTCGATTACGGATTACATAATTGGATTACAGATTTGATTTTTAACTTGAGTTTATCCTCACCACTTACGCTGATGACACGTGTGTTATCAGTAAACAATGATCCCTTAATTGCCTCTCAAACACTCCAATCTCATATCCTAAACCTTCAAGAATGGTGTCAAAAATGGAGAATCAAAATAAATCCAAACAAATCACACCAAATAACATTTACCCTACGTCGTAAACCTACGACTTCCTGTCCTATAGTATCCTTTAATGATATTCCACTAATCCCTGTTGAACAGATCCGCTACCTAGGACTCCACATGGACAAACGTCTAACTTGGGATCCACATACAAGACTAAAACGACAAGAAACTGCCTGTTGTTACAGACTACTTCAACATTTACTAGACAAACGTTCAAAGCTCCCAATTAATTACAAAAGACTCATTTACATGACTGTGATTAGACCTGTTTGGACATACGGAGTTGAGCTTTGGAGCTCTACTAAACCATCCAATTCATCTCGTTTCCAATCCTTACAATCCAAAATCCTTCGAAAAATCCTCAATGCTCCTTACTTTGTGACCAATAAACTTATCCATAAAGATCTTAATGTTCCATATGTTTCTGATTCAGTCCAAACCAGATACTTGTCCTTCCATAGCAAGCTCCATAACCACTCCAATCCACTAGTCTCCCAACTTGCTTCCTCCTCCATCCCTGATAATCCTCCGAGGTGTCTGAAAAGAAGATAGCCTAGAGACCTTTTAGTGTAGATTTTATTGAAGTGCTACTAGTGAGTAGTTCTTCACAAGTTATGTACATGCCATTGTATTCACCGTCAACACATTTACTTGTTGTGTATTATTTTGTACAGTTGTAAATATCAATAAATGAAAAAAAACAAAAAAAAACTTGAGTTTGAAACAGATAGGATGATGAAACCAAATACATTTCATGCGTATTACCACTCTATATTTTGTGTAAAAAAAAAAAGTTGATACATTAAACCGTCTAAGCGTAATTAATGTTTATATCAATTTACATAAAAGTTCCCTACCATTTATTTGGTCAGGCAAATTTTGAAGCTTACAAATTTTTATTTTTCTATTTGGATGAAATTTCGTATTTAAGGGTTCTTTTGAATGCTGAATTCAAATCCTATGTCGATTCTTTTGAAAAAAATATATTGAACGTACTTCACTTGAAAAGTTTTAGCTTTTACACTGTAAAACGTGATAGAAAATTTTTTTAGCCCTAAAATTCCATTTCAGCACCCTCAAAACTCAGAAACGTATGTATATATGTAGATACCAATTTAAAATATTTAATAATAATTAGGAGAGAAAATAATTTATTACACTTTAATATTTACATAATATACAAACAGAACCACATATAAGATTTGATTGTTATGTATTTACAATTTTTATTTTTCTATTTGGATGAAATTTCGTATTTTAGAGTTCTTTTGAATGCTGAAGTCGAATCCGATGTTCTTTTACACTGTAAAACGTGATAGAAAATTTTTTTAGCCCTAAAATTCCATTTCAGCACCCTCAAAACTCAGAAATGTATGTATATATATAGATACCAATTAAACAAATATATATATATATATATATATATATATATATATTATAAACGATTTTTATATTCATTTTAAAAATATTAATTAAATTTAATTAGATACAAAAATATACGAGTATGGATTCAGTATAAAATTCAACTATGCCTTTTAAACAATTATATTTGAATATTAATCATATTAATATTATCAACCTCAGGTGGGTTCACGGAGGGCATCCTTAACCTTTACACTATAATAAATATTAATTTAAAATTGACAAACATTCTTTCTTTTACTGATTACCAAATTAAATAACTAAATTGATATCACCAATTTTGTGGTACTGCATAGTCTCGAGCTTTTACCCATAACTTCTTCCTATCTTGATTTTTCATTGGGTTCCTGGGTCGAACCGGGGAGAAGGTGTGTAGTCGGTCAGCTCTGAAGATCAAGTGAACGAGAATCAAAATCTCAACATTATAATATTATACACCTATATGTGCATTTTGACTCCACATTTTTTATACAACAATCATTATTTTATACATCTATTCAAACAGTACCTTTATAAAATATCACAAATACAATTCAATAATTAAGGCAATATAAAACAAAACAAAACAATGACATCATTCATATCAAACAAGTTATCAAAATTATATCTGACAAACACAATAAAGACATAGATATTTTATACCATATTAAAGCTATATATCAATTACATAATCCTAAAAATCTCAACATTACATTATACACATATATGTGCACGTCGACTCCACCTTTTTATACAACAATCATTATTTTATACAATTTCATAAATACACAATTCAATAAACAAGACAATATAAAACAAAACATGCAATAAATAATCTAACAATAATGGCTGTTTTGTTAAAACAACATAATATAAATAATAATGATATGAAACTATAGTATATTTATTATAAACAGGTGGTCAATTCTACAGTTATTTATTATTATATCTTTTCCTTTAGTTTCTTGTTACTACCTCTTTGTAATTATTATTACCACATGATTATATTTATTAATAAAATATATAGTGTGCCTCGTTGCTTAACCTGGTCATACTAATTGAATACGTTCGTGTATAATTCAATCTTGTTGGTTTTATTTAATCTTATTTAAGATAACTATACTGGTGACCCCGAGAAGAACAGTTAAAGCCTTCTGTTGGTAAGAACTTTTTTTTCTATTATTTTAATATGAGCACACCGACAGCTGAAGAATTTCTGTCCCTTCAGAGGCAATTGGCGGCACTCGAGTTAAAGCTAAACGCGGCCCCAGCACCCAATATTAATCACGTCAGCGTAAAATTACCCCCTTTTTGGGCCCCGGACCCAACTTTATGGTTCAATCAGCTTGAGGCCCAGTTCGAACTCGCCCATGTGACAGCAGACAAAACTAAATATAACCATCTATTATCAGCACTGGACGGCAACATGCTGACCGTTATTGCCGATGTTATTAAGCGAGACCCCCCCCCGTCTTATAACGAACTTAAAAAAGCTATAGTCTCCCGTTGCAGCGATTCTGAAGAACAACGCTTGCGAAAACTATTATCCGGCCTCGAGTTAGGAGATTTAAAACCTTCTATACTACTAAGGAATATGAAATCCTTAGCCTCTCCCAATACCGGCGAGGATATTATAAAGCAGCTATGGATCCAGAGGCTACCCGTAACTACACAATCCATACTACAAGTTATGCATACCGCTACTCTTGATGAATTAGCTACAGCCGCAGATAAAATTTTAGATGTATCTCAACCTCAGCCATCCGTATCCAATGTAGAACTACAAAGTCAAAACCACCCTATTTACACAGAAATCGCGGCATTAACACAAGAAATTCGAAATCTCACTAGATACCACCGCTCTCGCTCCTCTTCTAGATCACGCCGGCGTTCTCCCATCTTACGTCAGAGACCGTTGGAAGACGGCTTTTGTTGGTACCATTCCTCTTTCGGAGACAGGGCACGGAAATGTGTAGCTCCCTGCAAGTACATTTCAAAAAACTAAATAGCCAGGGTTCAGCGGCGACCTGTTCCTGCCACGGCCCCAATTGTCGCCTTTTCTTAACTGATACGACGACAAAACTTCGTTTTCTCATTGATACAGGAGCGGACGTCTCTCTCTTGCCTCCGAGATCTTCGGATCGCTTGAACCCTGTTCAACAACACCTTTATGCAGCTAACGACTCCCGTATCAATGTCTACGGCAAACGAAAGTTGACGCTCACATTCGGCCCCGAAAAGCATTTCACCTACACTTTCCTTTTAGCCGATGTCCAGCAGCCGATTATCGGGTCGGACTTTTTAATTCATTTTAATCTTGTAGTTGACTTGCCCGGCCGACGACTTATAGACGGACTCAACATGACATGTGTTTCCACCATCCAGCACAGCTCACCACATAACCCAAGTACTCCTATCAGCAAATCAACCCGACGTCACCTATAAGCTGCCTTCTTCACGAATTTGGTCAAATATCCGGTCATTTCCCGCCTCAGCTATCCCGTCCATTTTCCACGCAACACCACATAAAAACTATAGGACCTCCAATATATTCCAAACCCAGACGGATAGGACCAGATAAAATAACAGCAGCTAAGACAGTATTTGACAATATGCTCGACTTGGGGCTATGTCGACCTTCAGATAGTCCATGGGCCAGCCCACTACATTTAGTAAGGAAGAAAGATGGCACTTGGAGACCTTGTGGGGACTACAGACAATTAAATGACATAACTATACCTGATAGGTATCCCCTACCTAATATTCAAGATTGTACTAATTTTTTAGAAAACAAAACCATCTTTTCAACCCTGGACCTGGCCCACGCTTACCAACAAATTCCAGTTGCACCAGAAGACGTTTGCAAAACTGCCATTACAACACCATTCGGCTCATTTGAATTTCCCTACATGCCATACGGATTACGTAACGCTGCACAAACCTTTCAAAGATTTATTAACGAAGTCCTCCGCGGGCTAAACTGCCAATTTACATATTTGGACGACGTCCTAGTCGCCTCGTCATCTATGGAAGAACATATAAACGATCTCCGTAGCATATTCCAGCGACTTACCGAACACAGTTTAAAGTTGAACATTTCCAAGTGTGTTTTCGCTCAGGAGGAAGTACACTTTTTAGGTCATAGAATAACAAAAGACGGTTGCGGGCCTCGTTTAGACAAAATTAAGGCTATATCCGATTTTCCTAAGCCGAGGACAGCAAAACAACTCCGTACCTTCCTAGGAATGGTGAACTTTTATCGTCGGTTTTTGCCTCAGGCAGCGCAAACACAGGCTCCTCTACACCTACCTCATGACATAACCGACAATCAGTCTATAGAATGGACTCAATCGATGACAGACGCCTTTGAACGCACGAAAAGCGACCTTTGTAGAGCAACTCTTCTCGCACACCCTAGACAAGGTACACCGCTCACGGTCACAACAGACGCTTCGGATACAGCTATTGGCGGAGTAGTCCACCAGATCCACCATTCGACGTTGGAACCATTGGGTTTCTTCTCAAAGAAGCTTACACCCACGCAGCAGAGGTACTCTACTTATGACAGAGAGTTACTGGCCTTGTATGAAACCATAAAACATTTCAGATATCTATTGGAAGGCCGCCCCTTTACCTGTTATACCGACCACCGCCCGCTAACTTACGCGTTTCAACAAAAGACTGAGAAGGCTGCTCCAAGACAATCCAGACAACTCTCGTATATTTCTCAGTTCACCACGTCGGTCAAATATATCAAAGGCGTAGAGAATATAGTAGCCGACTGCTTGTCACGGATTGAAGCACTAGCGAGCAATAGTTTACTGAACGAAACTGACATCGCCAAGGCTCAAACGGAAGACCAGGAACTACCAAGGCTCCACGACTCATCGACCAACTTAGTCCTAGCACCAACCACACTGCCAGGCAACTTTTCACTCTACTGCGATACGTCCCTTGGATACTTACGACCTTATATTCCCAAATCCTTAAGATCGGCAGTTTGCGCTAAATTTCACAATCTTTCACACCCTGGCCGTAGAGCTACTCTTGATCAACTCCGAAAAAGATTCGTCTGGCCACATATGTCTAAATTTGTCACGGACTTTGTAAAGAACTGTGCTACATGTCAACAAACAAAGATACAGCGACACGAGAAATCCCCTCTTCAGCACTTCACACCGCCAGATGAACGCTTTGCCTTTATTCACATCGACATCGTTGGCCCCCTACCGTTGTCGAACGGCATGAAATACCTCTTGACATGCATCGACCGTTTCACTAAGTGGCCAGAAGCCATTCCAATTGCGGATCAATCTGCACTGACAGTCGCAAAAGCGTTCTGGACCCACTGGATTAGCCGTTTTGGGACGCCTGTTCAAGTTGTAACTGACCAAGGTCGGAATTTCGAATCCGAACTTTTTCCTTAGCGTTCCTTAGCAGCTATCTCAGGAATCAAACTGGTTCATACAACGGCATATCACCCGCAGTCCAACGGACTTATAGAGAGGTGGCATAGAACACTCAAGACAGCACTCACCTGTAAGCTTTTGGAGACGCAAGACAGTTGGACGGAACTTCTTCCCGTCGTACTCCTCGGCCTTCGGACAGCCATCAAAAGTGATCATAATGCCTCTCCAGCCGAGCTCGTTTACGGATCTTGGCTACGACTACCAGGCGACATCCATAGCCAACTGGCACCGAACAAGATGGAACCTCCTGACACCTACGCTCAACAGTTAGGACGGAGAATGAGATCACTACGGCCTTCTGCCCCGACCTGGCACACCCAACCAACAGTGTTCGCCCATCCAGACCTCAACGGTTGCAGCCACGTTTTCTTACGAGATGATCAGATTAGACCCCCATTAACTCCTCCATATACAGGCCCTCATCTAGTTATCTCCAGGGACGCCAAAACATTTATCATCAGCAAAAACGGCCGCAACATAGTCGTTTCAAGAGATCGAGTGAAACCTGCCCATATACTCTCGGAAAAGCCTAACACCCCTTCGCTACCTTCAAGCATTATGAGAACACCGACAACGGACAGCAATAATTCAAAAAATCCCATTCGTCAAAAGAAGCGCGTCACCTTTTACCTTCCTCCGGTTTGCACCAGAAGCGGACGTACCACAAGTGTACCTGAACGATATCGTTGACACTGGGGGGAGAGTGTGTGGTGATATCTTTTCCTTAGTAGTTTCTTGTTGTAATACTTACCTCTTTGTAATTATTTATTAAACTATGATTATTCTTTTCATAATAAAATATTAGTGTGCCTCGTTGCTTAACCTGGTCATACTAATTGAATACGTTCGTGTATAATTCAATCTTGTTGGTTTTATTTAATCTTATTTAATCTAACTTTATTTAATCTTATAACTATACTGGTGACCCCGAGAAGAACAGTTAAAGCCTTCTGTTGGTAAGAACTTTTTTTTCTATTATTTTAATATGAGCACACCGACAGCTGAAGAATTTCTGTCCCTTCAGAGGCAATTGGCGGCACTCGAGTTAAAGCTAAACGCGGCCCCAGCACCCAATATTAATCACGTCAGCGTAAAATTACCCCCTTTTTGGGCCCCGGACCCAACTTTATGGTTCAATCAGCTTGAGGCCCAGTTCGAACTCGCCCATGTGACAGCAGACAAAACTAAATATAACCATCTATTATCAGCACTGGACGGCAACATGCTGACCGTTATTGCCGATGTTATTAAGCGAGACCCCCCCCCCCGTCTTATAACGAACTTAAAAAAGCTATAGTCTCCCGTTGCAGCGATTCTGAAGAACAACGCTTGCGAAAACTATTATCCGGCCTCGAGTTAGGAGATTTAAAACCTTCTATACTACTAAGGAATATGAAATCCTTAGCCTCTCCCAATACCGGCGAGGATATTATAAAGCAGCTATGGATCCAGAGGCTACCCGTAACTACACAATCCATACTACAAGTTATGCATACCGCTACTCTTGATGAATTAGCTACAGCCGCAGATAAAATTTTAGATGTATCTCAACCTCAGCCATCCGTATCCAATGTAGAACTACAAAGTCAAAACCACCCTATTTACACAGAAATCGCGGCATTAACACAAGAAATTCGAAATCTCACTAGATACCACCGCTCTCGCTCCTCTTCTAGATCACGCCGGCGTTCTCCCATCTTACGTCAGAGACCGTTGGAAGACGGCTTTTGTTGGTACCATTCCTCTTTCGGAGACAGGGCACGGAAATGTGTAGCTCCCTGCAAGTACATTTCAAAAAACTAAATAGCCAGGGTTCAGCGGCGACCTGTTCCTGCCACGGCCCCAATTGTCGCCTTTTCTTAACTGATACGACGACAAAACTTCGTTTTCTCATTGATACAGGAGCGGACGTCTCTCTCTTTCCTCCGAGATCTTCGGATCGCTTGAACCCTGTTCAACAACACCTTTATGCAGCTAACGACTCCCGTATCAATGTCTACGGCAAACGAAAGTTGACGCTCACATTCGGCCCCGAAAAGCATTTCACCTACACTTTCCTTTTAGCCGATGTCCAGCAGCCGATTATCGGGTCGGACTTTTTAATTCATTTTAATCTTGTAGTTGACTTGCCCGGCCGACGACTTATAGACGGACTCAACATGACATGTGTTTCCACCATCCAGCACAGCTCACCACATAACCCAAGTACTCCTATCAGCAAATTCAACCCGACGTCACCTATAAGCTGCCTTCTTCACGAATTTGGTCAAATATCCGGTCATTTCCCGCCTCAGCTATCCCGTCCATTTTCCACGCAACACCACATAAAAACTATAGGACCTCCAATATATTCCAAACCCAGACGGATAGGACCAGATAAAATAACAGCAGCTAAGACAGTATTTGACAATATGCTCGACTTGGGGCTATGTCGACCTTCAGATAGTCCATGGGCCAGCCCACTACATTTAGTAAGGAAGAAAGATGGCACTTGGAGACCTTGTGGGGACTACAGACAATTAAATGACATAACTATACCTGATAGGTATCCCCTACCTAATATTCAAGATTGTACTAATTTTTTAGAAAACAAAACCATCTTTTCAACCCTGGACCTGGCCCACGCTTACCAACAAATTCCAGTTGCACCAGAAGACGTTTGCAAAACTGCCATTACAACACCATTCGGCTCATTTGAATTTCCCTACATGCCATACGGATTACGTAACGCTGCACAAACCTTTCAAAGATTTATTAACGAAGTCCTCCGCGGGCTAAACTGCCAATTTACATATTTGGACGACGTCCTAGTCGCCTCGTCATCTATGGAAGAACATATAAACGATCTCCGTAGCATATTCCAGCGACTTACCGAACACAGTTTAAAGTTGAACATTTCCAAGTGTGTTTTCGCTCAGGAGGAAGTACACTTTTTAGGTCATAGAATAACAAAAGACGGTTGCGGGCCTCGTTTAGACAAAATTAAGGCTATATCCGATTTTCCTAAGCCGAGGACAGCAAAACAACTCCGTACCTTCCTAGGAATGGTGAACTTTTATCGTCGGTTTTTGCCTCAGGCAGCGCAAACACAGGCTCCTCTACACCTACCTCATGACATAACCGACAATCAGTCTATAGAATGGACTCAATCGATGACAGACGCCTTTGAACGCACGAAAAGCGACCTTTGTAGAGCAACTCTTCTCGCACACCCTAGACAAGGTACACCGCTCACGGTCACAACAGACGCTTCGGATACAGCTATTGGCGGAGTAGTCCACCAGATCCACCATTCGACGTTGGAACCATTGGGTTTCTTCTCAAAGAAGCTTACACCCACGCAGCAGAGGTACTCTACTTATGACAGAGAGTTACTGGCCTTGTATGAAACCATAAAACATTTCAGATATCTATTGGAAGGCCGCCCCTTTACCTGTTATACCGACCACCGCCCGCTAACTTACGCGTTTCAACAAAAGACTGAGAAGGCTGCTCCAAGACAATCCAGACAACTCTCGTATATTTCTCAGTTCACCACGTCGGTCAAATATATCAAAGGCGTAGAGAATATAGTAGCCGACTGCTTGTCACGGATTGAAGCACTAGCGAGCAATAGTTTACTGAACGAAACTGACATCGCCAAGGCTCAAACGGAAGACCAGGAACTACCAAGGCTCCACGACTCATCGACCAACTTAGTCCTAGCACCAACCACACTGCCAGGCAACTTTTCACTCTACTGCGATACGTCCCTTGGATACTTACGACCTTATATTCCCAAATCCTTAAGATCGGCAGTTTGCGCTAAATTTCACAATCTTTCACACCCTGGCCGTAGAGCTACTCTTGATCAACTCCGAAAAAGATTCGTCTGGCCACATATGTCTAAATTTGTCACGGACTTTGTAAAGAACTGTGCTACATGTCAACAAACAAAGATACAGCGACACGAGAAATCCCCTCTTCAGCACTTCACACCGCCAGATGAACGCTTTGCCTTTATTCACATCGACATCGTTGGCCCCCTACCGTTGTCGAACGGCATGAAATACCTCTTGACATGCATCGACCGTTTCACTAAGTGGCCAGAAGCCATTCCAATTGCGGATCAATCTGCACTGACAGTCGCAAAAGCGTTCTGGACCCACTGGATTAGCCGTTTTGGGACGCCTGTTCAAGTTGTAACTGACCAAGGTCGGAATTTCGAATCCGAACTTTTCCGTTCCTTAGCAGCTATCTCAGGAATCAAACTGGTTCATACAACGGCATATCACCCGCAGTCCAACGGACTTATAGAGAGGTGGCATAGAACACTCAAGACAGCACTCACCTGTAAGCTTTTGGAGACGCAAGACAGTTGGACGGAACTTCTTCCCGTCGTACTCCTCGGCCTTCGGACAGCCATCAAAAGTGATCATAATGCCTCTCCAGCCGAGCTCGTTTACGGATCTTGGCTACGACTACCAGGCGATATATAAGATTGACTAATGGTCAAGATTCATGTTTGGTTAAATTTATTCACTTGACTCCCTAAGCAAAATCACAAACTACACTACTTCTACATTTAAAATCTCAATAAAAAATAGTATACATTCATATAAATAATATAACAACATAGCATAGAAATAACATCCTTGGGTAAAAGGATAAAGAATATATGTTTACCTAAAACTCAGGTTAATACTGAAATAGAACATCTACTTATTCTAATTTTGGCAGCAATGGGTATTTCTTATAATTTTAAATTATTGCTGAAATCCTTCAAATAAGAATTTTATATATTGGTTTAGGGCCAGCACAGCCAGTGGGTACCGACAAATCCAAACAATTGAAATGCTACTTTTGTCTATTATGACATTTAGGCATAAACTCACTATGAAAACATTTAAACATTATAAAATGATTACATCAACAACATACAAAATTTTATATATTAAAAAAAAATACTCCTGACAAAACAATACAATTAAACATTATCATATTCAAATTATTCAAAAAACTTTTTTTAACAAGTTAGGGTGGAACACTCCCCTTACGTGTTCTTCTTTGTTTTCTAGTAAAAAAGTATCCTTTCCAATTCTATTTTTAATTAAATATGGTCCTTCAAAAATAGGAGTTAACTTTGCATTTTCACGACCGGGTTTAGGAATTCTCAAAGCCTTAATTAGTACCTTTTCACCAATTTTGAATTTTACAAATTTTTTCCCTTTATCAATTTTTTCTTTTCTTTTATTTCCTGCGGTTTTGATTCTAGTATAAATTATTTAATTTATTTCACTTGGATCTAAAATTTTTTTCATTGTTAATATCATCACCCAAATATATGTGCCAGAATCTTACAGGCTTTATTCCAAACATAGCTTGTACTGGAGTAAATCCAGTAACACTATGATACAAAGTATTAATTGTGTTAGTTATCTATTATAACAAATAAAAATTTATTATCATTTGCTGGCACAAAAGGTCCTAAAAAAATCTACTGAGTTATTTTCTTTACGTTGGATTATAATTTTGATTATTTCTTAAATTTCTGTTGTTTTGATAATTAAAATGATTTTCACTTTCTTGGTTTTGGCCCTTGTATCTTTCATTACTAAAATTATTATTTCTTACTTGTTTATTGTATTGCTCTGGAAAATTTGGTTGTCTATTATTACAATTATTATATTGTTGGTATCTAGAATAATTTACAAATTGTTGGTTTGGCACTAATGGCTGTATTTTTGCTATATTTGGATTTTTTAACTCAAAAATTATATTTTTAACATTTATTAAATTTAACATAAAAAATAACTCAGATATCCTCTTCACCCCTCTATTTAAACATAAATTATAAATATAATTGTTTTATAAACAAATACTGTTTTATAAAACATTTATTCTGACAGGTATTGTCATTTAAATTCCATAATGTCCCAAAAAGATAAGCTCTGTATTCTTCCCCACAATATTGTTTTTTAAAGGACTGTTCAAAACTTTCAAAACTATTGATTTTATTTTTATTTATTTTGTACCAGCAATAGGCTTCTCCTGCTAACATTTGTCCAATATTTCTAATGAAGTTTTCAAATTTATATTCTTTTAATTCTGTTTTCACTTTATCTATAAATTCATATGGATCATTTACAGTATAGTTTTCAAACTTTTAATATTTAAAATTTATTTGGCTCTCTCCTATGAATATTATCTAATATTGATGTTTTCTGTGACTAATTAAAATTTTCAACTATTTCAACTTTTTCATTTAATTTTGTTATCTCATGGTACATGGCGCTATTTTCTTTGACTTGCTGTTCCTTCAACAACTGTACCTCCCTTTTATTTTCATCTAAATCTTAGTATTAATTTTTTTTCCAAATTGTCTAATCAGTTATTAATTTTTTCTTCCAAATTTTTATTATTATCCTCAATTTTATTTTCACACTCACCCAATTTTTTCCACATTGTGTCCAATCTCTTATTATTTTTATCAATTTTATCTCCCAATTCTTGTTTCATATTTTCAAATTTTTGTTCCAAATTTCCAAATTTTTGTTCCAATATATTTGTCATTGCCGATAATAATACATCGACACCCACTGTGCCGGCTTGACCCCTATCTGAATTACAAGACATCATCAGGTATTTGTGACCCATTATCAGATTGCTCCCCATACAATTCTACAACATATCTACATGCTCAATTATAATATGAGCCTCTTCACCATTTTCATTTAATTGTTCCATATTATACCAAAAAAAAATTTTATATAATACTAAAAAATAATAAATTATTTTACACTAACCACGTACGTAGTCCACTGGAAGTACGCATTAAGCAGTACATATTAGAAAGTACAAAGGTTAAGCACGCCGTCCGTCCAGGGCTCACGATAAACAACAAATTTCCACCAATTCTCAATTAAATTAATGCTCAATAAGAGCCACACTAGGCCGATATAACGATGGGCGCCGAATATAACGATTTTTATATTAATTTTTAAAATATTAATTAAATTTAATTAGATACAAAAATATACGAGCATGGGTTCAGTATAAAATTCAACTATGCCTTTTAAACAATTATATTTTATTTCAATCATATTAATATTATCAACCTCAGGTGGGTTCACGGAGGGCGTCCTTAACCTTTACACTATAATAAATATTAATTTAAAATTGACAAACATTCTTTCTTTTACTGATTACCAAATTAAATAACTAAATTGATATCACCAATTTTGTGGTACTGCATAGTCTCGAGCTTTTACCCATAACTTCTTCCTATCTTGATTTTTCAATGGTTTCCTGGGTCGAACCGGGGAGAAGGTGTGTAGTCGGTCAGCTCTGAAGATCAAGTGAACGAGAAATTCCTGGAAGCCTTTTGATATCGGCAAGTGGTGGGGATGCCCATGGCGTGCTTTCGATGGCTTATTGATCGATTCATTGATCATTTAATCGACCCTTTTTTATTTATTAATTCATAGACCATAGTAATCACCACAATATATATACTAATTAGGAGAAATAATTTCTTACTTTAATTATTATTAAAGTAATTATAATTATTAATTATTTATTGTAATAATAATTTATTACAACTTAATATTTACATAATATATAGGCAGCACCACTTATAAGATTTGATTGTAAAGTATTTACAATTTTTATTTTATTCTTCAAACCCTGAACACATCTCTAATCCGCTTTGTAATCCTTGTTTACTGGGTTGTTCTAATAACTGAGGCTTATTACCTCACAATTTCATTTTCATTATATTCCACAAAATCCTGTCAGCAACGGAAGTGAGGCAGTTATTGCTATAATCTTTTTATTTCAACTATCACAATAACATTTTAACATCTTCAACTGCAAAATAAAACAAAAATTGTAAATACATAACAATCAAATCTTATATGTGGTTCTGTTTGTATATTATGTAAATATTAAAGTGTAATAAATTATTTTCTCTCCTAATTATTATTAAATATTTTAAATTGGTATCTATATATGTACATACGTTTCTGAGTTTTGAGGGTGCTGAAATGGAATTTTAGGGCTAAAAAAATTTTCTATCACGTTTTACAGTGTAAAAGCTAAAACTTTTCAAGTGAAGTACGTTCAATATATTTTTTTCAAAAGAATCGACATAGGATTTGAATCCAGCATTCAAAAGAACCCTTAAATACGAAATTTCATCCAAATAGAAAAATAAAAATTTGTAAGCTTCAAAATTTGCCTGACCAAATAAATGGTAGGGAACTTTTATTTAAATTGATAAAAACATTAATTACGCTTAGACGGTTTAACGTATCAACTTTTTTTTTTTACACAAAATATAGAGTGGTAATACGCATGAAATGTATTTGGTTTCATCATTCTTTCTGGTTTTAAACTCAAGTTAAAAATCAAAATGATTTTCGGATTTTCCAATTTTTTAATAGGTTTTTGTTCATTTAATTTTACATTTATATACATCAAAAGAAAGCTGAGACTCTCCTCTTTCCAGCGATACCAACCAATGAATTGCGTGACAAAGTAATGGCAATTTAAAGGTATGTAACCAATAATCAGTTTAAAAATTTCATTTTCCTCGAAGAAGGTGAAAAAATTATATTTTTTGATTTTGTTGAATAAGCATTTTTTAATGTTTTTGGGGGTGCTTAATTAGGATCTGATGTCAATTTTTGTTGATATCAAAAAATCTAAAGAGGTAGTTTGCTTGAAAAACTAATCATTTTTTAGAATTTAATTAACCTAAACCAAAATCTTTGGAGCGACTGTATTTTTCCTTAAATTCGCAATCAAAATTAAAAATCTTGGTGTAAGAATCATGTCGATATCATTTTTTAAACTCGAGATAAAAAATAAATTAGTTAAACGCTATTTTTTTTTTTTCTCGGCTCCTAGGGCCAATTGGTCGGAACGGCAAAATGCGTGTCTAATATTTTTTGACCAGGAACCTCCAAAAAAATTGCCAACAAGATCCCTGAGAGACTGAGTGTCCTCCCCTTGTTAACCGATTTTAATAAATATGTTAGTGAGTATGAAAAAAACTTAAATATAAATTTTCATTAAAATGGGCTGAGTCATTCTTTCTTTCCAAAAACCTGGCCACTTTCCTTACATCCTTACAAATCATTTATTGCCTCCCTTAAATTTTCACTACCAACTAACTTATAGTGTATATTTATTTCCGTCATGGCGCAGTACCCTTCATTTCTGTCAATTGAGTTATCTGATGGGACTATGGTTTGTAAAACTCTGGGCTGATCCCCTTAGCTACTCTTCACCATTATCTTACACCCAGAGTCCGAACGTCATCCTACTCATCTGAGCCAATGAAGTTAAGGCCTACCTCTCCTTCTGTTTCCACCCGTACGTTATGATTAAAGTCTGTAAAACATGAATATTAACTTGGTACTCTCTCATCATTTCCAGGATCTTTTTGAGAGTAAAAAATTAATAAGTAGTTGATTTACCCTTAGCGAAGCCACTTTGATATTTTCCTATTTTTTTCTCTGCACAGGGTGATTCCATTCAGGGTGATTGATTATCTTTTGTAAAATTAATATGTTGGAAAGAATTTCATATACACACGAAAGCAGCTATTTCATCATATTTCTAGGATCATCTTGAGGGTAAACATTACGCGAATCGTTGATTTATCCTAAATGAAATTACACTTATATTTTCCAGTTTCTTTCTATCCAATCCATTGTTTTGTATAATATGTTGTATAAAGAATTTGTATACAATTTAGAGACCCCTTTCTTATGAATTGGGTGTATAATCCCTTCCACTCCATGGGAAGGCGGAAGGCATTCTTCTTTCCAAATATCCAAAAATAGATCCAGTAGAAAAGAGATCAGTCCAGGCAAGCAGTCTTTTTCCACAAAAAACTTCTAAATCAGTACATGCTTATAGCATTCATGATAAAAAACTGCTTGCTATTTATGCCTCTATGAAGTACTTTCACAACTGCTTTTCTTGTGAAACGAATATTCATATGATAGATGAAAAATGCTAAACAAATCTATAGTTACAGGCCTATAAGTCTCTTACCAATATTAGGAAAACTTCTTAAACCAGTTATAAAAAGGCGTCTAACTTCTTTTTTCAAGATATAAACATTATTCCAGATTTTCAATTTGGATTTCAGGTCAGTCATTCTACAGCACACCAACTTCGAGATTAGCACAATTTATAGAAAACGGTTTTGAAATGAAAAAATATAATAATAGCCAGAAATACGCTTCAAACTCACCTCAATGGACTAGAAAAGTATTTTAACAATTGGATGATCAATCTAAATATTCAAAAATGTATTGTCAAAATGTTTACCCTCAGACGAACAATAGACCCACCGGAACTGGTTCTAAATGGTAACAGACTTCAGTGGAATCCATCTAATGAGGCAGTAAAATACCTTGGTGTTCATCTCGATCGTCGCCTTACCTGGAACCACCACATCAATATTAAACTTACATAAACCTACTCAAGGCTGGCAATGCTGTACCCGAATATAAATAAAAAATCCACTCTTAAACCAAATATAACTATTTAAATAATGATGTACGCTTGTGAAGTGTGGGAAGCTGCATCCTCTACCTAACGTAACAAACTACAATCTTTCCAAAACAAAATCCTGAGAATAGCTGTCAATGCTCCCTGGTTTATAAGAAATAGTCAACTGCATTATGAATTAGACAGAATGAATAGATGATATCATCTAAAAATGCTTCACCTGGTTTCATAGCCACTTACCAGCGGTTAAAGGTGCAGTAGCTTGCAACTTAAGAGCTCAAACAACATCCCGTATATTGAAACCAAGACTCATACAAGACGTCCTGATGTAAACACCATTACTATTTTATTCAGTATTTACTTCTTCGTTACAACACCAATTACTGTTCTTATTACTACAATTTGATTTTATTATTTCTTTACTTTATTTGTTTATTTTGTCTTTATTATTATTCTCTTATATATTTTTTCTGTAATTTTTTGTAAGTTCCTGATTTTGCCTGTATATTACCATTTTTTTTTTTTTCGTTTCACCCGACTTTAGGGTACGATGGACCAATCACTTCTGAATGCTCTGTGGCTTTCTTATAGCCCCAGTATTGCTTAATTCTTTCTGATCTTGCTTTCCTCTCCTCCTCAGAGATTTGGATTGTTCGTTTCATTTTAATTTTTAATTGGAACCTATCTTTTTTGTCTTTGGTTATTTTTTTTGCACTTTTATCTGTGAGCATATTTTCTGTGATACGGGGTTCATTTAAGTCCTCTGTTTCCTTAAACCAATATGGTTTGGTCATTTTGTTACGGAAGTAGTCAAACATTTTTCTGGTTAGTCTATTTGGGTTCATTCTGAGGATTTTTCCATATAAATCAATTCTTCTCTTTCTCATTGTGTCTGAAAGTTTCTCAATTTTTTTGTGAAGGGTTTCATTTCTCTTGTGGATTAATTTGTTGTTATGAAATTTGGGGCCTATAATTTTTCTTAATATTTTCCTATCTCTAGCCGTTCAAATGGGATATGGTTGGTAATGGACAGTGTTTCAGCTGCATATAGTGCTTCTGCTTTAATTACTGTACTGTAATGTTTTATTTTTGCATTTCATGAGAGGGACTTTTTGTTGTAAGTGTTTTTGGTGAGTTGGAAGGCCAGTTCAACTTTATTTCTTCTATATTCCATTGCTTTTTTCCCTAGGTTGTTCCAGCTGATTCATTCTCCAGTATATTTGAACTCTGACTATTTCTATTTTTTGTTGTCCCACTTTAAGATGTTTTATATTACTATTATTATTATTATTATTATATTTTTTCACTGTTTGTTTATTATCATTATTTTGGTTATTTATTTATTTTTTATTGTTACTTCTTTGTATTTTTTTATTTTTTATTATATACATCCTCTACAGTCACAATTATTCCAAAATTACTAGAAAACTTATCTGTTATGGGTGTCTCTTGCATGAGACTATACCCTTCCTTCTACTATTGTTAAATCATTATTGATATTGTTAACTCATCGGCTTACCAGGCCGATCTGACAATAAAATAAAATTAAAAAAAAAAAAAGTACAACAAATGATTTACAGAGTTGTATGGCTTGGAATCAAGGTAGATTGTAGGCGCTAGGCTCAAGCTTTTGTAGAATCTCAAAAAAATTCCAATTCCTGCATCGTGTGTGTGCTGTGTATCTGCGTCTGCGCACATGCTAATAATAGCTGTATAATTGTTGCCTCAGTAGAGAGGACTGGGCAAAGGTTTTAATTAATCAGCGAAATAAACACACCTTGAGCCTGATCATTTTCTATGAAGTAATTTTAGTTTGGGATTTATGGGTTTCAATGTTGGATATATTGGCCTGTTCATCTCCACGGTAGGATGATTTTATGTTTAATATTTTAGCAATTTTATAGCCCATGCAAAGTCAAATCACAATTGTAATTTTCTAACTTTATCAGTTTATAATGAATAAATGGTTATTTTATTTATTTATTTTGTTGAAAACTTACTACATTTTTTTGTCTCATAATATGTTTTAAAATTTATTATTTAAATAATTAAACAGTAATTTTTTTCAAGCCTACTGTTTTAAGTTTAATAATTTGAATATTATTTATTTACAGCCTCCTACAGTTAAATGTCAAACAAAACTTTGGCATCCAAACATAAGTGAAGATGGCGATATATGTCTAAGTTTGCTGAGACAAAATTCCATTGATGGTCTTGGATGGGCTCCTACAAGACGATTAAAGGATGTTGTTTGGGGTCTGAATTCACTCTTTACTGTTAGTACTCATTTATTTATCTATGATTCATTTTTTTTTTTTTTTTTTTTTTTTTTTTTTTTTTTTCTAGTCATTAATGTAATGCATTAAATTTAATTATTATATATCCATCTCCTCCCACTCATTAAATTTATCTACAAAACCTTTCCTACAGGCTACAACCTTAATAGTTGTAGTTTTTTCTTTTTTTATATCATAAACAATGTTCCTCTTGTTAGCAGCATATGGAACTCTGAATCATGATATTTGGGTATCCCATGCTAAACCAATCATTGGTCCCTATCAATTAAGTATTCATAAAAGTAAATCAATGGTAAATCTAATGTTTAAAATTTAATAAATATTAAAAAAGGAAGATAATATAGCATTAACACATACTCTTTTTTTTTAACCATAAAAGTGCATATGGTAGTAGATTAGATAGGAAGAAGCCAGCTGTGCAAAATCTTAAAGAATTTAGGTATATCTACCTAACTAACTTATATGTAAGTGCCAAGTCAAAATCAAAGGCTTACAGTAGAATTGTATTGGGATCCAACCTGGGTTATCTGAACCTCTAATATCCAGTAAGGTGTCAAATAGGAAGGTGGATTAGCCTACCTGCTGATTAATCTGGGACTCAAGAACATCTTTCAGGGTCAAAATAAGGTATATGGTATTAAATAGAACAATCTAGTTATGTTGATGATGTAGACCTGAAAGGTCATCGAACAAGTTTGGGAAAGTCAATGATTTGCTTGGTCAATGTCCAGAACTAATTTTTCAATAAAATAAGATGTTGGATATCAAAATCAAGTTGGCAACATTTTTCTGTCTCTAATTTGTCACCAATTTAGGAGTGGGTTATTACATACTACATAGAAACCTTAACTAATTAAATGGCTTACTTGGCTTTGAACAGAAAACCCTATGTAGGATTTTTGAACGAATTAGGAATGGTAAATGCTGTTCAGCGAATCAGACAGTAAGCTTATCATGTTTGGTAAAGTAAGGTAAACTGGGCACCTTGCAAAAATGTAGAAAAATGCTATCCCTAAAAGAGATTCTCCAAGAATAGATTTGTTATTTGAGGAAAAATTAAGGCCAAAGCTGGGGGAGAAGGATGTTATAGTGCATGACATTTGTACTCTTTTTGGAGTGGAGGGAAATAGTACTGTATTGAAAAATTGTACGAGCTGATGAATGAGGTGTGGTCGCTAATGGGCTCTCAAAGCTGAAAGTCAACCTCCCAAATTATCTTTAAAAAAAGTAAAACTACTGGTGCTTGGTGAAGAGGTTCATAAATGGAAAAAGCTTAATATTACATAAAGCAGTATTTCATGTAAGGCAAGTAAAGACTTCAAGCTTATATAAATGAAAAAAGCTCCTTATTATGTCTGCATTCCATGTAAAGGCTGGTACAGAAAGATTACGCACCTTATAACACAAATAAAACATATAATAAATGCAGCAGAAATCACATCTGTAAGTGTAATTGAATCAACAAAAAATGAATAAGTGTGCAATAACAAAAAGATCACCTAAATTTTACTGCTAACAATTTATCATCTTACCCTAGCATAAAATAAACTACTTCATTCCTCATAAGATACAATACAATACTGATGCCAGGCTTTGCAGATATGTCGTTTGGTGTTCACAATGCATATATTGTTCATCTTTTAAATTATTAAGTTTATTTAGTAAATTTTAATACTTCTGTTGAAAATTATAAAGGTGTTGGTGCTGTTGATGGTTGAATGGATATGTTGCATTTGAATTAGTATGTGTAAATTATATAAACATTTTAAATACAAAGTAAAAAATGAATATAGCCATTTATTTTTAATAAAATTATTTGTTCTTTTTACACATATATATTTCTATAATTTATCATTATTAATTTTTTTTTCACAATTTCGTTGATTATTATCATACTTTTTATGGCATATTATACTGCATATTGCAGTACTTTTTCAGGTATATTTCAATGTTGTTTGTTGTTTAAATACCTGGGCTTTACAATGACCTATCTCCTATACATATAAGTATGTATAATTAAAATAAGCCAAAGTATCAATATTTCTATATAATATAAACCCAATCTTGATATAAATGCAACTGAACTGAAGGTATGATATAAATATAAAACAGCAATTAAAAAGGCAAGCATTAGTGGATGACTGAGCTGCTACCAGACAATCACAATGAACCCCCTTTGCACACTACAAATTAACTGAACTTCTATTCTGTCACCCCCCAAGGAGCTATCAACTTTTTTTTAATGGATGGATCTCATTAGCAGTAGGGTGAGCAAACCCATCTCCTTGTTCATTGTTCACCACCCTTAGCTCTAAATGTGGTAACAACTCTTCCTCAAAATAGCATTGTATTTGGGCAGGAGAGAGAAGGAAATGATTGAAAATCGTACGTTATTAGCTGTTTGCAACAATTTTGGTTCTATTCATGTTTTTGCTTAGGTCAATAGTTTTAGAGTGGCTTAGCTAACTCATACTTCTCCGCGAAAATACGTTATCTGTAATCTTTTGGCTTTAGATTGGAAATTATTTGTCTGATCCTAAATATCTTTGTTTTCATCTGAAAGCTGGTTAAATTTACAATATATAAAACTTTGATCAAGCCCCATAAAATACCCATGTCAGTGCACTAAAACTCCGTTCTGTTGTGAAATCCAAGTTTGTTGACACATTATTCGCTATGACCCCAAAACTATTTTTCCTATCCAAAATTTATTTTTTCAACTGATTGCTGGCTAAATTTACTATCAAATCATGTATAAAAAATTCTACATTTAAAATTGTCATATTTTGCCAAACTATATACACATTTAGCTTGCTGGTATGTGCATTTCATGGAATTTAATTAAATTTAGTGTTTGTCAATTTAGCCAGCTTTCAGTTAAAAAAAAAAAAAAATTGGAATCGGACTAATAGTGTCGAAGTTTTAGCAAAAAATATGCAAAAAAAAAAAAACTTGGATTTTACAACAGTAAGCGGTTTTAGCGTTCTGGTATGTATATTTTAGCCAACTATCAGATTAAAAAAAAAAAAAAAAAAAAAAAAAAAAAAATCTAGGATTGGAAATATATTTTTGGTGTTATAGCGAAAAATGTGCCAAAAAAACTTGGATTTCATAACAGTACGGGGTTTTAGCGTGCTGGCACGGGTATTTTATGGGACTTGATCAAAATTTTATATATGGGATCTGATTGTATATGTAACCAGCTTTTAGATTAAAAAAAAGAAAGACATTTAGGATAAAACGTGTTTTCAAAGAGAAGTGGAACTTACCGCAATTAGCCAATCCTTGGTGGTCAAACCGCTCTAAAACTATTGGGTTGAGTAAAAAAATTAACAGTACCAAATTTGATTTGCTTTAATATGTATAGAACACAAAACATACTAAAAGAGACGGTTTCTGAGTTACTTGATCAAACGGCTAAGAATTTACGGTTTTACCTCCTCCTCCATCATTTTATTGTGGCTATGAACTTGATTGGCATATTGATAAATTTTCATTCAGAAACTCTGGTTAAATTACACCCATGCATTCCAGGCTCTCGGTCTATCATTTCAGCACTCATTGACTGGACTACTTGTTTTCCACATATTTTGTTCCTGTGTAGTTAGTCCAGTCAATGAGGGGTGTAGTCAATAAACATATTGTAGAGTGCATGGAATATACGATTATTTTTGACTCAAGGCTTTGTTAGAAGTAATTAGAAGATAAACACACTAAAAGTCCCCGCACTTGGGGGGTGAGCTAACAGTGGGGAGGAGAGAGGAGAAGGTCATATTTTTTATTTTATTAGAAAAATAATTTCAAATGCCAAACATTCATCTTCAGCTTTGAGAAGATCTAACAGATATCTCGATCTAACAGATCTCCTCAGAACTGAAGATAAATGTTTAGCATTCGAAACTAGTTTTCTAATAAAATAATTCCAATAGAAATGGCAATTAATTCATCAATCCTAATTGTATTGATCCTTCTATGCGTAGTTCAATTGCCCCTGTAAACAATTTGTACGGATTATCAAGGTCCCGAATTGTTTTATTATATTTCTCTTTTGTTCAATATTTTTTTATCTTAATTTTAAAAAAAGAGAAACTGGTTCATTTGATGGGAATAACATCTAATTTTAGTGAAAAACTCAAGTCCCTAATGAAGTAAATTTATTCTTTAAAAAAGCTTGTAGCCAGTTTTATTTAGAAAGATATTAATAACCCCTCCCGCTATATGCTGCAGTTAACACTAGGGGAAAAAATACATGTCCTACCCTAATTCTAATTATTTTAATGGTATAATTTTAGTTTTAAGGTTTAGTATTTTAATGATCCAGCTGTAAGTAATTTAATGATGTATTTCAATTACAGGACTTGTTAAATTTTGAGGACCCCTTGAATATATCTGCTGCCGAATTATATGTTCGTGACAAAGAAGCCTTTAAAAATAAAGTCCGTGATTATGTAATACAATATTCTAGAAGTTGTTAATGTGAGCGTGTGTTTATATACTTATATTTATACATACACATTCATATTTTGTATTTTGTGTGTATGTACATACATACATATTTTGTAGAAAATTATATATTGTTTATTCAGTCCTTTTTATAAGTTTATGTTAGTGTAAAATCTTGCCTTGGAACAATGATTTTCTTCTCTGTACTGTTAATGAAAGTCTCAGTGATGTGCAACAATTTTATCACCTTTTATGAATGAACAAACAGATTGGCTTTTAAATCAAAAATCAAATTGACTTCCATCTATATTAATGAATAGAATGATTAGCCAACAAATTTTGTTAGAACCTTTTTTTCAGGCAATTTATAAATTAATTTACTTCTAAAAAATGTTGAAAAGTAGAGTTTTACTGAAAATCATTGGTAAAACACATAAATTCCAATTGTAGTGCTACAATATTAAAACATTATCAAAGGATATTTGTATGGTATCTTCTATAATTAGATTTTTGCTTTAGAATATTTTTATTATTTTACATAGGTATTATTATTTTTCTAAAGAAATGTTATCATTTAAAATGAAATACTAATAATATATTTACCCTCCAAATACCACTTGAAAATTACCAAAGGTGTTGGTCTCTCAAAGAATCAGTGACGTTTTAGAATTTTATTTTTTGTACAAAATCTCGTTATTTGAAAAACAGCAAAGTATTTAAGGGGAAAATAACATCTTTTAATGAAATATTGGAAACCTTTATAGACACATGATTTTTGATGTTTTTAGTTGCCCCTGTTTGAATTAGTGAACCAATGAATGTATAAATTTTGGTTTTGTTAACAACAGTTCAATTCTTTTTACTTTCATTTAATTTCTAAGTTATGTAGTCACACTTCTGATTTGTTGTATTTAAGAATGATGCTAATGATATCAGATGAAAATATTTTTCAAAAAAGATATAATAAAAATAAATTATAAAGAGTACACATATGTACTTATTTTCACCAGCCTTTGGAGGAGTAGATAGTGGTATACAATTTATATTGAATGACCTCAACCTCCTTAAAATAAAAATTATTTTTTTTAACATGACCTTTTTATAAAAAAATCAGAACATACACAAGCAAATTCTTCTTCAGGAATATTAATTAGTATCTATTAGTATTAGGATCCATCAACTGACCATTTTGTTCTTTCCCTCTTCTGTTTCCAAACATTATTTTTCTTTCATGATTACTCATTGTTTTTATTCTAGCTTGACAATTATCAGGTCTTTTTAAGTTAAGACACTAAACATAGCATATTTGTATCAAAAGATTAGAAGAAACAGGTATTTCAATAAATGCTTGGCTATTTTCATTAATAAAACTAGATTGTGGGCTGTTCAGAGAACTCACTGGTATTTGGAGGGTAAAAATCGCATTGTTGAAATAATTTTATTCCTAATTTATCTAAGTCTTAGCAATATGGTATAGCTATAATTGTCATCACAAAAAATGATTAGCCATTTACTGTCATTAAATTTAATTATTATTGAAAAATGTGAATGTCAATTGCAGAAAAGAAAATTTATGTAACTTGTTTGGTGATATTTCAGGCAAAGAATTCAGTCAAGTTTTTGACGCTTTTCTTTTCCAAAATAAGTCAGACTTCAAGTATTTTTTCTTAGGATTTTAATTTTCTGTATTTGAAATTGTAAATTTTAATTGTGCTGTGTACATGTAGTGATTCTTATATTTTTATTTTATTTTACTATGTTGCTTGCATTTGTAAGTATTTTCATTATTTACTTGATTCTATAGTAAACGATTCATTACTTTAAGCCAAGTAACATATGCATTAGATTACATTTTAATGTTATTTTTATCCAATTTTAATTGATATATTCAATGATTATGCATGAATGGTTATTTTTTGTGTTACGAGTTTGTTTTACCCATTATTTTTTTTTTTATTATTGCTATTATCAAATTTTATGAAAATGTACAAAGATATTGAATCTTAGTATATATCATTGAATACGTAACCTGTGGGTAATTCATATTAATAATAGCCACAAATTAAATAGTGAAATATGCAGTAAATTTAATTACTTGAGGTACGCATGATGGTATAGAAAGATCAATACAATTAGTATTAATGAATTATTTGCCACTTCTATTGGAAGAGTTATTGTTATAATTATATTATTATTATAATTGGAATAGTTTTATAATTAATGAAACCATAGTCCAATAGAAATGGCGAATAATACATCAATTCTAATTGTAAATTTAATTAGCTTTGTGATTTAATAACTGACATGTGTTCTTTATGATATGACATTATTAATAATACCTCATTACTTTTTGTATTATTTTCTAAATCAAATGTTCTTTGAAATTAAATGAAGCATGTGCATTATTATCCTCGAATGTGTGAAAATATAGTCAGACAATAACTGATTTTCATGTTTAAGATTAGCCATGCATTTTAGATCCTATAAACTGTAATTTTTAATCATTGTTTGCGAGTATAATGATGATTATGTACATTTTTTTATATTTGCTTGATAAGAAATATTGTTTATTGGATAATAGTTTTTTTTTGTCAATATTTACAGTATAGTCGATGTTTAAATTTTTAAAATAAAAAATAATAAATTTAAGGAAACACTATATCATTTATTATTTTAGCAGCCAAAGATGAGATATGTTTTAAAAGGAATTTGTATTGCTATTTCTACCTAAAAGAATGACTGTAATTAATAGAAAATAATAGTAACCTATTCAATTTGGCAAGTTAACTACTCAAAAAAAAATTTTTTTTTTCTTTAATAAGGTCTTGTGATAAAAAATTGTCATAATTTCTTTTGACAAAATTCTTGCAATCTACTGATTTCAATACCTACCTGTAACCATTTCAAGTGAGCAATTGCTTCAGTAATAATGATTTATTAGAACTAATATTAATTGAAATAGAATTTAGAGAATATACTAATTAATCAGTTAATTTGTTGTATGTGATAATTGAAACTTATATTCAGAATGTTTGAGTGATGTATTATAAGGTATCATGAGTGATAGGTATCAATTGTAGTATTAGTCATGAACTCAGACTATGCTGATTAATGATAGGTTGTTCTTTGTATAATTTGCTACACTAATAAATAAGATGTTAGTCGTGAAAGAGAATAAAAGATTTCAAAGAACATAATCAATAAATATCCATTTATTTTGTGTATAGTTTTATTGCTATTGTAGCCTTTTTTATTACACTTACACTAGTGTCATAATACCATATTTGGTTGCACCACATTTTATGACTTGTCCATTAAAGAGATCTTAGACTTGGAAATATTTGTTTCAGAGTTATATTAGTGATGATAACTTTGATAACAAGTGTTACTGAGTATTATTATAATCTTAAACACCATAATAAAATAACTATTCCCATTATAATTATAATAAAATTTGTCACATGTGCCTTTAGTGGAGACAATGAATGTTCTTGAATATTGGGTCATGCTTTAGTGAACTGTGTCATTTTCAAAATAGTTCAAATGTTTTCTGGAAATAGCACCTAGTTATTGTACATAAAATTGATTTTGTATGAAAATCTACTCTTGGAAGTTTCCATGGTTCTATTCTGGATTTTTAAACTTTAATTCATCTTTACTTAAATTTTTTATTGATATTATATTTAAGTAATATTATATTATTTTGTGTTTTGGTTTTATTTGTTTTTGATTTGTAGGTGAAATGATAATAAACAATTCAGTTCAGACTGTTGAAATTATAATTCAAAAATGCCTTTTTAGTTTAAAATTAGTTTGATACAATTCTTGTACTGGTTTCTACATGATAAAATTGGATAATGCAGCTGGTACTTATAGGCATTAGAGCACTACAATGAATGAGACAACAAGAGAGCTTCTACTATGGTTATTGGGATAAGTGTTGCCAACAAAAAAATAGAAAACAAACATTTAATTTAACCTTTATAAATCAATAAATCATACATCATTAGATAATTTACCATACATTATTAAATAAATAAAATATACATTATTAAAAATTATTAAAACATAGTTATTAAAAAATAATTAATCTCAACAGTCCTTAATTATTTTTCGCCTCAGATCCTCAAAGGTTTTTCTGACAAGAGGTTTTGTAAGAATGTCAGCAAGTTGGTTTGAGTTTCTTACATGTTCTAACTGCACTGTCGTATTAACATGCTTCTGGATAAACTATGTGTTTCTTTCCTCTGTTTATTTTTCCTTCATAAGTGTTCTTCACCATGTGTATGGCTGATTGGTTGTCAACATATAGTAATGTGGGGTTGCTCAAGTTCAGCATTAGAAGTTCATGCCCCAGACATAGGATCCAACACATCTCATCAATAGAAGAGACAGCTGCACGATATTCAGCTAAATGTTGCTTCTGTGGAAACCAGACAAGATGTCCCCCTCTCATAATCAGAACTCCAGAGGTAGACTGTCCTTTGATAATATCTCCTACATTATCCGAGTCGCTATAAGCCACTAGACTTTCTCCTCCATCGAAGAAGATTCCAAACTTTTTGGTTCCTTTTAGGTATTGAAAAATACATTTCAACATCTTCCAGTGACTTACCATCGAGTTTTGACAGAGTCTGCGTAAATAATTAATTAAAAAGCAAATATCTGGTCGAGAAATGTTTGCCAAGTACCAGAGACTTCCATTGCTCTCGCTAGACTTCAATTTTCTGCAGTGGTTTATAATTTTTGTAATATGTATCAACAGACAACATTCCTTGTTCCATTGGTGTTGATGTTTCATTATCATTGTCGAATCCAAATGGTTTTAACATTCCTCAATTTTGGTTGACTCACAAATATTCCATCAGACTTCAGTACAATTTTCGTTCCTAGATAATCGATCAAGGAATCAGACTATTCTTGTAGAGCCTTACAAGCTTGTCATCTTACATCTTTCAGTGCTTCTTGAATATTTATATTCTGGATTTCTCTTCTTATCATTGCATATTCAGAATCGTTTTCTCCAAAGAATGATTAAGTTTCATAGTCGGTGTACCACGCCAGTTTCTTCAAACGATTACAGTTACGAAGATTCAGTGGTGGCTGCTGTTCAAAGGTTGCCTGTCCATCTGAATAGTTTCACAACTACTACTGTTTTCATCAGATACCACAAAATTTTCTGGTGGATTTTAATTCAGGCTGTTTGTGGTGTTCATTTCAATTTCCATTGAAGAGCCAGTTCCAATGTTTAAAAAAAGTTCTTAAAAATAAATAAGAAATACAAAAATATATATATATATAATAAGCACACTGGAAAGGATTGTATTGTTCCTTCCTGGGGTCTTTCAGTCTTGGCCTGGTACTTATTAACAATTGTAATAATCAATGAAGAACAACATGGATGATTTAAGATAATGTTCTATTCAATTTTTTGGTCAGCAAGTCAAAGTCGATCTCTTTGATAAAATCAATGAATATGTCCTAAATTCGGTAAAAAGAATATGTTCTTTCTTAGGCCAATTACCATCTTTTAATATTAGATTTTGTATTAATTTATTTCTCTGTCGGTCGAATAATTCGAACAATCTTAAAGAACATGCCAAAAATTTGGGTCTGTCCGTCATTGTCACATGTGTCAGTTGGAAATATATTAAACCGTTAAAGGTACGATTTGGAGTTGCCATGTTCTGTGAGGAATTCTGTCAATTTATAATCATTACTGTGTATCTGTTTGTGATTATGTATTGTTGTTTGTGGAATGTATTTGTGTGAACTTGGGGATTTGCTTGAGGTTTGCCATGTGGTGTTCCATCTGTTCACTAAAACCTTCTAATTAGCGCTCTGACATGTGAGATCGGAGAAGGCGGTAGCTAACTCATGGCTGCCACGTTGGCTAATCGGTCAGCTCTTTCGTTGCCCTCGTCCCCAGCATGCCATTTCACCCATTTTAGCGAAACAGATTCTTTTGGTGACATTAATTTTATTATATATTTCTTTATTTCCTTTGTTAGTGGATCATAGATGTTTGCGTTACCTACAGAATGCAGAACATTCATTTTGTCCATATGCATGATTATGTTGAGTATGGATGAGAAGGTGAGGTGTTCGCAAAAAGATATTCCAACGATTTTAATACGGCTAGTTTCTCGGCTTGATTGTTAGAGCACGAAGAAGCAAGTTTGCACTGGTGTTCTAATATGTTCACTTGCCTGTCACTGCCGAACCAAGCGCAACCTGCATTTTCATCATCACCGTCCATGTTTATGTCTGTGATGTCTTTGTTGTGCATATAATGAGGGGTGATGCTATGTTTTAGAATTGACGAGACATTCTATATTGTTATGTGAAAGATGTCTGAAGTTAGTTTGTAGTTTTTTAATGTTGAATAGTTCTATCTTTTCCTCTATTTTTATCCTAATTAGTAGCAACCGAGCAAGAAGGATAGCTGCCTCAAGCATCGTAAATTACTTTTAGGACTTCTGATCTGAGGTACCATGTTGCTCTTGCTGCAATCGCAAGTTTATTGATAGTTTGATATGAGTAATTATATACAATTTCAGCATGTCGGTTCCATAGCATGATATCGCATTGTCTTGCTGAATTATTTTATTTTCAATGACGGGATTGCTTTTTCACGCGAAAATATTATATATTTTGTCTTTTCAGTATTAAAAATTAGTTTGTTGCTTTTAGCCCATCACCCAAGCCGTATTAATATAGTGTTTGTAGTAGACTATAGTTCTTCAAACTGTCTACGTTTAACAAGTACTAATATGTCATATGCGTATGCTATGATAGTTGAATGTTTTGGTAATTTGATATCGAAAACGGTATTGACTAGATCATTCTAAAGTATAGGGACAGGCAAGACATCGGGGTGTACCAGATGTCAGTTTTTTGTTAATAGTAAAAGCATTTGTTTGAATCTATTATCGTTTGTTAGAGATCTATTAGTGAGATAGTTTTTGATAAGGATATATAGATTTTGTGGACATTTATAATTTTTAAGATTTGTTAAAATAGCAGGCCACCAAGCACAAATACATGCAGCGACGGGGTTCACACCGTTCGAGATACTTTTTGGACCGCGAGGAAGGCGGCGGGACGAGCGTATCACGGAAGTAGACTCAAACATAAGGAGCACCCTAGAGGCAAATCGGATCGCTGTGGGGAGAATTCGCAAGAAGGTGGGGGTAAAAATCGCGGCGGATAAGATTAGGAGGGTGGATCGCGAAAATCTGAAGGTGACAGAGGCGATGGGAAAGATAAAGATTGGAACGATAGTGTACCGAAAAATCGTTTCAAATAGAGGAAAGGAAATAAAGCGCTAGGAGGGGCCTTATAAACTGGTCACTATTCGTAAACACAATGTAGTCCCGATACAAGACGCACATGACCCGAGGAGACGACGCACAGTGGGGCAGAACAGCCAAAAAGCGGAAAAAACTCTTTTTCTCGAGAACTGTTAGTTCCATCGAGCTGCAAATAGTTTCATTCGATTCAGAAAGGAAAATTACATTAGAATTGCAACTAAATTGAAAAATTATATCATTATTTTCTTTAATAAAACGAGAGATATTTTAAATTATTTTATAAAATTTTATTTAACATAATTTTAATTTAACATAAGTGTATGCTAATTTAGCTTCATTATAACAAATAAATCGGTCCCCTTTTTCAATAATCACATTTTTATGTCGATTAGCTCAGAGTAATTCATTATTTACCTACATAATAATTGATAGGACGGCTCACATATCAATTGGAGTTCTTCACTGATGGGAAGTAGTTTTCTTTTAAGTTGAGGCCTCATGTGTGTAGTGAAGGGATCAAATGATTCTAGTAACTTATGAAACATATCATAATATCAATCTTTTATTCATCCACTCATAAAACCTAATGTCAAACTTATGTCTATTAAAATTAACCGATTTCAACTTTTGTTTATAATGAAGGAAAACCGTTTATCAATTGCACAAGGTATTAAAGTAATCAAATTATCCGATTCCAAAGGATACTTCTCGCTGACAAACGTTTCTAATGAACAGGTACTGAAAAATACCTCACAGAGATCGGAATATTTTGTTTTGAAAGTGAATGTATATGTTAACACTTTTTGAGAAGAAAGCAGACCTAAAACCGCACTGGAGTGCCAATTTTTCTTTTTTTGTTTTTTTTTTTTAATGTAATTTTAAATAAAATTATTGTATTAAAAAAAAAAAAAAAAATTGATTTTTTCCATGAGTGTTTATAAGTGGAATAAGAAATTATATTTCTCAGAAAATGCAAAAAATGATCTTAGACATCTATCCCTAAATATTTGTTTGATCATTTGAGAATTAGATCACTTCATTTGTGTGTCTGAATCCCTTCCTCAGGTTTAGTATATAGTGTTTGTAAATAAACAAACATAGGGACCACGAAAAGGTTAATCTCAACTTTGAAAACAATCGTTGTTTTTTTGCACAGTTGTCATCAGTTGTCAATAAAATTTATAGAGATATTAAGTAGCGGTATAAGCTTTACGTTGATGGTAATTTCTAACCGGAGCTCAGCGGAGCTTTTTTTGCAGGACCACACATGTTAAACAATTCTGGTTAATTTTTCTCTCTTGCTCTAGTATATTTTTTAATAATATATTTCATACATAGGATCAATCTAATATTTTTTTATTATTCTTTAGAGTTTGAACCGCAAATATGTCAAGTTTCACAGGTTTATCAACAAAAGTAAACCCACAGTGACCCAAATGGTAGCTCAATAGAAATAGGCCGCTTTGGGGTGGAGTATTATTGTCCAACTTTAGAAGGCCTCGGAGTCGCAAATAAAAATTAAATTAAAAAAAAACAAACTGGAAATATTTGCACCAACTAATAATGAATACAATGGCCCATCAAACAGAGCAAAAATAATAAAGTCGTTTTCAGAGTTTTTTCCGTGTTTGCCCCACACTGTGCGACGGACGGTACACCTGGAACAATTAAAAATTCCCAAAGAAAGACAGACAAGTGTATATATATACACAGGGTGCTGAAATGGAATTCCTGCTTTCTTCAGATCCTCGGAGACACTGTCCTTCCATCTTCCCTTCGTTCTTCCACGAAGCCTTACTCCATCGGGGCTTCCGTAATACAGTCTTCTGACTGTCCACATTCTGATTATGTGTCCCAGCCATTTAATTCGGAAACATTCAGGCCATTATAAAGTACGTACAGCTCTTTGTTATTTCTGAGTCGAAACAAACCATCCTCCTCTACAGGTCCATAGATGCGTCTCAACATCTTCCTTTCGAACCTATCAATACGTTCAGCTGATACTTTACGCAATGTCCAGGTTTCAGATGCGTATGTCAGGACGCACAGTGGGACGAATGGCCTATCTAGGAGGAAAAAAGTCTTAATGAAACTATTGTGATAGGTGTATAGTTAAGTAGTTTATGGAACATTATCAAAGGTTCTTCGTTTTTTTGGAGGTGGATTTCAAGGTAAAAAAAACGATCAAAGTAGTACCTAACTCGACAGGTCAAATTTTGTTAAAACTTTCAATCTAAATTTGTGTATCATCCTATTGATGTTTTTTCATTATTCTTTTATAATTAGTGAATATAGACGATCGTTATACCAGTAAGCCATGCTCAAAATAATTTTTTTATAATTTGACCTATAATATACTTTTTTGAAAAGTGCCGCAAACTAAAGTATTTTTTAAACTAAAATGATCTATTACTAAAAAGTACCCCAAAGTACCTCTTTGAAATTCATGGTATAGGTGCCTTAGAAGGTATATGAAATAATCATGAAACATTTAGCTGCTTTTATCTGCTTTCTTGTCTGAAAACGAATTTTCAATTCCGCGAAGGGAGTTATTTCGTACTTGGCAAAACCTACACTTAAATTAGAGGATATTATTCCAACATCTTTAGCTGCAACTGATGAGATATTTAAAATTGGTAATTACGAAAATTAAAACGAAATAATAAGAAGCTAAAAAAAAAAACGGAAAGTCATATTACATTTTATTGACTCCAAACATCAAGGAGATTGAGAAAATAACTTTTATAAGAAAAAAATAGTTTTACATACATTTATTAAGTTTTAATACTCAAAAATACATAAGAATTAATGTATGTAAGCATGTTTTTTATTTGTTAATTTTTTTGTAACATTTCGATAGTTCCTATTTAAATGGAGTCTAAAGCATAACTGAGTAAATAGTTTTGTTGAGTAGGCTAACAGGTCAGTTAAAATATCACAGAAAGATTTAAAAAACAGTATCGCTTCATAATGTGTATTGGATTAGTACACCGGAAACATCCCATTTATACGATGCCAGCTTGACGTGTTTTTTCATTCATTACTTTTTTAAGATAATTAAAAATAATTACTGCAAACTAGTAACTATAAATAATTAACAATTATATATTCCTTAGAAACGATTTAATTCATTATTTTTATTCAATTAATATGATACATATAAAATAAACCTAATTGAAATATATATATATATATATATATATATATATATATATATATATATATATATATATATATTTGAACCACGGATAATGGGGACCTACTGTATAGTATTTTCCTAATTGTTGTGACTTTAGTGGTTTTATTTAAACTCTATTGTTTATATATATCAGGTTACCAGGTCTGTTTAAGTGATTCCGACTTATTTCCTCCTAGATTGGTCATTCGTCCCACTGTGGGACGGGTCGGACGAGTGTCTTATAAAGTCTGAGTTTGGTTGTGCGACTGAGCAGT